>JAGDQO010001415.1:0-600000 GCA_018342035.1 Solanum appendiculatum
CTGCAAATGGTCTTCCAGCTGCATCAAATTTAGCTGGGGTAAATGCAGGGATGCCTTTGCGCAGACCACCTGGTACTGGTGTACCTGCTCATGTCAGAGGAGAATTAAATACTGCAATTATTGGACTTGGCGATGATGGAGGGTATGGTGGTGGATGGGTTCCTCTTGTTGCTCTCAAGAAGGTTCTCAGAGGCATTCTAAAATACCTTGGGGTGCTATGGCTCTTTGCTCAGTTACCGGACCTTCTGAAGGAGATTTTGGGATCGATTCTGAAAGATAATGAAGGTGCATTGTTGAATTTGGATCAGGAGCAGCCAGCCTTACGTTTCTTTGTGGGGTAAGGTTCCAATCATTCTGTATTCTATCTAGTCCCTATCCGATTCTCATGCTGACTGAATAGTAGTGGAGAGAACTTGGGAATGGAAAGGGACCTCCAGAATCTCAATTCTCACATGTCCTTTAAATTGGATGTGTGTAAACCTGGCATTTGAAGAGAATCTCCAAATTCTTAGTTCTCACATTTTCCTCTACGTTGGACACGTCTTACATGAATTTTTGGGTATCACTGTGGCTATGCATGTAGAACAATTAAATCCCATTTGAAAGTCATGTTTATTTACTAATTTTTCCGGTTCTCCTTGATTTTCCTGCCAGATTTTGTATTTTTTAGTTACTTATATACAAAATTCGCATTGTAGTCCACTGTTTATAGCATATATAAGTATTCCATACTCATACTTCGTTATTTATTGATATTATAATTATTGACATACGATGCATACACTTTTGATTTTTTTGTTATATTTTTTTAGTTACTTTTATATTTTTTTTACTAAATAATTTTGTCAATTTTTTTTTGTTAGTTATCTACATTAATATTTGTTTACCCTCATGAATTTTTTTCTCTTATTTTCTGCTACTTTTTTCTTTTTTTTATCATTTTTTTTAATCTTTTATATCTTCATCTTCCAAATTTTGCGTTCTTTTATTCATCATCATTTTTTTTTTTTTTTATACATTTCATTTTTTTTTTTTATTCTTTTTTTTCCTTTTTCTTTTTTTTACTCAATTACTATACTCATATCTTTTCCATAAAGGCTATTGTATTTTCTGATTTCTGCTGTTCCTCATTGCGTGCCTCTGAGGAATTTTGTTTTGTTGCATGTATTCATTGTCATTCAAACATTGATACTTAGCTTTGGTTGTCTTTCTTAATCATTCATTGTGCTTGGGGTAGGTCGAACTCTGGTTATGTTGTGAGTGTTGAGGCTATACCGTAAAATAATCATGTAGTGTACTCATTCAGCATGTTTTCTTACGATTAGCTCAAAGAAGTACTGCTATAATCCCCTGATAAATATCTGAATCTTTTGCAGATATTTTTTGTGGCTTCATACTTTTGTTATGTTATATTTTTGGAGTCAGGCGAGTCTATTGTAAAAGAAGAGTCTGGGAACAACATGTATATCATGTTTCTTTTTGTTTTTTGTGCTCATGGCTTTTCCGTTTAGAACCATTTTCCCTGACCTGGCTAATTTCATTAAATCTCAGTCTAGTTAAAAAAAAATCTCACCCGAGTTTTGTCCATTTTAGTTTCACATAATTTCTTTTTGTCTACTTGTTTGATGTTCCACTTGTTCTGCTTAGTGTCTTAAATTATCTAACTTGTTAGCACTCTGTTTCAATTGGCAGAAAGCTCAGTACTTTTTAAGTGTATAATCTGAATAATATATCCCATTTTTGAAATATTATTTGTCTGATGTTTTTTATGGTGACCTTTTAATCTTTTGTCTAGATAAGTTACTGCTGTTTCAATATATTCTACTGACGATCGCTGAGGTGTTAACTAGTTTTATTTGGTTCTTTAGAGCATGTATATTTTTTTGTGATCTTGAGTTCCTATTTCCTGATCTTTTTGTTGCTGCAGGGGCTATGTATTTGCTGTCAGCGTTCACAGGGTTCAACTTCTCTTGCAAGTTATTAGTGTCAAGAGGTTTCATCAGTCGCAACAGCAGCAGCAGCAAAATCCCGGAAGTGCCCAAGAGGAATTAACTCAATCAGAAATAGGAGAAATATGTGATTACTTCAGCCGCCGTGTTGCATCAGAGCCATATGATGCTTCTCGTGTTGCATCATTCATTACACTTTTGACGTTACCTATTTCTGTTTTGAGAGAATTCCTGAAACTCATTGCATGGAAGAAAGGGTTGTCTCAAGTGCAAGGGGGTGATATGGTCCCTACACAAAAATCCCGTATTGAATTGTGTCTTGAGAATCATGCTGGATATAGTATTTATGGTAGCTCAGAAAATACATCTGCATCCAAAAGCAATATTCACTATGATCGGGCTCACAATTCTGTCGATTTTGCACTGACGGTTGTTCTTGATCATGCACACATACCTCATATTAACGCGGCTGGTGGTGCTGCTTGGTTGCCTTACTGTGTGTCTGTTAGGTTGAGATATGCATTTGGTGAGAACCCAAATGTTTTGTTTCTGGGAATGGAGGGGAGCCATGGTGGACGGGCTTGCTGGCTGAGAGTTGATGATTGGGAAAGATGCAAACAAAGAGTAGCTCGAACTGTAGAAGTGAATGGAAATTCTGCTGGTGATGCCAATCAGGGAAGATTAAGGGTTGTCGCAGACAGTGTTCAAAGAACACTGCATGGTTACCTTCAGGGGCTGAGGGATGGCGGTGGGGTTGCTGCAGGCATTGGATCGTGAAATAGAGATTTCAATAAAGTAGCTCTAAACAATACACAAATGTAGTGCTGACTATCCCAAAAAATTGCTGGAAGAACCAGCAAGTGTAGTTTTTGGATGTGGCTAACCAGCTGGGATTTGGCTGGGATGTAAACTAGGTTTTCTTTTTTCTGGTATATGCAGGCTCCCTTGTACAGGTAACATAGCTCTATTCGCGTCTTACTTCAAATGATTTCTCTGGGTGGTCAGACAATATAAGCTCGACTGCAATTAGAAGGAATCGTGGATCGCTTAGTGTTGTAAATTGTTGGAAGTGCAGGCTTAAATTATTTCTTCTTAAATTCTTTGAAGTAGCAACACTGTAAGACAGTTGGATGTGTGTGTTTCTCTAAATTCTCCCCAGATGAAATTGAATGGATACACAATTTATAGAGACAATTGTTATTAGTTTGGAGATGTGGTATAGTTGTATATATTTTTTTTAACTGTAGAAAAGATAATTTATTTGGCGGATTTATTTATTTTTAGAGTTGGATAAATGAGAAAAAAATAGTTTGCAGGATCAGCAGTGTAAAGTCGAGCAATACATGTAAAGCGAGGGGCATGGTCCTCTTAAACAACGAGGGATTTTATTTATTTTTGGGATAATTTCAGAGATCTCCCTTGAAGTTTCGCTCTATAACATTCACCTCTCCTGTTACAGTTACAGATTTTACTGGAATGTAGCAGAATATGCATCATGTCGTATTAATGAAGAATTGGAGCTAAGGCATTGATAACTTACGTAGTTTTTTATCTTAACCTGTCGATGAGGAAAACCCAAGAATGTAAATCAAACACAATAGCTCATCACAACTAGTCAAATACAAGAAACAATTGTGTTGTAGAAATAGTAAAAACTAGAAGCTATAGCTAGAGGCAAACTGCATTTATGGTTTTATGAACTCTCCTTGGTGCTTGAAACCTTTGTGTCTTGCTTCTCTTCTTGACTACCCTCAATGGCCTTTTCGACTGGGGGCTGAGCTTTGGCATCAGGCTCCTTTTTCAACTCGGTTTCAAACTCCTTTGCAGCCTGTATTATGAGATATGTTAGGAATTATGAAATGCATCACCTTAACTAGATCACCTACTATAGCCTTCAAGAAAGTTGAACCAAAAGTATGATGACAAAAAGTGTCTTAAATTATTGTGAATAAACACACAAGTGGTAGCCTACTTATGTAAAGTCAATACAGATATCTTCCTATTTCAATGGGACGATAAAGAAATGTAGGGATGGGATCATCTCTATTATTTCATATTAGTCTTAAACTAATAACTCAACACTTGAGAGCAGGGAAATCTTCTGGAACTACGGATTGGCTTGTGAGCATTTACATTTTTTCCCATCATTTAAAGAAATTGAATGTTGTTTTTTTGGCCTTGATGTACCCACATCGAAGGGGAGTGATATATCCTGTGTACTTCGAGCAGATTCTTCACTAATGCAAGAATCAGCAATAAGTTGCATGTATCTTTATTGGATACTTACACATACCTGTATCAGATATCGCGTAAAGGAGTATATACAGAGTGTAGTAGGGACTTAAGAACAGGGAGAGGCTACTCTCACCAACAAATAGGAACCTTTTTTTTTCCCAATAAAGACCTGTGGATAGGAATAATACACCTCTTTAAGCAATTCAACTAGTCATCCATTGTCATTTTCATGTGTTTGGATCAAAATTATAGTCTCAAACCACTTAAAGAGTTTGTTATGACATTCACCACTGACTTCATGTCCCCTTCAATACGCGCTTCGCAATTTTGATATCAGAGATTCATTCTCCTCCATGTGTTATATCTAATCCTACTCTCCCTTCAGGTCATCAGTGTACAATGACTTCTAGTATTCCTTGAGTCAAAAGTTCTACATTTTTATAACGGTACACCAACTCAACAAAAGTACTCATGTATTCTACCTAATAGAACTGGTGAGAATGGTGGTCAGTAGTCAGTACCATGAACTTTAATCTGTGGCTGATTTTGTTTGAGGATCTTAAAGTAATATTCATAGAGTTTACTAGGCTCACCTTTGTAGGTAACTGTCTTATAATTATATTGATTTCTCCTCCTTTTCCTGAACTCCCTTTTAACCCATACCCTGATTTTACCAACAACTCCACTTTGAGAAATGCCAAATTCATCATCCATCCTACCAGATCCTTAGGATGGACTCACAACTGACTCCTACCGATAACCATCATGATCAAGAGAGATCAGCAACCATATTAAAGCTCCAGAGAGTAGTAACACTGACTCACCGAGATACCCATCTTCAGTCACTTATCTTCCCATAAGACCAGCCATCCCCTGATTGCCACCCTCAATACAACTCTCCTCCATAAAAGGCACACACACAACGGGTTAACCGAGTCTCAAAACCAGGATGATAACCAGAATACTGAAGTCACCAATACCTTATGGAGCAGGGAAGTAGGTTCAGCGGCAACCTAATATTATTTGTGCTGGAAGAGCAATCTTCAGAGTTCCAATTTCTTTATCTCAAACCACACTAACAGAGATGCATCAATTCAACTAATTGTACTTGCTCATCGTATCTTCATTGTTTTTCCTACCAAACTATAACTACAATGTATTCACAAACATAGCTTTAGTTGGGGAAATGTATGATCAGCAATATGTGAACTCTCTGTGGAGGATGGTTTGACCAATCTTGTATTTTTATCTTTCTGTTCTTCCATATTCTTAGAAACAGACATAAGCTATACTGCTGAGAATAAAAATGAAGTAAACTTCCTAACAACTACTGAATGATCCCAAAAACTCCTAAAAAGCAACAGGCTTATCCACCTTATTTGGATACGGTGTTTTCACTCCAATTTAGTCACAGAGGCAGGTTATGCCTTTTCTCCCAAACCTTGTCATTTTTGTTAAGACCTGCTAATTCTTGAGTTGGGCCCTTCTCGCGAGGAGGATAAGTAAGATGTCTATCAGTATTCAAGAATGTGGTTTTCCATGTATTGATGTGCAAACGTTTCACCAGACAAAAAATTCTATCGCCAAATCCCCGCTAGAAATATAGGAATTCTGAAGCCAAACAGAAAGATCTGCACCAGAGATGTTACTTTGAAAATTCTGACTGCTCCCAACTCTACCAGCCACCAAAATAGATCACATAACTTAATCCATGATTTACCTTGATTTTCATGATGCTTTTCATCAACAGCATCTTAAGCTAAACATCAGAATCTTAAGTGTAATGGAAGTCTGGCACATAATACAGAAACACCATTTAATTACCAATTAGCACTATCAATTAGGATGAATATCTTCTGATTACGATCAATGGATTTCAACTCTGAATTTTGCCCAACTCAACTTTAGTAAGAGCTTATTAGTAATGATATACACTTGAAACCCCGAATGAAGTACCAAACTTATCTCACAATCAAAAGGCATTCTGTTTTCCTTCAACGAAATTAGAAAAAATATGTGCATCTTAGCCTGATGATTGAAGTAACTTCTAGAGGTCTTCATCTGAGATGTCAGGTCCACAAACATAGTTATGTTTATCTGTATGTTTTTTTTTTATGGTTTTACAACCCTCATCCTAAAGGTTCAAGCTTGCTTTGTAAGCTTATGGCCATCTGATAGTTCGCTTTCCTTCTTGCACATGCATAACATTGAATTTTTATCAAAGACATGCATTTTCCAAGATACAATGCCTACTTTTCTAACTCGTTCGTGGAATCAAATGCAGATTTAATGACTATGTCAATTACCTAGAGGCATAAGAATTTATATTATGAAAATTATTTCCCCTCAAAAGCAAAATCTCAGTGGAAATGGGGAAAAACCCATTCTCTCCCTCTGTTGGAAGAACAAGAGAAACCAAAAAGGCCAAACATCTATTACAACCAGCACAATTGTTATTTCAACTTCTTTCTCCAGCCAAGATCATAGAAAGAACTTGTTCAATTACTCACGAAATCTCAAATCTTATCTCCACATGAAGAACTATTAATGCGTCTGGATCAATTAGAGGTTTGAGACTTCTTTTCTCCACCTTTTAGCCTACACTTTTTCGCCCACGAAGGGACTAAACTCATTCCCAAAGCCCAAACTTAAAAATCCAACACACCTTTCAGACCCAAAAATAATCAGACACACTCAAAATATACAAAAAGATCATCCCATAGTTCGCCTTTTTCAAATCCCGAAAGTAAAAGAAAAACATGATCTTTGATTTTAAAAAAAAGAAGAAATCTTATGAATAACCACCATTCTGAAATCTAAAAAGTTCCAATTTTCCTTCAAGTTACTAGATCTCTAAATACTATTTCCAGTAGCTGAGTTAATTATGTTTCTAATTGAAGCACAGTTAACTAATTGATAGATACTTATAGAAGATTAGGAGGTTAGTTACCATACCAGACTACTAATTTCAGCTAATCACAGAGACTTACATATAATTAACTAACAAATGATCTAATTGTATAAATATTTCATGATCTAATTATCTATCCAATCAAATGACTAATTTTTTTTGAAGTAAATCTAACCTGTTGGAAACTCTTGACGGTCTTGCCAATAGTGCGTCCAACTTCAGGCAACTGCTTGGGCCCAAAAACAAGAGCAGCAACACCAGCAATCACCGCCAGCTCAGGGACTCCAAGCCCAAATAAACAGTAACAAGAAAGACCCCTTTTTCTGTTGCTCCTTACTTTTCTTGTGGTTCTTGGAGGACCCAGAAACAGTGAACTGTTGCTGTTGAAGAAAAGTGAGCTAGAGGAACATAAAGTTTGAATCTTGGGTGCTGAAACAAACAGAGAAGGAGAAGAAGAAGAAGATGAAATGGGTTTTGCTGTGAAGGACAAAGAGAGAGTTGTAACAGCTGCAGCAGTAGAAGATGAGATGATTGCTGCCATTTTTTCTGAATCTTGGACAAAGGTTTTTCCTTTTTTTAGGATTTTCTTGATGATATAAGACTACAGTTGTTGTTCAAGATTGTGTTGGATTATTGCAACGAGAAGAGATAAATTTTGGGAATTTCTTATTGGGTATAAATAAGGCTTCTGCTGACCTTGTGGGTATTATTAATTTTTAGCTACTATTTTTTGTACAAGAATTCAATATCTCCTAATAAGAAAAACGTGGCCTTGGAATTAAAGAATGGTTGGTGAGTTTCGAAATTCTTGATTTTCTAGTTTGGATACACTGATTTATTAGGTTGTAAAAATTAATATACATTTATTTTTTTAAAAAGTTTCACAATTGTATTTGCTTACCTTGATATATAGTACATACCTTTTGAAATTTCCAATTTTGAACAAAATGCACAATATATATTTGGGTAGCCAATTGGAAAAATCTACTCAGAATGACACTGGGATAATGTTGCTACTTCAACTTTGGTTTTCAGCTTGATTAATAGCACAGCTGATATAATCCCATCCAAGAAAAGGGTAAAAGAAAAGGAGCAAAGAACATAAGACCTGCATGTTTAAAATATTGTTGAGGCAATTAAGAATCTCAAACTGTTTTAAGACACAAGACATGGAAAAGTCCAATCAAGAGGAGCACTCTTCAACCAACAGAAAATTCGAACGAAGTTGCACACGAAAAATTATGAAATTTTACTAGTCTTCCTCAAGATTGATTGAATCCTTGAATTTCCCATATAATATCTTCTTAAGTTCAGCCATCTGGGCAACTATGGATTCCTTTTCTTCCTCTAGTTTCTCCAAGTTCTTGCTAGACTCCTCTTGCAGTTTCTCTATCCTGCTCTCCACTTCATCTTTCAGCACGTGAGCAAAAACTTCCCCTATCTGGAAGCGCACTATCTCTTCATCGGTCAGAATAAGTTCATTGCTTGCATCCTCAAGGTTTTCACATTTTTCCTGACAAAGGAGAAATTTAACCATAGACATAAATCTGTAAGATGTTTTTTTTTGAAGTATCAAGCTAACAGTAGGATAGTAGAAGAAAAACATGTAAAACAAGGAAAACTGCAACACTAAAAATGCATAGCAGGACAAAAGAAAGCATCCAGCATCCTTTCATATGTATCTAACCAGTCTATGAGAATATAATTGACCAGAAAATTTTGGAACTATAATCTTAAAGTGACAATGTGGACATTAGTTAAGCGTTCTATAGCTAGCATGTAGAGGTACATACTTGAATGTCACAAAGAATCTCATGATCTTTTTCAAAATCATACAAGGTTCTAAAACTTTCAGTTAATTTGTCGAGTAAATGAAACACATACAATAACAGTGAACAGTATTACTACGTCCAGAATGTTATCAGATTATGTGTTTGATTGTGGACAGTATCCAAGAGTCTTAAGCCAGAGTCTTTTGCAGCTAGTATTGCACACCGTATATCAAAAAGAAAAATTAGTCTTTTCAAAATCACACTAATTTTAGATAGTCATGTTTATTTGTCAAGTAAATACAATCATATTCTAGCAAACAGTATACTGCACCCAGAAATCTTTTTCCTGATAAGTATCTTACATCAAAAATATTATCAGCTGATTTTTATGTCAAAGCAATAAAATCTGTATTCTTCAAAAGTAAATAATGTTGACCTTGGAAAAATACAGAATGCATGTAAATTTATTGAGACAGGTAACCAAACCTGGCCCAAATATAAATCTAGAAGGGACTGGACCAATGGGGTTTTATCATACCATTCTGTATCATGGACAAAATACATGTTTATAATAGTTAATATCTTAATATGGAAGGTAGATACATATATTTATTGCAATATGAGTCTAGTGAAAATATGCTGGACTGATGGTAATATACACATTTTCCATCTCAAGCAATCAATTGTAAATATTTAAAACTTAGGTGTTCCAATTCTTAGGCTTATTCTCCTTGGTTCATGACATATGTTGTAATTTCTATTAAAAGATGTTCTGGAATCTCTGGATATAATATCTATACACATACATATGTATGATGTGAATAGGGTACAAAATTGCTCTGATTAGGTCTTGAGGTCAAAATTTCAAATTCATCTTCTTATGAGGGACAGCATGAACCGCCATGGATCACCAAATAAGTACGAGAAAATCAGCAGGGTATCCAGATTCTTATGGAATTTGATGAACCAACAATCCAACTATGTCATTGATGCTTCCAAAGCTCCAGACCACTAAGTTTGGTTTCAACTACCAAGCAAATTACCATCATAAGATTGCCATAATTAGCAATTTTCTTCACATAGCTCGTTCATGAGTATGGCATTAACTTTTGATACAGTGTAAAATTCTTAGTAGCCTAAGGGCCTTGTCTCTCTATGATCTCTCCATCACTAGCAAGTCTATAATATTTACACCCAAAACTGTTTTCCTCCAAAATTCCTATGTTAAACACCTGATATAATCAACACTTTCACTTAACCACCTTTAGCCTTCATTTTTTCAAGGCAAAGAAGGAGATCTTCCTATCCAAGATCCACTGTTTACCTGTACACACTAACTAATATATTTTTTTGCACTTCACCATAATATAAGGCATAAGCAAACTCATAGGTTGACTACATCAAAATGTTGGGGCTGAACTTTGCTTACTCACGGACTCCCTCATTAATAAGCTTTTGAATATGTATCATCATAACAACCAAAACCATGCATTATTCTGATATTACCTCAGAACCTTTTTCTGCATTAGCATGTAGATGCATTTGAAAAAATCTAAACATACAGAATGAGAGAACATGTATAATACAGAGACTCAGGGAGGAATTAACTAAGCATCAAGAATCAGAAGGTTCACCTCTCCATGGTATGTGTAAGTGGATATATAGCAGATGCCTCAACTGGAACTAGTCATTCTGTTTATTTATCTTATACGCATAAAAAGGGGCCTTCTATGACTGAGGTTTACAGGTAAAATGAGAAAACACTTGCTCATTAGCTTAGGAGAACAATTTTTCCTTCCTTTCTTAGCCCATACTCTTCTAAAATTAGAATGTATATGTTCAATCTTCCGGATAATGAAAATAACCTCAACAAATACTAAGCAAAATAGAAGTCTGTCCATACAGTCACAAAGAAAGCTTAATTGACGAACCTCATAGTTTTAATGTACTCACTCCATCCCATATTATTTGACCCACTTTCTAGTTTAGATTGTCCCAATCATATCTTTAAGAAGATGAAACTCCAGCAATTTGTAAGAATCATATAATTCATGACAATACTAATTCATATTATAGATTTGGTATGACATCTATATATACATATTCTAACTATTACTTTTGCACATATTTACAAAACACGATTGTAACAAGTTTGTTGTTGAATCCACAAAAGTCAACTACCAATCAGGTGGGATAGAGTTAGTAGATGCACATCTAAAAGTCTGTTTGGGAAATTATTTCAATTGTAATTGCACTTTTACTTACATATTCTAGGTATGTAAACATGCCCTCTCACACGCAAGCCTGAATCTTTTCTTCGGCCAATCACATAGCAATATTTTGACAATTGGTGATGAGACTCTGAACCAGTATCTCTCTATAACTACTCTAATTGGAGTAGTCACAATCTTTCTTTTATACTTTTGCTTATGCATCTGCTTGATTTATAAAAATTAATGAAACTTTCTTACTTCATTTATAAAAATAAAATAAAAACTACTCCAATACCATGTTAATTTATTATTTTTTTTGATGAAGTAATAGATTTTATAGAAAAGGCATCAAGAAGATGTGATTTGTACAAAAGAGGGGACAGAGTCAGCTATAGTACAAAAAGACTCCAATACCATGTTAAATTATGTGAACCATCTCATCAAAAGTTTAAAATGTTAACGAGGAGACACACTTATAAATTTGATTTTTTTAGGTTCTTAACAATGCTCAAACAATTGGGAATGATAGTGGACTGTGAACGCCTTTGTGCTGCTCGTGATTCAAAAACCAAATAGAGGAAAGTGAGCATTTCATTGGCTAGAAAAAATTTATCGCTGCTTGAATTCAAGTACTCCTTCCGCTTCATTTTGTGTGAACATATTGACTGGGCGAGAATTAAAAATCCATGATATTAAAGGTAAAATGAAATGTTTAAAGTAAATTATTTCTAAATATAGAGAGGTACCATTATTTAGAAAACAAACTAAATAGGAAGAGTGTCACATAAAATGGAATAAAGAATTGAATATGAACACAAGACTGAAGAGAGCATTATCCACGTGTATGGTCCTCAAAGCAAACAAGAAAGCTTATAAAAGTATGATTTTCATACCATGAAGAATACTGATTGTCGGAGCAACAATTTTCTACATAACCACCTCCTTTTAACAATTTTCGACATGTCATATGCAGACTTCTATATGCACCGGTTCATAGATGTGACATTATAATGATTGAGGGTGATAACATGAACAAAGTAGACCTAAACCATGTACACAAGGTTGTCTTAAAAGGCCTACAATGTCTATGAAAAGAATGTGCAATTAACTAAATACAACACAATCAAAGCAATGGATCAATAATTAAATATCAATCATACCGACTAGCTCCAAGCTTAAACCTTTGTCATTTATACACGTCATAAGTGTCATAGTTAAAGAAACTCTAGCTTCAAAGTACCCTTAACAGGTCTTGAAGTAACAAATTATTCCAATTTTATTATTTGAATAGATATGAATGATCCCTAAATCTTGAGTATTGATTAATTCCAATACTGCATCTGATTTCCTTTTGCCCATCCAATTTCGAAACAGCAAATATATACACAAACCTACTGAAAGTGAAAAATGTTTTTTTTTAAAAAAGGAAAAAAGAGGCATTACCTTGGCAGTCTTGATTTCGTCATTGAGTTCGTGAAGACGGTTATTCAATCTGCCAAATTTGTTAATATTCTGCTGATCCTCCCATGTTACCTCCACTTCGGAGCCCGAGGTTCCAGCCTTTTTCCACAAATCAACAATGATAAGGATTTCTTAGAGGAAAGCTGAAATGGTGAAAATGTATAAGTTAGGGTTTAGTGCACTCACCTCCTGCATTTTCGATTGGACGAGAGAAGACGATGGGTTGGGCACAAGTGAGAATGTTCAGACTTTACTCCTATGTTTCCGTAAGCAAACTTTAACCCCTAAGCAAAAAGAATTGGCTAGTGTCAACCTTTAAGATCTCTTGTGCTCAATTGCACAGTTTAACTTTTCTTGGTGATATATAAATTTATATTTTTTTTTTCTTCATAATATCTTATAAGTTATGTCAGAATATGACCTTAGTTTTTAAGAAAATTTATACTCTTTAGGTATGTACGGGATAAAATTTGGGCCTTGTTAAATCAATGCTAATTTCTAAGTATAAATTCATAAATGAGAAAAGAAAATCTGATAGGAATAAGAGACCGGTAAACTTTATATAGAGTTCAGATTGTAATAGGTTTCGAAGTCAGGGGTACCTTATAAACAATAAAGAAGGTCTTTGAATCCACCAACATCCATATTAGCCCATGGGAAGCAAAATCTTCAAGTTCGTACTCTCCACTTTATTTAATGCGTGAAACATGATGATAATGAAATTATCACTAATCAACTTCAAAATATGCACCGACCTATGGACACGTAGTAGCCTTTTCGTAGGATATAGATTGGTCTTTGTATGTTACTATGAGTTTTTTTTTTTCAATAAGTGAGCTCTTCTAAAAATATAAACTGCAAGTTGTAACAAGTAATCTTTGTTCAAAA
Source organism: Solanum appendiculatum (assembly GCA_018342035.1). NCBI lineage: Eukaryota > Viridiplantae > Streptophyta > Magnoliopsida > Solanales > Solanaceae > Solanum > Solanum appendiculatum. The sequence continues at coordinate 13,430 of JAGDQO010001415.1, forward strand.
TACACAATATTTCCTTGTCTTCTACTTTTAGATCTTGATATTAACAAACAATTTTACTTTTAATCATTATTATATAATTACTACTTCACTTGTTTGCATTGTTAGATTCTAGTGGAAAAACAAAAAAAATTGATTAGACCTAATTTACTTGCATTTGTTAATAAAAAAAAGGCAAGTTGTTAATCAATCCTGTGGATCTACCACATTGTTCAAGCCCAATGGGTCATTGAACCCACTTAGACCGGGCTTTTTAAAAAAGTTTTTCTATTAAATGGGCTTCAAAAATTCTAATACAACCTTAATAAAGGTAGCCACTCAGTGGTTCTATTTAAAACATAGCCTCTATCCACGTTGTATTTAAGATTTAGCCACTTTTTGTTATATTTAAAAGGGCAACTTACAGATATGGCAAATGCATTTAAAGAAATAACATTATATGGGTGTAGTTTTGTATAATTACATTCTATGGGTATATTTTAGTTTGCTACTAAGATTTTTTTTGTATATAGCGTGTTTCTTGACTCAGTAATATACAAATTCTATTTTATGAATTAATGAGCATTAAATGCGGCAACTGATGATACACAACTCCATAATTCAAGGGAATTGTGTCAATTAAATACTTCATGTTCCAAGAAAAAGAGTTCTATTTCCATAGAAACTTCATATGAAAAAAATCAGATTTTTCCTCCCACCCACTACTAAACCATAGGATTAAGCAAAAACAATTGTATATTGAAGTGCAGGTAATGTTTTAGTTCGTTTAAAATTCATGTTTTTTCCTCTTTTTCTTTTTTAAGTGGTTGTAGTTAGATGAAATCAAAGATACGATTTGTATATTTGAAATATATATGATTTGACAAGAAGATTGTTCTTCTTTAATTTTCTAAATTTTGTTTTAACTGTAATTTGTATATTAGTCAAACAGTTTGTATATTGTAAGGTTGATAGAAGTTTGGTACAAGGTTTCGAGTATGTGGGGAACATTTGTATATAAAACTGAAATGCACGATTTGTATATTTCAAGTGCGTATGATTTGGCAAAAAGATTGGTCTTATTTAATTGTCCACATTTTGTTTTAAGTGTAGTCTTTATATTCGTCAAAAAAAGTTTGTACATTGGGAACATTTGTATATAAACTGAGGAGCGTATATGTATATACATTCTGAGTAGACTTTATAATAGTGAAAAAAAAGTTTGTATATAGTACGATTCTGTATTATTTGTATAATTTTGTTTATATTGTGTATAAATTCTAGAAATAATTGTAATGAATAGTATATAGAATTGTTATATACAAATCTGTAAATTTGTATACAAATAAGGATAGTATTTAAAGGACAAGCATCTTTTCTTGAGTTTTATACAACAATTGCGACACAGATTGGAATTGACGTGAATAAGAAAGCATTGAAGATTGAGTATAAAGTTGAAGAGCAGAAAATATAGAAATAATTCATACAATCTTGTGATACTACATGCAATTTTGTATATAGTAACTAAATATACAAAACTCTGTATGCATCTATGTCAATCAATTTATATATATCAAATAAAATATACAAATAAAATACTTATATATGCTAATATACAGATACTACATGCGATTTTGTATATAGTAACTAAATATACAAAACTCTGTATACATATATGTCAATCAATTTGTATATATCAAATAAAATTTACAAACGGCAGCATAGAATTGAGAATTAAGCGTAAAGTATACATAGTCATTTTTTCTCTTCGATCTCAATTCTTCAATAGATTTTTACTCTAGAACAAGTTTAGAAGATGGGGTCGAATCGTCCATCTTGCTTTGAAATCTGATAGTCTGATAGCTAATGGAGGAATATTGAAAAAAAATTATACAAAAACTAATAAGCATAATACCTATACAACTGATGAAACCCGGGAAAAAAAAACTTAGAATTGAAAAAATAATTGGAGGGAGAAGGTGAAATTTTCCCAATTCAAATTTTAAATTGAAAGATGAAGAGTGATTTTAGGAGATATAATTCATACAATCTTGGAAGTTATAGAAATAATTATGGCGAAATTAATTCTTTGAATTCATGAGAGAGAAAGTTGAATTGTATATATATATATATATATATATATATATATATATATATATATATATATATATTCTTTTATATCTTGCAATTATATATGAAAATTCCAATTATTAAATGATATTTGTCTGGTTAGAGGATGTCTTTTCATATGAATTTATTTATTTATGTTTTTTTATCCTAACGGGTAATATTTTATCTTTTTTAACAAATGCTTATTAATCTTTCTCTTACTCCTATATCGTAATTTATATTATGTAATTCCCAACTTGCGATATTTTTTACTTGTATATATTGTGGATTGTTTATGTCTAAATTTTCTTCTATATTTTTATATATCTTTATAAATTCTTTCCTAAGTTCTCTTAATTTTCTTATTTCTTTTAATTCTGTATAGGCTAGAAGATTATGCAAACTTATGTATCTATAGTATCTATGATTTCTCATATAAATTTGTCTTATTCTATTTTATTTATCCGAACTTGAATCTTAAGGCTCTGATTCCAATATAAACACACTTAGATTATTTTATTGATTTTTCAATATTTTTATATTTGTATAAGTTTTCAGCAAAGGGTTTTGATCAAATATTTTGTAAGTCCTACTCATTACTCTCTCTTTCTTTGTTCCTTTAACAATAAAATAGTTTTTTAGCTTTTAGGTTCTAGTAACTTCTCCCAAAAAATATATATATAAGTCTCCCAATAAAAGACATATATATATATATATATAAGGAAGAGTTCATTCGTGTGGGTCCCATTGTTAATGGCAAAAAAATTAAAATTATATTTATTAAATGTAAATAAATTAAAGTTTACCCTTAATGACTAATAAACTAGTAAGGTTTGACATTCTATGTAATTTTTCCTATTTAAAATTGCTACGTTTCTAATGTTTCTCCACTTCTTCTTATTCTTATCCACAATTAGTTCATGATTTTTCTTAAGCAATGTACTTATTCACCTTAACTTCTCTTGTAGCTCGTGATAAACGCTGCCTAGTAGATATGTGGTTATCTAAAATGGATTCTCTTTTATAGTAGATGTTGAAAACTAAGCAATAGTATTTTCACTAATAAAAATTAAAATATAAAAAATAAACACTCAAGGAAATTTAAAAAATTCAACGAGTAATATATAATGACTCAATAATAAAATAAAAGGGAATCAATTGAAATTCCTCGATAATAATGGCTTTGCCGTACGGATACATTGCATCTCAAAAGCCATCATCAAGTACTATTATTCCTTCTCTCGAAATCATCATCACAAACAATAGTTAAGTAGTTGTTGTTAATGAGATTGACATATACTTCATAAAATTAATTAAAATAAATATAAATTGATCCAGACATCACGATTATAAATGAAAATATTTGAACTACCCTTCACATTTTCATCTCTATAATTCTTTTAATATACATTTTGAGCATGCATCCAAACAACAAGAAGTGACATATAAGACCTCAAATTAAATAATTTTGGTATGGGCACACACAAAATAAATAATTGATGCCCAACAAACACTAGTGATTGAAATAATTGTGATCCCTATGAGTTTGTCCCCATTGGCATAGCACATGGCCTTGCCCCCAATAACTTTAAATGTGTCATGTTACTTGTCTTCAATTTATTAGATAACTTCAAGGGTCACTTACACATGATAGGGCCACACATACAATATAATATAAATTCCAAGATTCCCAAAATTAGGCTCCAACCAATATGAGGCTGTCATACACACTTGACAACTATTCAGATCTATATATATTCTTCTTATAGATAAACATTTTCATAATTTTTTTCTTATATTATATATATAAACCTTCAAATTACAATAGATTTAGAAACTCCAAGGTCAATATATAGTTTGACCATGGAAAAAAAAACAATGAACAATTAATTGGAACATCAAGTTTAGCTCCTGTTCTTGCATCTCTCCACTGCTCTTGGTGCTGCATAAAGTTTAATTATATTTATGTCAGTGAAATAATTTGGATAAGAAACTAAAATAGTTAAGTTAATTACCAAAATCGATTAATAAAATAAAAATAGATAAATGTATTAATTTACCTAGTCCAATGGCCTCTGATCCTTTCATTATCCTTAAACGTTTGCATGAATTAACAAACATCCTATAATTAAAGTAAGAAAATAAAGTTAATCATCAATTTGACATGACAAAATAAAAAATGTATGATGGAATCTAAAGAAAGTAAAATGTAAATAGATATAATCACTGTCTCGTGGAGATAAGAAAAACTCAAATGTATAATAAATGAATATCGGAGATTCATGAATTTAGTAACTTACTCCCAAGGTACATCACCAACAAGCATCCAATCACCATCTTTGTCTTCATAAGTTGGTACATAGTCTGAACCATTTAAGAGGTCTATCAATTTGCTCTCATTCATAAAATCCTTAAATCCTTGAGTCCCACAATTTCCTACACAAATTTCAAGGAATAATAATTGTTACATCAAGACAAAATCAAGAAAAATAAGTATATTTGTTCCATAATTTTAATGGACAAAAGTTTCCCACCACCAAAGATATGTGGTGGCCAAGGATAAGATTCATCTATTTTGAGATTTTTTAAAATTTCGTATCAAATCAAAATATGACAAACAAATTAAAACAGAGTAATCAGTATTTACCGATGGTAAAAGAGCTGAACATTTTGCCAAGTGCATCAGAGAGTTGTTGGTAACTTTTGTACATCATCAAGTCCACTTTACGTAAGTATGGTGCACCGTCAACACTAACTTTCACAAAGGCTGCGCCGGTGCCGGTACCCGTGCCGGAGATTTCGCCGGCGCCGGTGGTGTTCTTCTGGACAGTCATTACATTCTTCCTGAATGATCTTACTGGTGGCCAACCCACAACTTGTGCCCTAAGTTATGGAAATAATTAAACATTAATTAATTAGTTCCCATGCACTTAATTAATTATTTCCAAAAATTATCACATTAATATATTATTAAAAATCCCCAAATTTACTCCTATGATTATTTGGTGCAAATAAAATGAAAGCGACATAAACACTATGAATTTGATCGATTGAATTGAGTAATTTTTATTTAATAATTAAAATTCAAAACTTATAAAGTATGTAGACAGATGTAAAGTACTTTTATTACTAGGAATAGCATTTATGAAATTATTTTATCTTTCTAAGCACACACATGCATTGTCTAACCAAAAGGTAACAAAGAAATACTCTGTAAAGTACCTCTAGATTTGTTTTTTTAAAATACTCCCTCCGTTTATTTTTACTTGTCACTTATTCCTAAAATAGATTTTCATTTGTATTTGTCACTTTTGACATATTAAGAAAATACAATAATTTTTTTCATGTTTTATCTTCAGCATTAAATATTTATTTTTCAAAACATTATTTAATAAGGAATAGTTTAATAAAATACCTATATCATTAATTATTTTCTTAATGGATGTGCCAAGTTGACAGTTGGAAGAAGTAATTAATTACATTTTGAACAAGAAAAAAGGAGAAAAGATAATAAATAAAAGGTTCATGTGTTTTCCACTAAAAATGTTGGGTGATGAAAGTAAAAGATTCCAAATGTTTTGTTTTTTCCCCATCATCTTAGACACAACCACAGCCATATCCTAAACTCCAAATTTCTCAAAAAGATAGGTTACACTACTGACACCTAACATTTAGATTTTTTCTATTTTAAATAATTTTTTGAATAAATTAAATAAAATTATTTGCAATTCTATTCTTATACGTAAACAATGTTACAGTAATATTTCCTTGGCTATACAATAAATTTTTCTAATAATTCGGTGCAGATTTAAGATTGAGTTATAAATTCCTAATCTAAGAAAGGTAGCTTATTAGGTTCTAAATAAATTATTTATATATACTATATAAATTTTAATATAAATATAAAAAAATATTAAATTCTGCCTAGTTCGAAAGTCTAACTCTATTCATACTACTAATAAAAAATAAATTTTGTTATAGCATCCCCAAAATTCTTTCTTAGTTCAATATTTGATCCCCTATAACATAGATTAGTAAGATACATATTCAATTAACATGATCTACAATGCAAATCTAGATATTTATAACACAAAAAGGAGTAATTATAATTTTCATGAGAACAAAATTACTATAAAAGAGACAATTAAACTACAAAAAAAAGCAGAAAATGAACCCTTTTTTTTTTGCAAAATATTCTATGAGTTTAAATTATCATACTCTTTTACATAAAACATAAATATTTACGAACCACTACAGATATGAAATCAGGATTTCAATTTTATGAATTTAAAATTTTTTAAATAGCTACTTCAGTTATCAATGACTGAAATCTAAACTTAATATTTATACAATATTCAACACATTTCTTAATCAAAATATATTATTTAAGCAAAAATTATTGAATTCGACCAAACTCATATCAGGCTTCTAGCTCGCCTTTGACTACTAGTTCTAAGCATACTCAAAACATGAAACTTAAAATTTCATCACCATATAGATACTACTAATACAAATATTAATTACTTGCAATAATTAATCAACATAATTAAAGAATAACACAAAGTAATTAACTTACTTGGCTGGTGGCTTAGCAGGATCATTAGAGCTTGGCACAACAATATTATTCTTCTTCTCATTCATATTATCAACTTGATTAATATTATCCATTGTAGAATCCTTTGAAGAAAAGTTTAATTTCAAATCAACAGTTTCTGAAAAGACCCTTTTGCCATTGTTCTTATTAGTCGAGTCGGCTTCATTTCCATTGGCTCCAGGCAAGCCGAGCCTCAGCTCCGTCTCCGCTTCATAATCCAATCGAATTTTGTCACACTCCGCACCCAACACGCTCGTCATAGTTCTGTCTAAGAATTTTACGTGGAAATCCTTCAGAATAACGATAACAATAATTTTTATTTTTTTTTCTTCTTCTCTTTGTTTTTTTTTTGAAGAATTTTAAGATGAAAATGAAAGTGTAAGAAGAAGGGTATAATTAGCATGAGAAAGCATGCTATATATGAAATAAATATGTGAAGAGTGTGTTGGATAATTGAGGTGTTTTTTAGACGGCAAGGATTTTGCCACGTGGAAGTGAATGATTAAACGGGTTGGGCTCGGGTTGTCGGATAGTTATGTCATGAGTGACGTGTTATTGTTTTTGATTAGTTTTTTTAAAAAATAAAATAAATTAAATTGGTTTGTTGTTTGGAATAATGGATTAAGCAAGTTGGCAACTATTTTTGAGTTTGCTTTTTGTTTGTTAGGCTCCACTTATTGTTGTTTTTTTCCTTTTTTTTGTAATAATCAAATAAAAATTATGAGATAAAAACAGTATGATAGTCCTTCGGGATGACTCAGTTGGTTTCGAGGGTGTTCATCCACACGGATGACTCGAGATCGATCCCCCTCAATGTCTTCTGAGTCGAGCCTGTCGCATAAGGCTTGTCTAGTGCAGTTTACATACCTGTAAGTGCTCACACAGTATGATGAGACATAAAAGGGGACAACAATGACTACTTTTTTTTTTAATGAGCAAACAAAAAGTAATTAATTAAAGGGTAAAATAATTAAAAAGAAAGGCAAAAAGTAACAAAAAGATGAGGAAAGAGCCAAGGAACTTTTATCTTTTATAGCTAGATGTCCCCTAAATTGTTTGCCTTGGTTCTTGTGTTCAAATAACTTATAGGAGTACCATGTAACAAATTTCTAGATGCTGTACTCTGTTTATTGCCATGCTCATTCTCACTATCAAAAGTTGTTGCACTGGTAGTGGTGAGTACCATTTCCTTTGATGTTTAATTCAAGGTTTCGGATTCGAAGGATTCGCCTTTGATAGGATATGTTTATCTTTAAATTACTCAGTTCTAAAATCCGACTTTGTACACCAATTAAGTGTGGAACCAAGAAAGAGCTCTCAAATATGTCTAAGCTATATATAGTCACATCAGAGTATTCTAAATTCATTCGGTATTCTAAATTCATTCGATCGAAACTAAAATTATTTAGGATCAATTATCATAGCACTCACGGGAGCTACATAGTTGTGATTGTACAAATTAAACATTTTAAAAATGCACTATGCAAATACTGCATATTTGATTTCATTCATAAATCAATTTTCTTTTCTTCGTGAGTTATAGTCTCAATAAGAGTGCACAACTGTTCCAAATTGGAATGAACATAACTAGATATAGTGTCAAGGATCCAAGTTATATATATATTGATGGTGTAATAATTTTTTTAAAATTTAGCTTGTTATAGCTAGCATGTTTTAAGTTTATTTTTAGATTATTGATTATACTATACCTATAATTATCTTTTAAATGATTTGATTGTGTTGATAAATTTTTACATCTTGCGTAGATAGAACTTTGAGCTCTTTAGTTTCAAACACACGTATATATAAAATCAATTAATGCATGCACCACTTTATTGAAAGCTCAACGAGAAACCTTTGGCTTTGAAAAATCTCAATACTTGATAATCTAAAGTATGAATCTCACACACAATATTTCTATAATTATATTAATTACTAGAATATATCTGATATATACCTTATACATTAATTAGGGGTTGAGCCAGGTAGGGTCTGGTGGAAAACTACACTATTTATACGTAGTTAAAACTAGTTGTTATGCATATATAGTAGATCATGTTGAACCTCTTTGACTTCTTTGTATGTATATTTCTTCATATTTTGAATCTCTAAATGAAAATCTTGATTCTGCCACTGCCATTAACTATGTATATGTCACAGTTGATTGACACACTTGACAAATCATTCATCTTATAAGTCATGGGGGTTTGGTGCATGCAAAAGGTGAATTTAATTAGTACAATTAATTAAAACTTAATTAATTTGTCTTATGATGAAATCAAAGAGAGAACAATACTAATTGTATGTCACTGCATTTTAATGTATCACACTTATATTTTATGAAATACACTTATATCGTAAATCACCCCAAATATATTTGTATGACACTTGTATACTCTCGTGGATGCATCTAAGGCCAAACTCCATTTAGTTGAGGAAGAATTCTTGATATAATGAGACTTTTTCTTAGATGAATTATTTATTTTCTTGTTTTCTACTATATACATTGATGTATAATAATGACTTTTTCTATACTTCATCATTCAAACTAGCTCCTTTCTTAACCAGATGTTTCAGGTTCGAGCCCTAGGTATGAAAAAATTCTTCATAGGGAGCGCTTCCTGGCCCTACGCGATGCGAATTCAGAGTTTGCGTACATCGCATAATGGAAAAAAAAATCTTTAATGATAAAGATATTGGGAATAAAAGATATTACTATCATCCAAAATTTTAACTACTATTCCAAAGTCAACATAAATCTTCTCAAATTGATACTCTAAACCACTCTTTTTTTTCATTTTTTTTAAATGTTCACACCCCCACCACCCCCTTTTGGCCAAAACATCCCAAAAACAAACATATCTGGCAACACAAGATTTTTAATTTTTAATTTTTAATTTTTGGAAAAGTCTTAATTAGACAAAGGAGAAAACATGTGCTAAGCTTTATTGAAGCATAGAGAATAAATAGAGGGCCCAAAAAAGAAATGAAAAGGCTCAAAGGCATGTGCGCCAGCCTCACCTTTACCCAACTCCATCTCTTATGCTATCTTTCCTTCAAACAACCTTAGCTAGCTAATGCTCTTACAACTATCTATTTTAAGAAATTCCCTTCTACTTTCCTCTCTAAATAAATATTTCATTTCTTTGCCCTACCAATCTTTGTATTATGTTTTTGGTACAACATTAGTATTTTTTTTTAAAAAAAAACAACTCAATCCAGATACATTAATGAAAGCGCGGATACATTAATACAAGCACGGATACATTATTAAAATAAAAATTAACTCAATCTAGATACATTAATGAAAGCGCGGATACATTAATACAATCACAAATACATTAATACGGATACATTATTTAAATAAAAATTAACCCAATCCGGATACATTAATGAAAGCGCGGATACATTAATACAAGCACGGATACATTAATACATTAATACGGATACATTATTAAAATAAGATATTTTAGTTATTTTTAAAGATATAGGAACAAATGAAAAATAATATACTTAAAGGTGTGTACTTTAGTAATTTTTCCTTAAAAAAAAAGACATGTGCCTTAGCCCCCAAATTTGAGGGGCCCCATTTTTTAATAATAATAGGTTATAAGTTATTATTTTTTAACAAATATTGAATACTATTGGTAGAAAATGTAAACTTTTCATATAAAATGAAAGAATTATTAGAAGAAATTTGACATATTTGGAGTACTATATCTCATTAAATTAATTATCAATTGAAAAAAAATATTAGAAGAAATTAGTTATATAAAAGTTATTAACAATTTAAGTTTAAGGCCCCTTGCTTGAGCCGCCCCTGACGTAACGTAATTCAACTATTATTATTGTCTATATTTCAATCATTTCTATCTAAAATTCAACCATTTCTGAAATTTTCTACATGTACATGAAATGCATAGCCAACAATGAATTAATTTGAATGAGAGAGAAAACGTAACAAAGGGAAAAGAGCAGCGAATGAAAAGGATATCTCTACAGTAGTGTCGCCGCTCAAAGACAAAGTGGACTATTGACTATTGGGCCCATTTTGGGCCCACAAACAATTAAAAAGGCCCTCGTGTGTTTTTGGGCCCATAAACAGCTCACACTCATCCATATTTTTCTGTCCACAAAAATCACTTACTTTTCATCATTCTTTCTTCTTAAATGCCACACGTGTGCATTTAATGCTTTTTTATTATGAGTAAGACACGCATAATAATTGTCCACTTTCCTCTATACAATTTTTTAAGAAATTAGGTAAAAAATTAATAATTTTACTAATTTACCTGTTAACTTTTTTTTTTTTTGGACTTTAAAAATTTGTTTACAATTTCAAAAGAATTAGTTGTAATGGTAAAATGAAGAAAAAAAATAATTAGTTCTATGATCTTTTGGTTTTGCAAATTGACGAGTAATTTAGAATAACTATTTTTAGATATATGGACAACTAATATTAAAAAAAAGGAATTAATATTCATTATAAATGCTCGTTTCTCTCTCTTTTTTTATATATGCATAGTGAGTCGAGTGATGAATTCAAATTATAAACATAGTCATTTTTGAGTTGAGAAAATTATAAGTTTCAATATGTATGTGTTAACAATTGATCTATAAGAATCTCTCCCTTGAACAAAGTTTCATTATGATCCATAATAATTCATGGACTAATTCGTAGTTAATGTGTTATGTCAGTCAGATAATATGAACCAAATCATTTATGGTCACCAAAGCTCTTTTTGTGTGTGTCTTCAAAGACATTAATAAACATAGCAAGTTGATCGGCCCATCGATGAGCAAAGACACCTAAGTCGGACCCCATGCTAGCTATCACTCCTCTCCAAACCAATGGCTTTAATATCAATTGTTTTAGCTCAAAAATACTTTTAATATAGTGGAACATTATCCGTTTTGAATCAAATCTGCATATTTTTCTCTCTAAATGCCTCACACCAAGAATATCCAACCCTTATAAATATCATCATTTTCCTTTTTTATTATCCATATAAAACTTTCTTCACACACATACCTAACATAATGTGTACTTGTTTTTTAGTTCACATATATATGTAGGGTTCAGCCTTAAAACACTATATTTTATCGAATCTATTGTTGGATCTGTTAGAAAAATAATAGTAGGAAATATGATTGAACAAGAAGATGGCTTTGAGGCGTGAAACACTTTCTTTAAAGAGATATTGCCCATATACATATTGGGGTAAATACAAACAATTCTCTTCAAGGATACAACAAAGCCCTTGGTTTATACATGCAGATTTTTTTAGGCTACTTCTCGAGAGTCTTTATATTTATAGAACTTAAGAGATGACTCTTCATAAGAGTCATGTTCTTTCATGAACATATGACTTTTCATAAAGGTCATGCTCTTTGATAAACATATGAGTCTGTTCAATTTAAGACCTCTATATACTACAAAATATCCAACAGGATCTGCCACCGGATAATTAAATCAATATCTTTGTCCTTTTAAATGAAATTAAATTAGTTATTAGGAATTGATGTGAGAGTCCTATCATATATAATCACAAATTAAATTCTTTAATTTTGTGTTAGTGACATTCATGTTATTAAATTCTTACATTTATATCACAGTATGAGAGTCCTTTGGGCTATACCAGAGTTATAATGTTATATTGCAATGAGCCAATATTTTTTGTGTTAAAATTTCTTATTATTATGTTCATAGTGAGATTATTTTTAGTTAAATAGAAGTGCTTCAAAAAATACTTATATATATAAAAAAATCACTTAGTTTCTATTTTACTCTTATTATTAACTACAGTCATTTTTCAAAATATCGAATTTAGTATATTCAAAAAATGATATATTGAAACTATTATTTTAATGAAGTTTTACCAAGTTTATTAGACAAGTAAAGATGGTGGAGGGAGTACTACTTTTCTTGAACAAATTAAAATTAAAAAAATCTTCTTAATTGAGCTGTTTATATATGTTTCGTCTCTTTCCTCTTTTATCAATTTTTATAACATTAGACTATTCCATTTTATATTATATCTGTAACATATATCATTTTCATGCATGCATGGGAAACTTGTAACAAAACCGTACTGTCCTTTCATTCAAATTGGTTTTCTATAGTAAAGGCCCAACTGCTCCTTTTTACCTATCAATATGAAATAACTTATAATAATAATAATAATAATAATAATAATAATAATAAATAATAGATACATTTAACTTGGTATACTATATCCACTCGACATTTAACAAACAAGTCAAAGAACACTTTCCACATTATTGATTGAATATGACTCATCAGAATAGCCAGACTCAAGATTTAAACTTAATGAACTTAATTTCTAAAAATTCTAATATTATACACATTGTAGTTATAAAATTACGTGTTTGAATTTAATTATAGTAATTTTTAATTACATATATACTATGTTTCATGCTGAAAAAAAATTAAATTCAGTTGAATCTGTTAAATAAAAGTTGTATGAGCGAGACATATTCATGAATCATGACAATCAATTGGTTAGAGACAAGTTCACGTATACCCATAATTTACCGGGTATGGTCTATTCAATCAAAAAGAAGAAGAAGAAGAAGAAGATTTAACCATTATGCAAAATTAAATTGTTTGATTTGATATAAATTGTAAGTATACAATGTGAGTAAGTTTTTATTGTTTCATGAGTTGGGACAAATCACAAAAGGAAGGAATGAAAGTGAAAGAATGCGTGTGGATATACACTTTTGACTTGAATATGAATCTTATCCCTTGATGTCAATTCATTCTTAAAGTACGACCTATTTTTACAAACAATTACAAAGGAATAATCTTGTTTATGATAGAAAAAGTATATAGTAAATTTGTCTGGTTATTAGTGTAAAGATCCCATAATTTTGTGAAAAATCTAAAGATTGAACCATCGAATTTAAATTCAGAATCCACCTATACATTTAACAACAATGTGAACAAACTCGATTTTATAATTTTTCAAGGGTAAGTTACATAAATCACATAGTGTAAAGATGAAATTACTATCTATCCCTATTTTTTTTCTAATTACAATAATCCCTTAAAATTAACCCAATCCGGATACATTAATGAAAGCGCGGATACATTAATACAAGCATGGATACATTAATACATTAATATGGATACATTATTAAAATAAAAATTAACTCAATCCGGATACATTAATGAAAGCGCGGATACATTAAAACAAGTACGGATACATTAATACATTAATACGGATACATTATTAAAATAAAAATTAACCCAATTCGGATACTTTAATGAAAGCGCGGATACATTAATACATTAATAAGGGATATATTATTAAAATTATGGATTTTAGTTATTTTTAAAAGATATAGGGACAAATAGAAAATAATATAATTAAAGGTGTGTACTTTAATAATTTTTCCAATTTTTAAACGTATGAGATTCAAGCCGAACGAATTTTATGCATTTGGTAAGCAAAATATCAACTTATTCCCAGATGGACATAAAAGCCCACAATTGTGCCAAATATTGGGTATGGGCTTGGATGGGTTTTGATGAAAAAACCAATGTTGGGCTTCCTAGGCCCGTTATAATCTCTTTATAATGAAAAAAAATACAAAATAAAATATTTCGAAATATCACAAAACGAAAGATGCATTTGGTAAGCAAAATATCAACTTATTCCCAGATGGACATAAAAGCCCACAATTGTGCCAAATATTGGCTATGGGCTTGGATGGGTTTTGATGAAAAACCAATGTTGGGCTTCCTAGGCCCATTATAATCTCTTTATAATAAAAAAAAATACAAAATAAAATATTTCGAAATATCACAAAACAAAGATCTGATTTGATCTTTACAAATATTTAAGGATTTCTTCCATCGATGCAATAATTGAGAGATCCAAAATATCAACAATAACCATGGATTTTATAACTTTATAATTTGTGAGTGCAGATCATTGATGCAATAATTAGGAGATCCAAATCTCTCACATAACTATAGAGAGTATAACAAGGTCGTGTTAGGAATTTTTTTGGTTTCTCCGGTGTGCACAAAAAAAAAAATAGCGTGGACAAATATACTAGCTAGGAACTACGTTTCGAAGGGAAATTTTTGGCTTGTTGTAATAATTTGGTAGCAAACAATGCTATACAGGAACCTGCATGCTGCTCTTCTTTCTTTCCTTGCAAGCAGGAAGCACATTGACTACGTGCATTTTTTGCTTCAACTTTTTTTTTTTTTGCACTTGAATTGGAGCCTGGAGGAACAATACTATTCCATTATTTTTTAAATTGGTACTAATTAATTTACTTTTTAAATAATAGTACTCATCTAACTGATTTCTTTTATGATATATAAATTTAAAATAAATTTTAAATCGTCTTGTACTTTGTATTTCTTAAAAAAGGCATATTCTATTAAATCTGCGGTCAAAAGTCTTAATATTTAGAAGCTAGTCATAGTCAAGAAATAATCTAGATGCGTACTTCACATTTGCCAAACCTTATCCAATCGCAAAACTAAGTTATCAATGCATAAGTTATTTAAAAAATTATGGTAACTTGTGCATTTTAGAAAGGTAATTTCGAATCGAGACAACTAGACAAGCCACGTCCAATAACAAGTCAAACCATTTCAGTAAATAATCCTTCATTTGTTTCATTTTATGCTATGATATTTAATTTTGAAAACTTAAAATTCTATTTTGACTTACATATATATTATAATAAAAGAATTGGAGAAGATATAAATGAATAATTGAAAAACTAGTTTGATTGACTTAACATAACTTATTGCTTGAAACGTTTGAATAGTTATATAAAAAATCTGAATACTTGAAAAATACATATAAGCAAAATGGTTTCAAATATTTTAAAATATCTAAAAATAGACATAATCTTACCCAGAACGAAAAGGTAATGATCAACATCGATAAGAAATTGTAATTTGAGATTCAAAAATTATGATTCAAATTACATATTTAAATATTAATTTGAAATTATGACTTTATATCGAACATCCAATTTTAAAAAAACAAATTCTCGCTTATTATATTTGGAGAAAGGACAGTCCAACAATTTTGCCAATAGCCGCCTCAGTCACTTTAAAAGCCGCCTACTAGCCTTACTAGTGTATACTTCTCCTAAAGTCCTCTCTATTGAGTTTTAAACCCCCCTAGTATAGGGCAGACCTATCATTTTCTATTGCCAAATAATACTAGTTTTTTATACAAAGTTTATATTTAAAAAAATATAAAAATAATTTATCAAAAATTTAGTAATTTTATTTTTAGAATTCAAACCCAAAAACTTAAATTATTTTAAAGGCCTTTTTCACCATGAGAGGCATGAGTTCATGATATTGTCTTAAAAAATGGAGTACTTTCCCATATTTATTTTCCTTTTTTTTTCTTCGAGTCTACATAAGAGAAAGAACACATAATATCGAGTAGAATTCTGACTCGATCGAATTGAGCAAATTAATGAAATAACAAAATTTTAATGAGATGCATGAGATGGCTCCTTAATATCCCCAATTTCCAACTCAAGTTGTCAAACTAAGTAGTGGCAATAGCTAGCTAGCTATCACTTTTGAAAAAAAGGTGCAATAAAACCCCGTCAGTAGTTAGATCAAACAATACTAATTAACTCTTTTGAAAATGGAAAAACTACCTATTTTGCTATCTTTATTCCTCTTCTGCATAGCCGCAATTGCCAACGCACAGCAATGCGGTAGACAAAAAGGCGGAGCCTTATGCAGCGGCAACTTATGTTGTAGTCAATATGGGTGGTGTGGATCGACACCCGAATATTGTTCAACTAGCCAAGGTTGCCAGAGTCGCTGCAGTGGTGGTGGATCAACCCCAACCCCAGCTACAGGTGGTAGCGCGCAAAACGTTCGTTCAACGTATCATATATATAACCCGCAGAATGTTGGGTGGGACCTGAATGCGGTTAGTGCCTACTGTTCAACTTGGGATGCTAACAAGCCTTACTCCTGGCGGAGTAAGTATGGTTGGACTGCTTTTTGTGGTCCAGTCGGACCTCGTGGTCGAGACTCCTGTGGCAAGTGCTTAAGGGTAAGATACATATATATGGAGTAGTCTATTTTTGCTTTTTATTGTGAATACTAAGTTTTCTATTGAACTGACGTTATTATAGAGATATTTGATTATACTTCCTAGTAAAATGTGTTTTAGACTATATGACGATAACCTTGGGTATAATTAACGGGTATATAAAACAGGTGACAAATACACGCACAGGAGCACAGACAACAGTGAGAATCGTGGATCAATGCAGCAACGGGGGACTAGACTTGGACATTAACGTTTTCCGACAAATCGACACAGACGGAAATGGAAATCATCAAGGCCATCTTATTGTGAGCTACCAGTTTGTTGATTGTGGTGATAATTAGTCTGAATATTTACTTTTCTGTGTCATATGTAGCTGACACAGAATGAGAAGCTAAATATATATATGACCATGTTTATTAGGATGAGAATAAAATTCATACTTGACTACCCAAATAAATGTTAAAAGTATGAAATGAAATAATAATAATAATAATAAAGTTATTTCCATCTACATTTCAGAAAAGTAATTCCGAATTGGGACGAGTCCGTCGTCCAACATAGTCGATCCACTGAGTAAATTTATTTTATGCAATGATATTTAATTGAACACAAAATTAAGAGGTTAATTTGGTTTATGTATAATAATTAAAGAAAATATAAATATATAATTGACAAGTTAGTTTGATAGAGGAAAAAAATAAATTTTATATATACATAATGGTTTCTAATATTTGATGAAATGTCCAAAATTAGACATAATGCCATATAAAATGAAAAGAAAACAATAAATTAAATTGTTGTCAAGAGGAGATGATTCTTTTGAGTTGAGGTTCTACGCAATATTTTATCCGTTTTAAATTTTACTTGTGAAATTACACTAGATATGTCGTTATTGTGTGAACTCATAATTTATTATTTGTAAAATCAAATATTTTACATTATGTACATATTATTTTAGAATTGATATGATATTATTCAAAAATAATTGATACGATATTATTCATCAATGCCCATACTCCTTGAATGTTGAGTCATTTATTTTAAAAAAAATATAAATTTATTTTCATTTAATACTTTATTAATTGTATATCCATATTATCAAAATTATAGCTCCATGTCTCGTAGGTATAAACAAATAAGACAAGATGCAAATTTTCGAATAATGCTATTAAATTTAATAATTTGTGTGGTGGAATAAGCATACCCCCTAAACTGGTCTGCTTGACTCATTTATTTATTCAGCTGTACCTATTATTATGTGTTGGCATTTTTGGTCAGAAGAAGAAATAATTAATTCTTAGTTTCTTACTACTGTTATTAAATTTTAATTTCAGTCTCTCTATTATGCTCCGCGATGCCCATTCAACTTTCAAAATAGTTATAATATATGCTTTTATCTCATTGGATATGGAATATATAATATTTTATTTATTTATTTATTATATTATATTATATTATTCTTAAATATAAAATAATTATCAACATACTAATAAATTGGCACTTAAATGATTAGTATGAAATTATTCATTAAATTTATACAAAAATTTCATAAGTATATGGATCAAACACACTCAAAAATTTCATAAGTAGATACATTTTCAAAATATAGATCACAAATATTAATATCAAAACTGATATTTTTTAGAGATTAAAACAAAAAAATATCACGCCGTAGGGACACCGAAGTGCATTTAAAGTTTGGCTTTCTTAAAGGCCCCTTTTTTTAATTCAACGAGGAGGACTTTCTCTAGAAACTTATCAGAAACGACGCAGTCTAACATCTTTTTTTTTTGTTAATAGCCGCCTCAAGTCGTGCACTTCTAAAAGCCGCCATTAGTTTTTTTGGTTTTTGTTTTTAATCGTATCCGGTATTTTGTATTGGTCTCCGATTATATCTGAATTTTGCTCTATATAAGGCCCTATTAGGGAAAAATCGCTCCGTACCAAATATTGTTCTATACTCATAGCTTAAATCCAAAAAGCTTTGATTAAGAAAGGAGCAACATCAACATTCTTCGATGACGCCATTAGTTAATACCGAATAAAAAGTTTCATGTACTCTCTACTTACAACAAATTATATTATATCATCATAATTAATTAGAAATAAATACAATTTATTTTTTTTTAAAATGTAGTCCATATACTCTTTCTGTTTAATTTGTTTGACCCACTTTTCTTCTTAATCTATATTAACAAGAATGAATTTTTTTCTTTTTATCAACTCTTTAAATTCCAACTTTCTTTTTGATTATATCTAAAATCACAAGATTAAATGACATTTTGATACACTTAATATTTTTAAATTTAAAATTATGAAATCCAAAAGTGTTTTTTATTTTAAAAAAAAGCTTAATCGTGTCTATCAAAATAAATTCGTGACATCGACTTAAAAAATACACCTATTAAAGCAGCCAAATTTCACGGACACAAGCAAAGTAAATAAATAAATATACAAACTCCTATAAAACCCCCAAAATGTATTAGATCAAACGTACATCAATCAAATTATACCAAAATGGATAAACTAAGTAGTACTCCTATTTTACTAGCTCTGGTCCTCGTCATCAGCCTAACCTCATTTGCCGACGCACAACAGTGCGGAAGGCAAAAGGGCGGAGCCTTATGTGGGGGAAACTTGTGTTGCAGCCAATTCGGGTGGTGTGGTTCGACACCGGAATATTGTTCACCTAGCCAAGGTTGCCAGAGCCAATGCACTGGAAGTGGACCAACTCCAACTCCAGGGGGTGGTGCACAAGTTCGTGCAACATATCATCTATATAACCCGCAGAATGTTGGGTGGGACCTGAATGCGGTTAGTGCTTATTGTTCGACTTGGGATGCTAATAAGCCTTACTCCTGGCGGAGTAAGTATGGTTGGACTGCTTTTTGTGGGCCTGTTGGACCTCGTGGTCGAGACTCATGCGGAAGGTGCTTAAGGGTAAGATATACTAAACCTTTTTTACCACAATAAAAAGGAAAGTAAAATAAATAAATTGAAACGGATTTGGGAATTCTTCATTTTCTCAAATTTCTAGTTGAATAATAGCTACGTGTTAAAGATGTTTATAAAGTAAGATTAGTAGAGTTAAAGATCCTAATTAGTCATGTTATTTACCCTGGATTAATTGAGTTTCAATGCCGGATATCGAAAACAAAAAAAGAAATTTGCTTGGATGAGTTTTAGTCAAACTTCACTAGTTAGTTTGATGGTTTTTCCTTGACTTTCGATGTAATTAACCTGTATTTTAGATATATATTGACTTTTACGACTAAAGCTAGTCAGGAAGAAAGCGATTGTTATAAAATAATTTACTCTAGAATACTGTAAATATTTAGTCAAAGTACTACCTATCATTAATTAGACTATGTATAATTTATCGATATATATACAGGTGACAAATACACGCACAGGAGCACAGACAACAGTGAGAATTGTGGATCAATGCAGCAACGGCGGACTAGACTTAGACATTAACGTTTTCCGACAAATCGACACAGACGGAGTAGGATATCAACAAGGACACCTTATTGTGAACTATCAATTTGTTGATTGTGGTGACAATGTCAATGTTCCTCTGCTCTCTCTAGTTGACAAAGAATAAGATGCAGCTAAATGAGATGATTATATAAAAGTCATCTTTGATGATTTAAATAACAATAAAAGAACAAAATGAAAAGAAAAGGTTACTTTGAATGGGTTAGGCAAATCCATATGACCTCTTGATCATAAATGTCTTTCATTTAAGAAACAATGAGGTGAAGGGTGTATTGTATTTGTGATCATTTTGTACTCGACTATTTTGAATTTTAAATAAAAAAATTCCAACAACTCTTGTCTATCATAACCATTTGGATAAAACACTAGCAGTAATTATAATTAGTGGTAACTATAGATGTGTTAAGTAATTCACTAATAGGTGTTTGTTTAGTTACGTAATTTTTCTAAATATATATATAGAGGATATTGTGCATATGAAGAGTATAATAAATGTATATTTAGTGTATAATAATCATTTTGGCTACAATATGTCTTTTGATTTTTAGCTAATTGTCAATATTGCATCAGGATTCAGGATGGCTACTTATATACTTGCCTCAAAGTTACTCCCTCCATTCCATATTAGTTGATCACTTTTCATTTTACACGGTGTTTAAGAAATCATAAATAAGAAGATAATTTTACTAATTCACTCCTTAAGAAACTTCTTGGATTTTTACAAATAAATGTGAATACTTTCAAAAAGAATTAATTGCAAGGATAATATTGAAAAAATTTAATTAATGCTTTCTTGATTTAGTAAGATGAACAACTAATATGAGACAATTATTTTTAGTATAATGATCAGCTAATATGGGACGGAAGAAGTATTTTCTTAAACTTTGTGCCGTCTCACACAAATTGAGAGAGACTACATAAATATTTGCTTAAGGTTATGCTAGTATTAATTAACAATGTAAAAAGTTTTTTTTTCTTCATAAACTACATATTGCATTAACTATGCAGCTTTTATAAAAAAAAATAAGACTATTTTTTCCCCGTAAATGTTTTGAACTTAAGAACAATTTTTTTGTGAGTGTAATGTAAAAAAAAGTGAAACTTAGTAATAAAACGTACGTGTAGGTAAACAACGTAGATAATGAAAGGATGGGCATCATAAAAAGAATTTAGACCTTTTAAAATCTATATTTAATTAATGTATATAGCAAAATATTTTTTTTAAAAAAGGACAGACTTTATAACAAATTCCTAAATATTTTAAAAATAATTTCTAAAAGTTACCATATTGGGTTTAATAGTTTAGGTAACTTTTGTTTATAAACCTTTTCCAATGCAATATATGAAAAGCGCAATGTTGCTATTTATATATAACTTCTCTTTATTACAACTCATATATGATCAACTTTCTTTCAATCAAAATTTCAGCTTAGGGTTATTAATTAGCTTGTTTATTGTTATATTCTGATCTCTATAGTTTAGTCACATTACGTTATAACAATGCTTTCACGTGATTCTGGCACGAAAAATGATAAGACGTTAAAAAAAAAAAAAGATTCTTCGAGTTGCGATGTTGAAGAAGCGATATGCAAACATGATCATGAAATCTCAACAACAAGTTCTTGGTGAAGCATTTGATGAAAAAGAGATGAAGAAGAAGACTGCATTGTGGGAGAAGCCATTGCAAGAAGAAAAAGTAAAGGTGTGAGAAAGAAATACGGAAGCGGCATGGATTGCTATTGCAAGCATCAAAAGGACAACTAATTTTGGTGATGGTCTTCAAGCGGAAAGAGATCCGTTGGCCATTATCGGTGCTCCAAATTAATGGTAGATTAAAGATTGATATTTAATTTGTACGTATAGAATAGTATATTGTAACATATAAAATATTATTTTTACCGCCATTTACTTGTTTGTAATTAGTGAGATGATAAGAAATTGTTAAAATTGTATGATGTACTTCTAAATGATCGTGGGAAATCATCTTAGTTACGTTTTAGTAGTTCAGTGTGCAGTATTCTTGTTGTTATAGATGATAGATGCTTTTATTAAAAGTTTTGAACTTACCTATAGACCATTTCTTTTGTGATGTATAAAAAATGAAACTTAGTAACCAAACGTACATTTAGGTAAACTAGAAGTGATAAAATCAAATCCTAACTTGTCTAATTTGTCCAATTCATTTAAATTTGGGCGGGTCTGTTGACTCATAGATCAACCCGTTACAAATTAACCCATTCAATTCATTAAAATGAGTTGATATGTGATTCAAATTGACTCGAGAGAAATTTGTCAAAATATTTTAAAAAAACTTCGTTTTAAAATTTGATATGTTATACATAACCATATTAAAGAATTTTTTTTTTTGTTGGGTACTAAAATATTATTAGAGAACAAATAAAATAATTAAAATTTAGTAAAAATTGGATGGATAATTGAGTCTTGCCGTTCTATACCCAACCATTTTGACCCAACCAAATTTGGGTGATTGGGTCTTGATCCATTTTTTATCTTGACTTATTATGACCCGTCTAAATTTGATTCAACCCGTCCAATTACCATCATGAGGTAAACAACATATATAATGTAAGGATCATGAGCCTATTAAAAAGAATTTATATAGAGCTTTTAAAATCCATATTTAGTTAATGTACATAATAGTTTTTTTTAAAAAGACCTGGACAATTTATAACAAATTCCTAAATACTCTTATTAGTGTTTAAATAAATTCGAAGTTAGTGTTTAGAAACTATTACGTTAATGAAACTCGAGATTTAAAGGATGACAAATTAAGTAGAGAATAAAAGAGATGGTGAATACGCCTCTGCTACTAATCATATATTGATCAACTTTCTTTCATTAAAATTACAATTAATTAGGGTTGTTATTAATTAGCTTGTTCATTGTTATATTCTGATCTCGCGTTATGGCGATACTTTCATGTGATTCTGGCATGAAGAATGATAAGACGTTGGAAAAAGATAGCAAGCTTCTTCGGGCTGCGATGTTGAAGAAGCGATATGCAAACATGATCATGAAATCCCAAGAAGTTCTTGGTGAAGTATATGATGAAAAAGAGATGAAGAAGGAGGCTGCATTGTGGGAGAAGCAATTGCAAGAAGAAAAAGTAAAGGCGCGGGAAAGAGATAGGGAAGCAGCGCGAGTTGCAATTGCAAGCATCAAAAGGACAACTAATTTTGGTGATGGTCTTGAAGCGGAAAGAAATTTGTTGGCCATCATCGGTGCTCCAAGTCGTAGATTAAAGATTTATATTTGTACGTATAGAATAATATATATGGTACTTGTAATATATAGAATATTATTTTTGCCGCCATTTACATTGTTTGTAATTGGTGAGATCATAAGAAGTTGTTAAAGTTGTATGATGTACTTGTAAATGATGTTGGGAAATCAATGGGAATTAAAGAAATTCATGAGTTTTTGTAGTTTAGTACAGTGCACAGTACTTCTCTTGTTGTTAATGATAGATTCTCTTTTAGAGTAATATTCTTGAAAACAAAATATTCACATGAATATATTGAGATATTTAACCAACACCATCATACTTTCAATTTTACGCATATGATCATCAATTTTAGTAGTTGCTACAGAAACCTTCAAAAGGACTTTCAATATAATATTAGTAGTTGGATTCAATGATATGAACAAGGAGGGTTGTCGGATGGTAAGCGCCAGGAGTATACATAGTCGGTTTGATTTGTTTTTCATTAAGTAATAATTAAATCAATTATGTCAATTTATTAAATCTATAAACCAAAAAAAAAAATCGGTTCTCTGTTTCTATTTTAGTCGGTTCTTTCGATTTTTTTGTTTTGTTTTGTTTTTTTATAATTATACCGTGATTGAAAAAGAGATCAAATTAAAGAGGTTATCTTCTTGATCGTATGATTCAATGTAGCACTTGAAATTCCAATTAATGAGGCATCTGATCATGCCATTGACACATAAGTGAGTGATTATATTGTTTAATGACATTTTCAAGACAATTGAATAAAGAAAATTGAAAAAAAAGAAAGAAAGAAAAGATGTACAATAACATCTCAAAGACGATGTGTTAGGAAAATATATCAAAAACTCACGAAAAGAAAGGTTATGAGTTCTTTGAAAAAAATAAAATCGATTCGATTTGGCTTGAAGGTGTGGCTTATACACCCCCAGTAAGCGTCCACCACCTTTAACCTTGAGGTAGTGGATTTGCGTCACCAAAAAAGCAAAAGACTGGGATTGAGAATCCTAAGAAGGAGTAAAAATACAATAAAAATAAAATATGAAGATAGCATTATTTCTCGTAACAAATTAATGTTTTCTCTGCATAAATATCAAGAACGTCCTTAATTTAAACCATTTCTAAGCTCCACTTGGGATATATAGTCTATAAAAGACATATATAGGAATAATTGGCTCTTGGATTGTACTTGTACTTTTGAACAAAGGAATTAAGGTGTTTTAGTTTGAAGTACATAAATATATAGCTCATGTTGTAGTGTAAGAAGACATGCATTTATATAGAGCTTTTAAAATCTATATTTAGTTAACGTACATGATAATTTTTTTTTTTTTTTAAAAAGACATGGAATTTATAACAAATTCCTATATACTCTTATCAATGTTTAAATAAATTTGAAACTAGTGTTTAGAAACTATATTACGTTAATGAAAATCAAGATTAAAAGGACTATATGCAAAATTAATAGAGGTTAAAAGAGATGGTGAAATTAATTAACTATATATTTAACTCACACAATATTTAAATAAAAATCACAAACGGACTAGAATACTTTAGGTAAACCTTAAATTTACTTAAAATTAAAATTAATATTAATTTGATCACACGTAAAATAATAAGAAAATTTTGAGATTTAAAAAAATAATTACGCGTT
This sequence comes from Solanum appendiculatum, assembly GCA_018342035.1. Taxonomy (NCBI): domain Eukaryota; kingdom Viridiplantae; phylum Streptophyta; class Magnoliopsida; order Solanales; family Solanaceae; genus Solanum; species Solanum appendiculatum. The sequence goes on from JAGDQO010001415.1 coordinate 38,590, forward strand.
TCTAAAAGTTACCATATTTGATTTCATACTTTTGTGCATAAATCTTTTCCAATACAATATAGGAAAAGTTTAATTAGTTACTCTTTATATATAACTTCTCTTTACCACTACGGTCTACTCGATCAACTTTCTTTCTATCAAAATTTCAGCTTATTAATTAACTTGTTCATTGTTATATATTGGTCTCCATAATTTAGCCATATTACGTTATGGCGATACTTTCATGTGATTCTGGCACAGAGAATGATAAGACATTGAAAAAAGATAACAAGCTTCTTCGGGCTGCGATGTTGAAGAAGCGATATGCAAACATGATCATGAAATCCCAAGAAGTTCTTGGTGAAGTATTTGATGAAAAAGAGATGAAGAAGGAGGCTGCATTGTGGGAGAAGCAATTGCAACAAGAAAAAGTAAAGGCCGGGGAAAGAGATAGGGAAGCGGCGCGAGTCACAATTGCAAGCATCAAAAGGACAACTAATTTTGGTGATGGTCTTGAAGCGGAAAGAGATTTGTTGGCCATCATCAGTGCTTCAAGTCGATGTAGATTAAAGATTGATATTTGTTCGTATAGAATAGTATATGGTACTTGTAATATATAGAGTATTATTTTTGCCGCCATTTACATTGTTTGTAATTGGTGAGATCATAAGAAGTTGTTAAAGTTGTATGATGTACTTGTAAATGATGTTGGGAAATCAATGGGAATTAAAGAAATTCATGAGTTTTTGTAGTTTAGTACAGTGCACAGTACTCTTCTTATTGTTAATGATATATTCTTTTTTAGATATTATTCTTGAAACAAACTATTCACATGAATATGTTAGAGATATTTACCTAATATCTTCATACTTCCAATTTTAGGTTTGTAGCGCGCGAGCTTGGTAGGGAGTTGCATGTGTTATTAAAATGGCCTAGAGGTCTAAGCTTGGCCGCTTGGCCAAGGGGTGAATAAGAAGATGATGCAAACAATTGATATGAACAAAAACGTGACAAGATCGAGAGATTGCTCAGATGGTAAGCGTTAGGGATATGCATGGGTTGGTTTAGTTTGGATTTTAGGAATTGACTCTTTTGGATTGTACTTGTACTTTTGAACAAAGTAATTAAGTTTGGTTAAAATTTGAAGTAGATAAAATATATAGTTCATGTTTTGTACTATAAGAAAACATTCACTATAGTACTGAGTATGAATGGGCAAGTTAATTAATTTAGATTGATTAATATAGACTCCTTTTTTTAATCTAATTATGAGTGATAATATTGAAATTGTATGCATGCATAACAATATTCATTAGATTAACTCTTTAAGAATTTTTAATGCATTTTTTTTTTTTTACTTGGAAAGTACTATTTTGGTTTGGTAGCATGCGATGAATTTATTTATTGAATTTTATATGTCCCTACAGATCTAATGATCCACAACTGATCCACCCAAATCCTTTTTTGGTAAAAAGGGCAAGTGGAAAATATATTTTCTTCACAAAAAGTGATCGGCAATTGTGAATTCAGCCACCGACTGCCACCCTCAGCTCCGGCGAAAATGAGATCCAGACCATCGCTGACTCGTAGGAGATCGCCTATTCATTATGCTACAGAGACCCCCATCTATCAACCTAATGGTACTCTTTAATTTTCACCCAATTTTTGAGTATCCTCTCCTACTTTCCCTTAACTTGTCTACTTTAGATTTTCTGGTTTCTGTTTTCGTATATGGGTTTTTGTTTTCTTGCGTTTTTGGCGTGTTTTCGATCTGGGTTTTGCTTGATATGAGTGTTTGCGTGCTTTGATGGAAGAAATCGACTTTCTTGATTTCTATTATCGGCCCAAGTTTTGTTTTTTTGCTGGTAATTTTGCGTTTCTTAGCTCTATAATACCTCTCCCTCTCCACAGAGAGTAAAGGTTTTGGACTTAAGTGATGAAAATTCATGGCAGCAAATGCTAAATTCATTTTTTTGGTATTACTCAAATACACTGCTAATGGGGTATATGCTTCCTTATAGGTGATTGGTGAGGTTTGACTAGGAAATTTTTAATGAGGGACTATTAATTAGGAGAAAGGAAAGATTCATATGCTCGAACAGACCATGAGAGATGAGAGGTTTTTACTTCTTCAACTAGATCTGTTGATCTTTGACATAGTTACCAGATCTTGATATGTATTGCGCATCCACGTGGCCGTTATTTGAATCATGTATTGTGTTGTTAATTACATCATTAGAAGCAAAACATACTAAAAAGCACATATAATTTACTAGTTTTGACAAACTGTAATGTAGGTCTATTCATTAAATGAGTAACCAAACCAAGTTGGGACTAGAGGAGTTGGGTTTTGCTCACCTGTTGTTATGCCATTTACATCCTTCAACCATTGATTAAATATATTTAGTGCGATAAAGGAGGTAATTATAGTTGCAATTGAACTTGTGAAATTGAGGAACACCATCATATTCTAGTTATAAAATAAATTTTTGAAGCAAACCACACGTGTGACTAAGTTTCTTTTTCTGTGAGCTGACTTTAATTGTTAGAGCCACTAGTTGCTATATTGAAGAAATCTATTGTTTGAAATTTGAATAGATGGGTCATGCTCATCTTTCTGTTTCTTGCATCCTTCCCATTCATTTTATCTTACAACAGGGCCCTGCTTCATAATTGATGGAGTCTAGACAAGCCAATTTAAATAAGCAAATTGCCCTTCTAGGATGGTTGTTATGTTGAGCTTTTTTATTTGGGTTTGCACTGTTTTGGAAGAGGGAGATAATTTGGTGCGATAATGGAAATTATGTGAGAAAATGGTATTCTAATGTGCACTCTCACTCCTTGTGGAAACAAAAATACTGGCTTATTTCGAGATTTTAGCAGCATCAATCCTTGCCCATGCAGGCAAAGAGTGTTAAAACCACTCCTTGGGGGTGGGGGGAGTCATATGAGACCTATTTCTAAAAAGGACTAGTTCGGGGGGGGAGAGGGGAGGTGTATCAAAGAGAAAATATGATTTGCATGCACAGACCAAATTTCTTAACACTGTCGTTAATATTTATACCTCCTTATCAGAGGATTTTCTGTACTCTTTAGGAATTATATCTATCATGGAGCCAGCTCTAGAATATACTCACTGGAATAAAAACTAAAAATGGTCTGTGCAGCAAGGTGAAAAGCGCAAAAAAGCTCTAAGGTCCGTTGGGGCTTTAAGCGTAAATAAAGTGTGGGCTTAAATGAAAAAAGGTGCAAAGGGAGAAAAAGTACAAATATATATGTTTAGTTCAAGACTAATAATCATAAACACGAATGAAAAATATATATAAACAACGAAATTGAAAAAGAATTATGATATAGTGAAATATCAATTGTTTGGTGTCACCTCTTCAGCAAAGGTTCATTGGCAAGGAAAAGTATGCTTAGAACCTTGATGACGACACTGAAGCGTACATAAAGTGAGGCAAAGCGCTCAACATGTTTTTGAGCCCCGCTTCAGGGCTTAAGCCGCGTTTGACAACACTGCCTGCACTTTGTTTAGGCATAAATTTCATCGTAAAGTTCCGTTTTGTTTAGGATTTTTTTTTGAAATGGGGAGGGGATTAGAAGTTAGGGAATCGAACCTCACCAACAAGGTGAAAGTTCAGGTAGTCAACAAACTACTAAGATTCCCCCATTTTGTTGAAGAATTAAAATAGAGATTTCCGAGATAAAAACTCTTGTTCTTTTTCTTCATCTTGCTTACCTTCTTTAGATTCCCTTCTCATGCCTATTTTAAGCTTATTAAATGTTCGGAAATTTTCGAAGTGATCCAGAAAAGGGCAAATGACCAAAATGTTTAGAAATTTTGGGAGGGAGTTTATGCAACCTATCTCATATGCTGGCGTCTGTGTCTCTGTGATATTACATTTATAAGTAGTGCAGGTATAGGTATGGATTCTTCTAGCTAAGATTTTTGTTTCCTCTTTCTTGAGGAAGCTGGAGAGTGGAGAGGCTTATACGTAGGTCAAGCTAAATTTAACTAAATTTAACTTCTATCACAGTTTTTTGGTTCAGTCTTGATTACCGCAAGTGTAATTGCAGTTCTTGACTTCTTGTCCTAAGAGAAAAAATTGTTTTTGGTGATTTTGTCCCTTGTGGTTTTTCTTCTGTGAATTTCATTTATGTGGGTTCATCAATCATCGGAGATTCCTTTCTTGGAATAAACACACCATCTTCCTTTTTTGTTTTTTTCATAACAACATTTTTGGTCTGTTGTTGGCATTTTGCTCATTGTTTTTAGGTTGATTGATATGTCTGCATCAAACCGTGAAACCAAGCATGTAAATACGTCCGCCCATCTCCTAGCATTCTGCATGCCTAACATTAAATATTGCTGTGTATTATAGGATTTGACCAACATGACCTAGATAGTGGGGGAAGGAAGACAAAGCACAAGGGTAAAAATGTTGTATGGTCTCCAGCAATGGACAAGTGTCTTATTGAAACACTTTCTATTCAAGCAAGAAATGGAAATAAAGTTGACAAATGCTTCAATGAAAATGCATATAACGCTGCTTGTGTTGCCGTTAATTCTCTTTTCAACTTGTCCTTAAATAACCAAAAGGTTGTTAATCGTCTTAAGACAATCAAAAAGAGGTACAACACAATCAGGAATATCCTCAGTCAAGAGGGATTCTCTTGGAATCCAAATACAAATACAATAGACTGTGAAGATGATGATCTTTGGAAGAGATACGTTGCTGTAAGTTTTAGCTTGTTATGCTCGCTTAATGTTGTGAACTTTGTATTAATTACTTTCTTTGGGTTTTGGCGTTTCCGTTTTTCACTATTACTTCTCTATGTTCAACATAACATATTTTTTAAATTTGTCTGCTAGTCATCAGCCTTTGAATATTATCTAATATGTTATCAGGCACACCCTGATGCTAGGACCTTTCGAGGAAAGCAGATAGCCATGTATGAAGAAATGAAAATCGTATGTGGAAATTATCAAGCTCATAGCCGCTGGGCAAGAATGCCAGGCAAAGTGAACGGAAATCCAGTGATGGAGTGCAAGTATGAACAAGAGTCTGCATCATATCTTTCAGCAAGTTCAGAGCATATGAATGATTCAGATGGAACCGAGACAGAGTCATCTGCCAAAGAACCAATATATACTGAAATGCTTGCTAATAATGAAGATGAAGATGAGCCTGAAGCTCAACCCGAGGGGCAAACTGCAAAACGGACTCGTAGCTCAGAGACACTGCAGGACGCAATGTTGGCGATAGCCTCAAGCATCAGACACCTAGCTGACACAATCGAGCAAAGCAAGTACACCATTGACACCCCTGCTCTTCTGAAAGCTGTGATGGAAATCGAAGGTCTGGAAGAATCAAAGCAAATGTACGCCTTTGAGTTTTTGAATGAGGACCCTACCAAAGCCAGAGCCTTCATGGCATACAATAGTAGACTCAGAAGAATATATTTGTTTCGACTGTTTGGATGGTGGAGATAATGTTTTGCTACTTGTTGGTCCTCTCTTTTTGATGAATGAGTCCATTATATTTACTCTTTCCAAATTTTGTTGTGGAGTATTCACTGAAGAGAATGCCGTCCATACATAAGAAGTGTATCCATATGTATTCAAAGCTGACACAGAATTGTACAGGAATGTTGTACTATGATCCTTGTGTTGCTTAACTCAAACATTTTATCAAATAACTTGCAACTTCGTACCACAAAAGATGTGGTACCTTTTTTTTTTATGAAGAAATTTCCTTTTTCACTGGACCACTGGATTCCTTTTGTGATGTGTACCGTTTCATATATTCCACTCAAGTGTTTCTATTAGACACTTTTCATCTTCGATTTTGAAAAAACTTTTAATTGTGTACGTTCTCGCCTGTTAGGTAATTAAGTTAATCACAAAAATATGTCATCTTCTTTGAGTATACACATTGGCTTCAATTGGTTTTTATGGTTTCTTGGGGCTAATACATATAATTAAAGGAATTGATATATTTTAAATGATTAATTTATCTATGTATGGACGCTTGAAAACACGTAGGCACTTTCGAAAATTTGAAATGAAGGTGTCTAACTAGAACATTTAAGTATGTGAGTGTTAAATTAAAACAAATCATAGTTATAGTGTCTAAATGAAATTTGCTGGCAAAATTAAGAGGCCTATTTTTTTCCTTTCCTAATTATAAGTTTGTATGCTAGTTAATTTCATTACTTGTGAAATACTACTAATTAATTAGCTTAGATCTATCTTTAACTAGCTTCTTAAATATAGATGATTTAACATATATAGAGATTAGTGCATAACAATATATAGTAAAAATTCATCTGCAAAAAATATTGGTTCTGTCCTCATTTATCCTTAAGCCATTGTGTTCAAAATGGAGTAAATACATTTGTCAGATCATGCTCAACATTTACCCTAAGTTCTAAAGCAAAAGTTTAGAATCCTACTCAACATTTGTCATATCATACTCAACATTTAGTCCATGTCCTAAAGCTTTAATTATTAGGTATGAATCCTCTTAAAGTTTGTACTGTTGGGTTATTCTTAGAATATAAGCATCTTGCAGAGTTCGACAAAAAAAACAGATCATATGTACCAACTGGAGAAAAGAAGGTCATTATAACAACTATAATTACTAATTACGTCTCAGTCTCAAACAATCTAAGATGCGAAATAAAATAATTAATAAAAATGGGTATCATGACAAGTAAACCTTTTTTTCTCAAGACTTTTGCTCGTAGGTCAGTCTAAACTAGATCAAATAAAAGACTACATGGGATAAGATTATTGGCCTTCTAGAATTATCTAAAATAGAGAGCCAAGAAAATGTTCACTTCACAACGTTTGAGCAAATGTTAGCTTCTTGTTTCTCAGTATTCACGTACCCAAGAAGACTTTTCTTCAGCAGAAATCACCAAATTCAGGAATAGTTTTGCCAATTTCTAGACAACTGTTTGCAACAAATTTTAAATATGTAGAAAATAAATTAACCATAAATAAAATTTGAAGAAACAAGAATATTATTGATAAAATATGTGGGTAAAATTCAGTTCCTCCGTTGATACTTCTTTAGACTTCTCCGTGATTCGAAGACCGTAAATGACGTATTTCTTGAATTAGGAGGCCATATCTTGGTCTCTATAGGGTTTAAGATAAAATAACCTTCACGAATCTTAACTGGAATCAAACACGTCTTATAGAATTCCACAAAACTTCAATGTCTACAACATCGATTTTTGTATATTCTGGTAAAGATTAACGTCATTTAATTAGATTTTTCTACTTTCTTCTATATGATGCATACAGCATATATATTGAAAAGTAGTGTTTGCGTAATTCATGGATTTAATTTCCTGAATTTCATTTTGTTTTCCACATGTCTAATCAGTATAATTCACTACGAACGTTCATAACTCATTTTGAATTGGTCAAATCGATATATATTAAAGCCTTTTTTTCAAAGTTTCACTTTCACTTAATTAAATTATACATTCAAGATTAACATAGAAATGGAAAATTAATTAGAGAATATGAGTCACAGAGAGTTCCAGTGTTTCACAACTCCTACATGAAATTAATAGCAATGACTTTTCCAAGTCAAGTATTCTGTATATCCATTAATTTCCACACTAACTAACTAGCTAGTGTCCCTATAAATAACACCTATTTATCCTTCACCATTTCACATAAACCTCACAAGAAATTAAATTAAAATCACAATATTATGGAGAGAGTTAACAAATTTTATGTAGCATTTCTTGTCATCAGCTTGATGATGGCAATGGCCGCGGCGCAGAGAGCATCGAACGTTAGGGCAACGTATCATCTGTACAATCCGCAGAACATAAACTGGGATTTGAGAACTGCTAGCGCTTACTGTGCTACTTGGGATGCTGACAAGCCTCTGGCGTGGCGCCAGAGGTATGGCTGGACCGCTTTCTGCGGCCCTGCTGGACCTACGGGCCAAGCTTCATGTGGTAGATGCTTGAGGGTACGTTCAATTTTTCACTATCACATCATTAGATTAATAATAGCTACGTACTATCATAGTCTAAAAAAGTGTTTTTCAAAGTTACCCCATGTATGGTGAAGCTAAAGGGAAAATTAATCATGTGCATGTGCACTGGGGCGGAGCTAGTTAGGGCCCAAGGGTCATCTTAACCCCATTTCATAAAAAATTACGTTATTTATATATGTATAGTAGTTAGTAGATATTGAACTCCATTCTAATTTTTCGTATATTTACTTCTTTCATATTTTGAACCTTCTTGATGGAATTCTTGACTCTCCGCCACTACAGGTGACAAACACAGGTACAGGAACACAAGAAACAGTGAGAATAGTAGATCAATGCAGCAATGGAGGGCTTGATTTGGATGTAAACGTGTTTAACCGATTGGACACTAATAGATTGGGCTACCAGAGGGGCCATCTTATTGTTAACTATGGATTTGTCAACTGCAACGACTAATTAAGCTAAAAACGTGTCATATATATATATATCATCAATAATAAACCACGATCGAGATTGATTTCATACTATGTACTATCTCAAGTTAATAAAAGAGACTGAACTAGCTTTTAATACTACTAGTATATGGAAGCTCTACATGTACTTTGTATACCCTTCACGAATCACGATTAATGAAATCAATCTTATTGTTATTACTATGTATATTTGAATATGATTTGCTATGTCGTGATTCTATTACGTCTTCAACAGAAAGTTTGAATTAAGGAGATGTATCAAAGAATAATTTTTGTAAAATAAGTAGAAATAAGAGGGATATTTGAAGTGATATATTAGATAGAAATTAGAATCGTGATCACCAATTTTTATATTATTATACTTTCATAATTAATTAGTGATTTTGTCCTGACTCAAAAATGGACGTGATGATACTTGTTTATTCCCACCAAACAAGTCAGCCAGCCTTAACCCAACAAAACGAGATGAGTGTGATCACAGCTAATTTTGAATAGCGACAAATGGTATCCAAATTTTAAATATATTTTGTAGAGAAATTAATGATTGACATCACTTGGTACATGTTGGCCGTAGTCATAGTTATAAGCTTAAAATAAACAAGAAAAAAGCAGAGGACAATTCATCTTCAAGCTGTCTTCCACCTCCTTTTCTCCATTGTTGAAACTTCCAGTTTCTTAAGGTATAAAAGGGGAGAAGAAATTCTGTAGAAGGTGAATATGCTGAATGTAACATTCATCACCTGAATCCTTCTCCCCTCCAATACTAATTCATGGCCATCTCTGCAAATCCTTCCAATTATGGTACCCTTCCAACTTCTACCCCACCACAATCACCACAAACCACCCCTCATTCCGCCAGAAAACCCCCTCGTCCACCGTTACCGCGACCATCACAGCCACCACCGCCGCCGCGGCCATCGACGTTCACTAGATCCGATACGGCAACACACCGTCCATGGCGTGTGTTCTTTGACTACACCATTATCTCTCTTCCTTATAACTACTCTGAAGCGATTAACCGGGTGAGGAGGAACCTTGATTACTTTCGTGTCAATTACGCTATGGTAATCCTTGTTATTCTTTTCCTCAGCCTTGTTTACCACCCTATCTCCATGATTGTCTTCTTGGCTATTTCTGTAGCTTGGTTGTACTATTTCCGTGAAGAACCGATTGTAATTTCGGGTTCCCAATTGGACGATCGGCTTGTTATGGTTGGGTTAGGGTTGGTTACTGTTGTTGCCTTGGCGCTTACTCATGTGGGTCTCAATGTTTTGGTTGCTTTGGTTATTGGGTTTTTCGTTTTGGGCATTCATGGGGCGTTAAGGGGAACTGAGGATTTGTTTTTGGATGAGAATGAGGCTGCGGAAGGTGGGTTGCTTTCGGTTGTCAGTGAGGAACAAATCAGACCTCTATAGGTAGTGGATTTTGATTTATTGCAGGTTCAAATGATATGGGAAATTTGAAAGAACAGATTTTGTTAATTGTTCTTGGATTACATTGGGCAAAATGCGGGTCCTGGAGATCTTTTGTTGCTAATTTAGCTTATTTCTGGTGCTGAGTTTGGGTGAAGTAGTGGTTGGAAAGTGTAATGTGTGAAGGAACATTTCTAAGTTTAGAGCAGATTTGTTGCTTGGAGATTTCTGTCTGCCTAAAGATCATTAAAGGTGATTCTTTTTGCCTCAACCCTGTTTTCAAGTTTTAGTAGGATAGGGGCTATGAATTGGGATTGTTACTTTGTTTTGATATAAATGAGAGTCAGATCAAAGTGCTGCTATTGTACTCAATTAAAAATTTGGCTAGTTTTTGCTGAATCTATGTATTCATTAAGTAATCTTTAGGCAATTTGTACAATTTTTTATTGCCTATCCGAAAGAAAAAGAGTCACATTTCTTCATTTATTTGGCTCCAAGTGTTTTGTTGTTTGGATGAATAAAATCTGCAATTGTGAATGCAAAAAAGCGTGATCTCTAATTTTACCCTCTTCTCAAGCTGGTGTCTCTGCTCCTTGTTGGTTCATGTTCCCATCGTTATCCATCTTTCCATCTGTTTGAACTTCTTAGGCTTCTATCTTACTGTTCATTTATGCATAGCTAGTTCGTAGCTTAATGTTGTACCAGTTGGCATTGCGTTTGTAGAGTTAGGTGTATGATTTGCTGTACAATGGCTGGATTGTTTTACCTTTTACTCTGTTTCTGATATTTTGTCCCTTGGCTCTCTTTCTCTTTCCCTTCTTCTTTCCCCTTGCCAGCAATGCATTATAAGTAGTGTTCTTCCGTAACTATTAACACCTATCAGAGCGATTCCAATGCTGGAATTCAGCTATGAAGGCTCATGCATGAGCTTCGAAGGAGTAAGATGGATTGCTCTTTCTCATGGCTGTGTGATGACGTATATAAAATCTGGTTTTCACGGGAGTTAGCAACTTGAACTGGAATTTTTTTTGAATATGCTACTGTTTCCTTTTAGACAGCACAGACTTGACAGATCCTTGTCAAAAAAATTATAGACCTGATAGCTTATAGCTGAAATTTCCAAGGCATATACAACACACTAGGGAAATTTCTTGTTATGGTAGCAGTCTCAAGTGTTGTTAACCTTCTCTGTTTGTAACTTTGTATTTAAGCTAATCACGCTCAGGGGAAGCTGACTTATCACTTTTAAGAAAGAAATCAAATCCTTTTACTGTTTATGCTAATATGACCTTGCATATGCATGTCCCATGGTCAAGGGAAGTACCAAATACCTATATATTCATGTTTTTACCTGAATTACATCTGGTTTAACTTTGGTGTGTCAAGGAATATGCTTACTTTGCCATCATATCATACATGTTGATTAATGGCATCTCAGTCAGACCAAAAGTAGCTGGGTTGGGTTTCAATTATGCATTTACATATGTGTCTAGTTTGAGTACACATTTGAACCAGATAGGATCCTATTTTAGTTTTTTTTTTTTAAAAAAAATCAAGGAAGATCGATAATAGGTAGACATCGTAGTGTACTTTGGAAGAGTCAAAGTAAGTACCAATGTCTAGCTGCAGAAATATTTTTTTTGGTATGCCATATTCTGAGAATATCAGTTTGGAAGAGGGCAACTTTATAAAAGTGTCATCTTCTGTTACGGTTTTGATTTGTAACTTAATGTCATGTTTAATTGACGTATAATTCCTCAGAAAGAATATTTACATCATGTATACTATGTTGGTTGACATGATCAAGTATCTGCTTAGTTCTATCAAATTGAGAAACAACACTAAGAGGGGTAGAACTATGATATACTCAAAGTGAGATACTGAATATTGAATGTTTTCCCAGAATATACTAAAAAGTAGAGCCTTTATGTCCGTGTGGCTTTATCAAATCAATACTACCAGAGGTCTTGGGTTCAAGCCCTGGGTATGGAGAAAATTCTGTTGGGAGCGCCACCCCTGAATGGGCCCTGTAGTGCGTGATCCGGATTTAGTCGGGGCTCCAATATGGGCTCCGGACACCGGATGGGAAACCAAATAAAAAAGGGTTTGATATACTCAAAATTAGGTATCTACTCTGACATAAAGGCTCTATATAATTGAAGGCTCTAACTTATGCTTTACTGGCTAGGTGTTATGTCACTTGACCGATCGAAGCTTTTTTTTTTCTTTTTATTATCTTACATGACCATTCCGGCAGCAACCTTCCTAATTCCGGTGACTGTTCCGTTCACACTTGGATTATTTTCGGTGATCATATTGGTGATACTGTACTGATTTTTTATGACCGTTCCGGCGGAATTGTGCCTCTTTTGGTAACTGTTCTGGTGATACCAGACCTCGTTTCCAGGACTCTGAATCCGGTGCCTTCTGACCATTTTCCCAGCAACTTGTTCGACGAATTGCAAGTTGCAGATTTTTCCAGTTTCCATGATTATTTGCTTTACCATTTCTTTTGAAGTAAGTTCTAGTTTGCAGGGATGAATCGAAAAGGAAATCATCATTGGTTCTGCCTCCTATTTTCATGAAGAATGGATCTTTTTCTCGAAGGATCATTGAAGTTTTAAGTTAGATATTGTCTCATGTTTGACAAGTATTAAATTTGTATTTGACATTGATAAATAGGCGTGTCTTGAATTTATCAAATTATCAAGTCATCACTCTGTACATCTAAACTTTTCGCAGTTATGGCAGTGTACCAACATCTTTTCTATGTTCAAGCATGTATCATATTCTCTGCTGAGTGCAAATTTGCCAGTGATCTTTAGTTTTGCACAATGAGTTATGTTGTATATCTGGTCTGTAAACTTGAATCAGATGTCATACTGTACAGGTTGCCAGTATTTTGTTCGACTGCAGATAGCAGAGGAATATTCACATTGTCACAACAATCAACAATCTGCTACTTGACATTAAGGTGACCTTGTTGAAATCCTGCTCTGTTTGTGTCGAGCTTCCGGAAAGCGTAAATGTCCAAGTGAAATATAATTCCTTGCTGTATTCCTGGACTATTTTAACTTACCTGTACAAATGTTGTCATTTGTTGCGTTAACAATCTTTGTATTGAATAGTTGTGCTATATTATTTTGCTCATATATAATTTAGCTTTACCTTTCTGTTTAGAGTGTGATTTTGTATATCTACCGACATAATTTTGATTTTTGATATCAAATGACATAATTTTATCCACTACAACACTACATTTAGTTTGTACCTTAATTGTTACTGTGTTGGTCAGTTACATCTTTTATCTTCAATGTTTTACAGTTATATTTTTCAGTAGTTCTGTACTTAGTAATCTAACCCCAAGCATGGTCCTCCACTTAGAAAAAATAAACAGGAACGAAAATAAATTTTGAAAAATTACGCAAAAGGGAAAAGTTGAGATTAACAAAAATAGTGAGTCGATAAATTGCTGAAGATGCTACAGAACAATTCACTAGAGAGCAAAACATCAATTTTTAGAACTACCAAAGAAAAGGGCAAAAGAAGTGACTACTTGGTTCTGTCATTATGTGCTTTCTAACTCTTGTATGACAAACAACTTATTCTAGTTCCATGTCATGAAATTCTTTCGCAGCCTCAGCATCCCTGCGAGCAACAGTTTCCCTACAATCATATAGAAACTACTGCATTAGAGTAAGGTTCTTCGATGCTAGAGAAATATATCATCTGCAGTTGCTAAACAAAACAACTTCAAGTCTCAACAAGCATACTTTAAAGCAGTTACGAGCTCCTCATTATCAGGGTCGATCTGAATGCCCCTATAGAAAGCATTGGCTGCCTCTTCAAACCTCTGAGAAGGAAATGTTAGAATATCAGAACATATAGGTATATAAGTTGGCAAAATTTGATTCCAGGAGAGAAAAGGGGGCATGCCTGCAATAGATTTAGAGCTACACCTTCCCCATAATAAGCTTTTTCCAAATCTTGTCCAAGTTTTTTGCTGGCCTTGGCATCAATTAAGGCAACTTCACCTTTCCCCAGGTGGCTCCAACAAAGACTTCTTTTGGAAAACAGAGTGCCATCAGTTGGATCAGAACTGATTGCCTGCAGAGTATCAGCAAACACAAGTGAGCTCAGTAAGTAATGCATACACATTATCAATTACTTGCACCATGAAGAGGATAACTACTTCATCTCATCATTGTGTTTTACTGGGGAAGGGTTAGAGTTGGGAATACAGGAAGAATTCAATAAGCCTAATAGGTACAGAGTATAAGCATCCTTAGCCAAAGCAAAATCCTTCCTATGAAATGCCTCGTCTCCCTTAGCCTTTGCATCTGCAGCTTTCTTCTTTGCTTCAGGACTCACCTATAAACGAATCAATTATGCCGATGCAAGATATTTAGCACTATTCCATAAACAGGTTTCTCCAACAACATACAACTAAAACACAGAGTATAAAAAGATATTGATCTTCAGTGCAATTTGAAGTAGCTAAAACGGGAGTCTGGAACCACATCGCTGGTACAATTTCACGACTATAAGAGAAGTTAAAGCTTTTTGAAACCCTACTGCCCTAGTCATTGAACCGTACATTGAACTGTTCCCACACAACATTGTTCATTGGACTTCTTGAAGACGTTAATTTCATGCCCCCAGATGCAGTGTTTATTATGTTATTTGCTACATATACTTGCACATGCAAAATCAATTTGTTGTCTACATGTTTCACAGATGTATTATCATATTCACAATGAGAGATTTCCAATCTGTCTTCAAGAGTGCTTAACCAGAAAAAATACAAGAACAAAAGATAATATATACACAAGGGAAAAATATACTCACTTTGTACATTTTCAGAAATGGTTTACTTTTGTGCCAGAACTACCATTTACTTAGAGGTGGCAAATGGGTGGATTGAATATGGATTGAGCTAAAATGGATTGGATTGCAATCCATCCATATAAATATGGGTAAAATCCAAGTAAATTGAAATGACCCAAAATTCACACATAAAATCGAAAACGAGACCTCTAATAACAGACCTCTGGTAAATTTTTCGTAGGGCCATTGTTTGCTTTCCTCCCAGCTTCTGTTCTTTCCTGGTATTATCATAGTTTAGACAATGAAAACGAAGCAGAAGTTTGCAGGAGAGAAGGAAAGGAAATAGTCACCGACCTAGCCAGTACCAATATACAAAAAGCAACTCTGAGTTCAGACAGAAGACCAAAACCAGCAGCGATCATCTTACAGAGACAAATTAAGTACCTGTTTTCTCAATTTTTCAGATTTCATAAACTCAATGACTCCATCCACAGTCCATTCGTGAACACTCTGAATCTGTGGTGTGAAGGTCAATAAAGCTTCAACAGACTCCCGACTGTCACTTGTAGCTGCAAGATGTATTGGCATGTAACCATCCTGTAGAGATAGCAAAAGTTATTTTTCGGTATCAATTAACAGTCCTCAGAAATTGCTAATTGACTTTTTTCCAAAACTTTGCTCAGAAATTAACAAAGTTCATGATTGAAGTTCTGTGTTTACCCAGAAGAAAGTTCTGAATACCAGGGAACCCATACAAATGTATGTTTAGTACAGACCTAATTTAGATCAGAATGAATCACATATTACTAAGTTAAAGATACAGTAGACCAGGACAGAAAGAAGACTCGCAGGTCTCGTCTGTAGTGGTATCACACATAATACACCAGCTCTTACATCTATAGATATCGGTTTCCACCGTATGAAATGATGAATGCAGAAGGCACGAGACAATTGAGCATTAAGACTTCAGCAAATGGTAATCTGTAAGAAAGCTTCGCAGACATAATGCAGCAAAGCAAAGCACTATCTACACTTTCTTCAGCTAAATGTTCTGAACCCCAGATCAGACCAGTTGATCTATCAACCCGAAAGAAACAAGTCTCGTACCTCAAAACATGTCTGAAAAATGGAAAATCCACCAGTAGGACCAGAAAACCCATTGGATTGATCAATTGTAAAACAAAATGGCCAGGTTTACAATTTCTTATAAAAGGTTATTAAGAAACCACAATTAGTAATAACATAGACCCTAATCTTTGTTTTATTTGTTTTCTGATTCACATTCCCCTTTCCCGCCAGATATTTCTTCTCTGTCCCAGATCTCTCTTGCATACCTTCAAAATGAGCTCCAATCTCTATGCTCGACAATGCTACAGAAAGGGTTTTCACCTTTAGACACAAGAGAGACTCACTGCTTGTTAGGTATATAGTTTTCTTGGTCGTAAAAGAGAGATTTCATTACTACATAACAAAATGACTACAAGGAACATTGTGTAACTAGGACACTATATTAGTACATAAGTTTGTTATATAAGACGATGAAGGATCATAAGTTGTGGGTGAGTTCTCTTCTCATTACCCAATTTGAATTTGCACCTGTTAGGTGATTTACATACCCAAATTTGATCCATATTCTATGAAAAGATACTACATTGGAGAATATGCAAGTATTGAATAGGTGATTTACATACCCAAATTTGATCCATATTCTATAAAAAGATACTGCAATGGAGAATGTGCAAGTATTGAATTAACTCAGTCGAGTTTGCTTTTCTAATACAACAAATTTATGTTACATATTCTTCGAAAATTATTTATTTCAGAAATACTCACAATAAATTTTTTTACAATATAATTATGAAGTCAAAATAGAATTATTTCTCTCAACATAATTATGAACCAGCGGCCCATAACTTTGTTTTGTTTCAATAAAATCACTTAACTTAAGACTTTTATCTTCAAAATCATTCAACTAGTTCAATGACTTTGCTAGTTAAATTCTCATAGTTCAATGACCTTTTAAGATATTAACTCTAGATTCTACAAGGGATCTGGATTCCCAAACCGAACTATGCATGTCAAATCTGAAAAACAATAAGAGGAAAGTAGACTAGAAAGTGATAATAAGGAATATGATTCACACATTCTTGCAGATAAACAGAGCACACGAAAATAAAACTTAAAATTGTCTGGAATCATCTTTCCAACAATTGAAAGAAGAAAAATTCCTTGGATATTTCTTCCAAAATATATTCAAACAACAAAGAAATTAGATTTTTTTGTTAGATTTTATTTTCAATTACCTGATCAGCAACAGTAGGATCAGCTCCAGCTTGTAATAAGCATTTAACGGTTTCTGCATTACCTTTACGAGCAGCAACGAGCAAAGGAGTTATTTCACCACACCACATTCCTTCACCAACCTTAACATTGACCTTAGCCCCTGCCTAGTAGCACAAAAGAAGTTAAGCCTTAAGTAGAGAGATGACATGCATAACCAAGTAACATTGCAAAATACAAAGCAAAATGGAAAAATTGAAAAAGACAGTTCTCATAAGCTAAGCTGCTCGGACTCGGGTGCGGGTCCGATACGGGTGCGACTAGCTGTGACTATGCTGGCGAAGGTGTGACTATGTTGGCGAAGGTAGTTGAGTTCTTGCTTTGGATTATGCCATGAAAAGTAAGATGCACAAAATTCATAATCCTATGCAGTCAAGAAATTTTTTCAGTTTAATGTATAATATGTTGGAAAAATGATTCTAGTATCTCAAAACAAAATATTCATATTATTGTCTAGATTCATTCCTGATATCTTGTTAATGGCTTTTAATATATTTATTGTGATTGAATATCTAGACTTGATTAATAGCCATTAATCAATTTATTCTCCGCATAATAGCCTTGAATATAATTAAAGGCCTTCATCATATCTTGATTCTTTGGCCTCTTCATTCTCATTAATTCCGTAGACGTTGGAGGAATAATTTTTCAGCCACTGAATGAATATTATTGTCTTTGTCCGTTTACCACCATTTAGAGTGACAAATAGTTTGACCATTGATTTAATTACATTAATCCTTCTCACTAACTGTTGGAGGCTTTAGCCTCATGTGTTTTTCCCTATAAATTTAATCTTCTCTTCTATCACAAAGGATGATGAGATTAATATATCTCTAAGAGAAACCTTTCATTCTATATTCTATTATGGTTGTATCTTAAAATAATCTTTATTAGTTTCTGGCTCCTAGTTTTATACTAAAAGAGCTTGTTGAATCCTGGGGGATACACCTATATCCCCTATATCGGGTGAAATATCCTTAAGGACAGTGCCTGTCATGCCTCAAGCTTTGGTGAATTCCATACAACTATTTGTGGTGAAGGTATTTTCCAACATAATATTGGGCTTAACCAGTCATAAAGCTCATAAAGCAAAGCCTCTCCTACACCTCCGAAACAAAAAAGAGAAAATTGAAAGATAATCAATGAAATAAACGCAACATGGATGTGAGCCATTACAAATTGCTGCAGATTTAACAAGCAGAGAAGATTAAATCTTGTTCCTCAAGCATTTTCAGGGACCCATTTCCCCAGAAAGGCAAAAGGAAAAAGCAAGCAAAATCGAAACAAGATCCTATAATCTGTAAAGGATTACAATCCACCAAAAAGAAATGTGTGAATTACCTATTTGATAAACCTGAAAGCTGAAGTCTAATTTAATCCCAAACAGTTTGTTACTAGATTTTATATTGTAACATTGTGTTTTTGATGGCTTGTATCGCCTGTGAAATTGAGGTTAAAATATGTTAATTTTGCTGGTAATAATTTTTTTGATAACCGAGAATCCCCAAATTTGAAACTCGGTAATGCCTGGTAAGAAACTGATTGTACAAAACTGAATTTTTTTGACCCAGTAAAGAACAAAGAGGCAAATGAGGAGGGTGTTTTCCCTTTTATCTTTAGCACTTTTACTCATTTAATTTTTCTAGGGGTATCTCTCAAGGGCCTTGGTTTTATCCTTTTAACTTTTAAGCACGTTTAGCTTTCAATTTATTCAAGCAATATTTAAAAAGATACACATGAACTTTCCAACAAAATTTGTGCACTGGATTATGGAGTGCCTCACATCAGTCTCCTATTCGATTGGGATAAATGGGAAGCAAACTGTGTGCCCTTTGAAGCAAAACAAGGGTTAAGGCAAGGAGACCCAATGTCTCCTTTCATTTTTGTACTAGCTATGGACTACTTCAGTAGATTCCTAAAGAGATTAAAGCTGCAACCACAATTTAAACACCATCCTCGATGTGCAAAGTTGAGCCTGATTCAACTAAGATTTGCTGATGATTTATTATTATTTTGCATGGATGATAAAGCATCTGTGACTCTCTTATGTAGCTGTTTCCTAGAGTTGTCTGCTGTCTCTGGGCTAATGGCAAACAAGGAGAAAAGCTCCATTTATTTTGGAGGGGTAAGAGTCAAAGAGATGACCAACAACTACTGATAATGAAGGAATTAGGCTTTTAAAAAGGGGTCGTCATGCCATTTAGATATCTTAGAGTAACTTTGAGTACCAAAAGAATATCTATTGCACAATGTCAATTTTTACTTGAGAAGATGCTGGGGAAATTTCAAATTGGACCACTAAATTTGTCTTATTCCGGCAGAGTGCAGCTTATCAAGAGTGTGTTACTCTCAATCCAAGTTTTTTGGTCTCAATTATTTGTACTGCCAGCAAAGGAAATTAAATTGATAGAGGCCACATGCAGGAGGTTCTTATGGACTGGATGCACTGAAATCTCTAAGAAAGCTTTAATTGCTTGGAACAAAATATGTATGCCCCAAGTTGCCAGAGGTTTAAACATTTTTGAGATCAAAACATGGAATAGAGTTGTCATTAGTTAAATGTTATGGAACATATGCAAAAAGAAGGATAAGTTTGGGTAAGATGGATACATGACTATTACATAAAGGGCCAACTGATCTGGTCCATTGAGCCTAAGCAAGCTTCGTGGATGGGTCCAGAAAATGCTCAAAGTAAAGCAGCATATAGAGGAGGTTGGCCTGCAAGAGAGTGACCTGATGAATATGCACACTTTCTCTATAAAAAAAATGTACATGTTGATGAGAGGGGAGTTTCAAAAGGTACCTTGGAGAAGAATGGTTTGAAATAATTATGGGGCACCAAAATGGATTTTTATTCTGAGATTAAGCAGCTCATGATCGACTATATGCAAGGGATAGACTCTTCGGCTGGGGAATCATTACAATTTAAGAATGCCCACTCTGTCAAAGGGAGTTGGAAAGCACATCACACCTGTTCTTTAAGTGCACATATTCAACAACGGTATGGGCTGAGTTACTACATTGGCAAGGTGTCCAGAGAGCTCCAATGGAGTGGCGTGAGTAATTACAACGGGCTACTGCCCATGCTAGAGGAAGAAGCAGTTTTACAGAAGTTTATAGGATGACACTTGCAGTTTGTGTGTACCAAAATTTGGCTTGAAAGAAACTATAGGATCTTCCAGCAACAAAAGAAAGTAACTGGGAGGCTAACTAGACAATTATCCAGGTGGTGTACTATAAGGGCATAACGAAGAGCAGACTAGCACAAAAACTCGAGCAGCTAAACTTCTATCCTTAGAGGAATTGATTTTTTTTTTTGTTGGTATTATAGGCTAGTCAACAGTAGCAAGTTTTGTGGTCTGGTGGCTGGTAGTTAATAGGCTGTAATGGGGTTGTCCGTTTCAGCCTTTTTTGATACTTGTACATAACTCTTACTTGGTTGATAAAATTGTGTTTTATCACCAAAAGAAATAAAATTGAGAGTTTCAGAAAAGGTGTAATAGAATCAAGTTCACATGGCTCCCGTATGATCAGAGCAGTTTCTTGTGATTTGATCTAGCAAAAATTTTGCATGGTTCCAAAACATAGCAAAGGCAGAATGATAATGCATCAAACAACAGCACCACATGTTTTCTGCAACACAACTTCTTGGGGATGCTCAATTGGATTCAGCAATTTAAAGTACATATAGAGAAAGAGTAGAACGATCAATGAATATATACAGTTTTAAGGAGAAAATGGAATTTTATTGACCTTTACTAACAGCTCCACACAAGGAAAAGAATTGGCTGCCACAGCTGCTAGCAGAGGACACATATTATCATCTCCTATTTGAGCATCAAACTACACAAAGTAACTTTTTTAGACCATATGAACAAATAGAAATAACACTTTCCAAAAGAGTATCTTCACCCCACCCCCACCCCCATCCCCTTCTGCAACCCATCCTCAACAGTAGAGAAGAATGCATCAAAATGAGAAAAAGTACAACCCAGATGGACTTGGTTTTTTCCACATAGTATCAAAATGTGCCTTCTCTAACAAGTAAGAAATGCAAATCAGGTGCTGTATGCAAAAAGAGCTGAGAAAATCATCTTAAGTTAAAGAAAAAATATCTTAAGTTGAATAACCAATCAAAAGCTAATTTATATACTATATCTAAGCTAACTTCTTTACTAAAACTTCTTTTTGGCAACACAACCACTAAAAAACAACTACGTGAAACTGAAAAGCATGAAGAAAATGGTGAAGTCAATACTTACCAAAAACAGAAAAAGAAAGAGGGAAGAGGGGGTGAGAAAAGAAGCCTGTACAGGTTGGGAGTGAGAACTCTACACTGTTTGGCAAAGGGAAGAAAGTACATAAAACAAGAGGAGAAATAAACAGCTCAACATCTATTAATTGGTCACTTTTTTAATACATCAGTGCAAGAAAAGTGTGTAAGGACTTGTTTGGCTGTGGAACCACTTCATCTAAAAGGCAAAAGCTTAAGTTGCTAGAGAGGGGATACTTGTATTATTTATCAACATGCCTCCTCACACGTGGCCTGACTCTTTTTATCTTTTGAGAGGAGGAGTGGGGTGAAAATTTTTTCGATAAGGATGATGGTGATGTTTGAAAACTACGTCTCTACCTGTTACAAAACAACGATGAACTGAGTAAACCCACTAGGAAGGTTTAAGTCATTAGATAGGGAACACTTGAACCATACACTGCTTTCCACTTTGTCTAGAGAGAATTGTTAAACAATGACTGGTAATTTTGATTTGAGAAAAGAGGGTTTAAACAGGTAACAAAGCACTCACATTAGCATGATGTTCCAGCAAAACCTTAACAGCATCTTCCTGGCTGCGATTTACAGCGCACATAAGTGGTGTTCCAACATCACTTTGCAAATCAACATCTACACCCATCGACAGAAACAATTTAACCAATTCAATATGTCCTGCAGACAAAGACAATGAACAATAAAATGTCATTCTATGAAAAGAAGGATAATAAATAGAAGAATGCATGTAGCTACACACATAAGTGTATGCAGGACACCACTATAAATAACAATATAGCAATAAGGCATGACATGTTGATTGATTTCTCTCATTGTTTTACCAATAGAGAATTAAAAGCTGACACTAAGATCTCAACTACTGATATCCACTAGAACATGATTAGATCCCCAATTCAGGTTATGTGGCAACAAAGGAAAATAAACCTGCAAATATATTTTCACTTGTGGTTTTTTCTTTCATGTGCTTATGTTCATGATACCCCATTCACATTCATACTACTTAGAAGAGTAAGGCACTCAGAATGAAGTAGTTATAGAAGCACTCTAATGAAAATCAAAATCTATGGGGCACTGCCCTTCAAAACATTTAGCTTTCCTTTCTTTCCATATGGCCCACCAAATGCATGTTGGGATGGTCTTCCACCATTCTTTTATCATAGAGTTTACTTAGATGGATCTTCTTCTTGTTCATGATACACTTTTATCAGTAGAGACGAACAAACAAATGAGACACAGAAGTTTTGACTACATTCTAACTTGAATGAAAATAAGTAAGCTTCCTTACTACATTTTCAGTGACATGATCATCCAATCCTGCATAAATTACAATATCAGAATACATATTTGAGTTACAGTTCTTTGAAGCTCTAGTAATCTAGGGTCATTTCAAGTCATCGATTGAGAAAAAAAGATGTAGCATTGCCAGAAAGAAAGGAAAGAAAAGGCGAATGAAGCGAGAAAGACAAAATGTTTAGGGAATCTAAGTCTCTATAAATTTAGTTTACAAGTTAGCATAACATTTCCAGCAACACAGAAGCAAAAGTTAGGTTTTCAACGGCTGAAAATAGAAAAGTGACCTGAAAACTATGCAGCAAATAGAAAATAAACCCCATCCCACCCTATCCATCTCTGCTTCTTACTGCTAATTATAACCTTATTTGGTTACCTTTTCTGCGTTTATTTACTTAAGATAAGAACTTTGACCAATTCATCATGGTTTTAGTTCTTACTCTCCAATACTTGCTCAAATCACAAATTCCGCAGATTCTAGTGGATTTCATGTCGTTTACCGATGAAAAACTATTTTGAAGTCTACTTTTTGGAGAACTGTTGAAGAGAAACCATTAAGAACCTTCATTATAGCACATTGCATGAATATAATATCCAAGTCTTGAAGCATTGCCTTTCCAGAGTTAATGTTGGTCTGTTCCTCCCTTTATTTGCTTAGGTTTTACATCAGCCCTCAGATAGTCTGCTGGACCTTTTGATCAGTTCTTCCATTTTCTCCTCACAATGGACGGCAAAAAGCCAGAGAGCTAAGCCCCAATATATATATGTTTTGTCCTAAACTGTACAAGAGCTACAAGGTTACAGCAACTAAATGCATATGAACCCAGGACTCTTTCCCTGACACATATAGAAGCTTCAATCACTTCTACTAACGAAGAGGAAAAACCTACCATTTCCTGCAGCTTTATGCAAAGCTGCCCCTGAGGTGCTGTGTATTGCAGGATCTGCACCCTTTTTTATGAGGTACTGGACAGTAGCAGTGTGTCCTTGCCTAGCAGCATTAAGAACAGGAGTCTCACCTATGAAGAAATAATATA
This sequence comes from Solanum appendiculatum, assembly GCA_018342035.1. NCBI lineage: Eukaryota > Viridiplantae > Streptophyta > Magnoliopsida > Solanales > Solanaceae > Solanum > Solanum appendiculatum. The sequence goes on from JAGDQO010001415.1 coordinate 62,263, forward strand.
TATTAAGAGCAATATCACTTTCAGCACATATCAATCAATCAACAAGAGCTTCAATCTCAAACAAGTTGGAATCAGTAATATGAATCCTCCATATATTCTGCTGTATTTGAGTCTACCATTCCTATATTGGCGAACAAATTGTCTTTCAAATTAAATTAAGGGTTTTCAAAAACTTGAGGTCCCCTAAATTCATATGCTTGTCCTACCAAGACTTAATATAAATATACAACTAAGCCTTGATCACCATGAATTAGTATCACCTATATGTATCATTTGCATCTATTGTCTTGTATTCTAGCCAAGTCTGTGTTGATTCTTAAAGATTTTAGATCTTTTTAGATAACTTCCCACTCTTGTTATTTTAGTTTTACCTTGTCCCTTTTTAGCACCTTCAATTATCATAATTGTCACACCTACATAGGTGCATTTGGAGGCCTGCATAGGACACAGCCAAACCATTACCGAAGTCCTTCTCACATGTGTACTACTTACATAATGTACACATTCGATTATTTCTAATTTTATAGAATCTTGTATGATTGCACATTGATTTAACATAGGCGTTTTTAAGATATTCATTTTGTTGACAAGTCGAGCGCATCATAAGTTCAATATTCATTCCCATATAATGTTGTTGGTCTCCCTAGAACTTGCCTTCCAATTGTTACTTGTTAGGTATCTTCATATCTACTTTAATTCAATGTACTACATTTTCGTCTATCATATCACTCTCTTATAATATTGAAAAACTAAATTTAAATAAAAAACAGTTTCCAATACAAAATATACACATTATTCAAAACTTCCACCTCACCAATTATTAGAAAACAATATACTAGACATCTTACCCTCAATACTTTAATGCGGCAAAAAGATAAAGAACCCCTCAAGTTTCAATCTCAAGAGCCAATTTCTTCTAAACAAGAACTCAATGATGAATGAAAGACAAATTTATTACTCCGTAGAGAATACCTTCTTTATCTCTTTCATTGACATCAATCTTCAAATTTTCCACCAAGTACTTGCACAACTCAATTTTTCCTTCCCCAGCGGCAAAGAACAATGACTCTCTTTTCTTAGCATCCTTTACATCTGCCACCGTAGCGGCCAGCCCTTTCCCATGATTATCTAGTCCCTTTGCCAATTCTGTTTCACAATCATCAACTAAAGACCCCAAAATAAAACAGGAAAATAGTGTTTGAAATTGAAAATTTACTGTTGAAAAGCTCAATATCCCCTGAACAAGCAGACTCCAGAAACGTCTTAACCTGTTTTTGAGCTGCTCAAAACAATTTCAAGATTCAATAACCATACAGTATTTGAAGAAAGGAAAAAGAAGTGGAAGAATGAATCAAAAACCTTCAGTAAGAGGAGCAGGTTTTGGCCATAGGTTTTCAGATTCCATAACTGAAGAAAGAGAGAAGAATTTTTTGGGGTTTCCACAGAAACTTGTGCTGTTTATACACTAACTGAAAGAGAGGGAGCGACGGTTTTGCATGCAGTTTGTTTGTTACACAAAATGACAAAAATCTTGCTCTCTTTGTGCCGAGCTTCGTAAAAGCGGTAAAATTCAAATTTTAAGGGAATTTAGGACTTAGGAGAGAGTATTGTCGAGAAAAATATAACAACTAATAGGAAAGCCGTGCAAACCATATATGCAGTGATTGTAACTTTACCAACAAAGTGCCATCACCTAAACATAGTAAAAAACATATACCAAAAGTCAAAGACTAGGAATAAGCTAATACTAGGACAACACTCGACTAACTACTTTGGACATGTGCAGGGCTAATTAATTTATTTTTTTTGGAAAAAAATTTGCAGGTTGCCGGGCGGGTGCGAATTACTTTTCTAAAAGCTCCAACTTTCTTTTATTATCAAATGTGTAAAGTTACTTTTGAGTTCTCATTGTTGTCACTAACACTACTTATATGAGAAAATGGTTTTGTTCTTATTTATTTATGCGCTCATCCTTTCATTATAATTCTATATATGATTTCTCCTTTTTTACTTTCATAAATAAAATTAAGAAAATGCATAACCCCAAGCATAGTCCTTCACTTAAAAAAAAACAGAATGAAATAAATTTTGAAAAATAACGCAGAAGGGAAAAGTTGAGATTAACAAAAAAAGTGAGTATAAATTGCTGAAGATGCAACAGAACAAATCACTAGAGGGCAAAACATCAAAATAATCCATCTTGTTCTGTCATAATGTTCTTTCTACAGAATTTAATGTGCTTTCTAACTTGTTCTTGTTCCCTCCCATGAAATTTTCTACCAGCCTCAACAGCTTCCCTGCAATCATATTAGTACCTCACAACAATGAGAAAAACTTGGATATAGAAACTATTGCATTTGCTAAACACAAGAGCTTCAAGTCTCAACATGCATACCTGAAAGCAGTTACGAGCTCCTACTTTCAGGGTCCATCTGTACGCCCTCATAAAAAGCATTGGCTGCCTCTTCAAACCTCTGAAAATGAAATATTAGAATATCAGAAAATATAGGTATATAAGTTTGCAAAATTTTACTCCAGGAGGAGAAGGGCATGCCTGCAATAGACGTAGAGCTGCACCATGCCGATAACAAGCTTTTGCCCAATCTGGTCTAAGTTCTCTGCAGGCCTTGGCATCAACTAAGGCAGATTCACCTTGCCCCAGGCGGAGCCAACAAAGACTTCTGTTGGAAAACAGAGTGCCATCAGTTGGATCAAAATTGATTGCCTGCAGAGTATCAGCAAACACAAGTGAGCCCCCTAAGTGATGCATACACATTATTTATCAGTCTAATACTTGCACCTGGAAGAGGATAATTACTGGGGAAGGGGTAGAGTTGGACATTCAGGAGGAATCCAATAAGCCTAATAGGTACCTGTGCATAAGCATTTATAGCCCTAGGAAAATCATTCCTCTTAAATGCCTCGTCTCCCCTCGCCTTTGCATCTGCAGCTTTCTTCTTTGCTTCAGGAGTCACCTACAAATCAATCAATTATGCCAATGCAAGATGTTTAGCACTAACCGGTAAACTGTTTTCTCCAACACAAGGTGCTGAGGTACTTCAAATGAAAGAGATGCATACAAGTAATAACAAAGAGTATAAAAAGATATTGATAGTGCAATTTGAAGGCAGCTGAAACAGGAGTCTGGAACCACATCGCTGGTATAATTTCACGACTATAAGAGAAACTTTATGCATTTTGAAGCCCTAGGAAGTGTTTCACTGGGTAAGTACCGTAAGCAAACGTTGAACTGTTCCGACAACATTGTTCATTGGACTTCTTGAAGACATTAATTTCATGCCTCCAGATGCAGTGTTTATTATGTTATTTACTACATATACTTGCACATGCAAATTCAATTTGTTGTCTACATGTTTCACACATGTATTATCATATTCACAAGGAGAGATTTCGAATCTGTCGTCAAGAGTGCTTAGCCAGAAAAAATGCAAGAACAAAAGATAATATATACACAAGTAAAATATATACTCACTTTGTTCCATTTTCAGAAATGGTTTACTTTTGTGCCAGAACTACCCTTAACTTAGAAGTGGCAAATTGGATATGGATTTGAGCTAAAATGGATTGGATTGCAATCCATCCATATAAATATGGGTAAAATATGGCTTGAATAAAAGGGTTTTAACCCACTTTGATCTCCTAAAACCAACGTATAACTTTCATCAGTACAATGTAAAAAAATAAAAATTCACACCTTAAAGAATCTTGCAGATTTTTTCAACCCCAAAGAGCAAGAAATAATATAAAAGAGGTTAAAAAAGAAAAGAAAAAGAAATCCAAGATCCCCACCCCCACCCCCACCCACACCCCACACACACTAAAACCCAATAAGGAATTAAAAAGAGAAAAGAAAGCATACAAATGAAAAACACTATGCTCTGTTTTACAAGTTTTAACAATGGAGATAATCTTTCAGCAAACCAAACTCCACTGCCATTCTTCACAAATCTATACATATCTAATAATATTGAAAAGTAAAATATATATATTTAGTTTTGAACTTATATGTTAAAAGAAAAAAACAGAATCTTGAACTCATCCAATTAAAATTCTTAATCCGTCTCTGCTATTCTAAACTTCTTTCTTTCTAATGGAGATGACAAAGATCCAAAACTATTCCATATATGTTGGTTTCCACCAAGCTTTAAATTTAACTAATTGTTAGCTATCAAATTAGAGAATGCAAACATGCTGTTTTTTATTATTGGATACCTGCAGTTCAATCAAATTCCTTTTTCTTTTCCGAAAATAAAAATGCCTATCAAGTTGATATTAAAGCCAAACAATTTAGTACTCCTACATAGTAAAGGAGTGATTCTGCATATTAACCAAACAAATGTTAGTAGATACATGCAGGATAACCAACAACAACAACACAGCCTCCCTTCCATATCATAATTTACATATCATTTTACTTAAGTACTTGAGATTAATTAGGATTTTTAAAAAAGGGAAGGAAAAAAAAGATTTTTCTGCTTCTTCATCTCATTATTTGTAATGAGGCTTCTAGTATTATATTCTTTTGCCTTTATTCACTCAAGCAGCAGCAACTGTGCCTCTGGAGAAATGGTAACTTTTGGGAGAGGTACTGGTCTTTGGCCTGGTCCTTTTCTCTGGAGGCCGAGGGATCTGTTATTGTGTTATTGGATCTATATGGATACCCATTTTGTCCATATTTTTATGGATTTTTAAAATAAGCTAAAACCCATATTTACCCAATTAAATTATAAGTGATCTAACTCAATAAATCTGGGTTAAATGAATTGATCTCATTAATATGGGCTGAAATTGTCAGCACTATCCTTACTATAGAAGCTTATTCATTTCGGTTAGATGATTACTATCACAAGGATAAAACTAGCAAAATCTGTGATAATATTCCACTTTCTTAACATTATACAAAAAGGCAAATTAAAAAAAATACAACAGAAGGAGACAGTTAATACTTTTCACGTACAATTTGATAATAAAATGACCCAAAATTCACACATAAAATTGAAATCAGTGACCATCAATAACAGACCTCAGGCAAATCTTTCTTTGGAATAATACGTTCTTCTTGCTTCAAGCTCTTGAAGTCATCCTCCAGCCTCGTAAGTAGACATCTGAGAATAGCGCCATAGTTTGCTTCCCCCCCAGCTTCTGTACTTTCCTGCTATTATCACAGTTAAGAGAATGAAAAGGACGCAGAAGTTTGCAGGAGAGAAGGAAAGGAAATAGTCACCGACCCAGCCAGTACCAATATTTAAAACCAACTCTGAGTTCAGGCAGCAGACCAAAACCAGCAGCGATTTATCTTACAGAAAGACAAATTAAGTACCTGTTTTCTCCTATAATCAGATTGCATAAACTCAATGACTCCATCCACACTCCATTCAGGAACACTATGAATCCGTGGTGTGACGGCCAATAAAGCTTAAACAGCTGCCCGATTGCCTCTTGTAGCTGCAACATGTATTGGCTTATTACCATCCTGTAAAGATAGCAAAAGTTATATTTCGTTATCAATTACCAGTACTCAGAAATTGCTAATTGATTTTTTATTTCCAGCGACTTCGCTCAGAAATTAACAAAGTTCATGATTGAAGTTCTGAATTCCAGGGAATCCATACAAATGTATGTTAAGTACAGACACCGGGTCGCTAATTTAGATCAAAATGAATCAGATATTACTAAATTAACGATACAGTAGACCAGGACAAAAAGAAGATTCCCAGGTCCCATCAAGTCACATCTGTAGAGGTATCACACATAATACACCAGCTCTTACATCTATAGATGTTGGTTCTCACTGGAATGCAGAAGACACGAGACAATTGAGCATAAGACTTCAGCAAACAGTAATATGTAAGAAAGCTTCAGACATATTACAGAATGCAGCAAAGCAAAGCACTATCTGCACTTTCTTCAGCTAAATTATCTGAACCCCAGATCGGACCAGCTGATCTGTCACAACCCCAAAGAAACAGGTCTCAGTTCACCTCTAAACCTGTCTGAACTGGAAAATCCACCACTAGGACCAGAAAAACCATTGGATTGACTGAGTGTACAACAAAATTGTGAGAAATATAGAAGAAAAATATAATTGAATTGTGTCTCTACATTATTACACTGAGATCCTATTTATAGATACTATATTACAATCCTTTTCTAAGTAGGATTCTATTTACTATTCCTATTCCAAGTAGGATTTACAATTCTTGTTTCTATTCCTATTCTAACACTCCCCCACAAGTGGGTGCATACAAGTCATATGTACCACGCTTGTTATAGATGTAATTGATACGATGACTAATGAGGTGCTTGGAGAAGATATTTGCAAGTTGATCACTTCACAAATTTTGTAATAGTATCTCCTGAGAGTACCTTTTCTCATACAAAGTGACAGTCAATCTCAATGTGCTTAGTCCTCTAATGAAATATTGGATTTGATGCAGAATGTCGATAAAACACAGAGTGATCAGCTCCACTATGAGTTAGGTCAAACTCCTGAATTATTAATCTGAATTTCCCAAACTTAGCTCGAGAAGACTGTCATAAAGTGACCTGCGTAATCAACATACAAGGCTACTAGATTTCCCTAAGCAACAAAATCAGGTGGTTGCTCTATATAAACTTCTTCCTCGAGATCACATAAAAACATTATTGTTTTGGTCCAACTGATTAAGAGGTGTCGCGCCCCATTTTTCGCAAAACGGGTTGATGCAACGACCTAACAACTCTTTTCTAAATCATTTACGTTAAGTTGCGCGGTCTCATTATGTGCCACGGTCTCAGATTCAACAATTTTATAAACAAATAAGCTGAAAGAAAAACACCGCAAAATGAATAAAGAAAAATCAGCAAGATAGAGAAAAAAGCTTTATTAATCGAAGTTAAACATTAAAAGTTTCAGCATAATACTGATATTTGAAATCATTGATATTGAGGAAAACGAAATTAAAACTGTTTTATTGAAAATGTTTGAAAGCTAAGATGAAATCATTCTTCAAAGCTACCCAGATGCCCGGCGAGGTCTGGACGGAGTCGAAGTCCAATTGCTGATAGCGGCCTTTGCTTCCTCTAGGCTCACCTTTTCCCTCTTCGTTGGTCACGACATTGCAGCTCTTCTCTTCCTTCTTGGTTAAGGATAAACCCTTCATTCCCTCTAGTAACTCATCAGTGATGCTACTCATGAGTCCGGCAGATCTAGACTATTCGTTTAGATCTGCCGGACTCATAAGTAGCATCATTGATGAGCTACTAGAGGGAATGAAGGGTTTATCCTTAACCAAGAAAGAAGAGAAGAGTTGCAATGTCGTGACCAACGAAGAGGGAAAAGGGGAGCCTAGAGGAAGCAAAGGCTGCTGTCAGCAATTGGACTTCGACTCTGTCCAAACCTCGCCGGGCATCTGGGTAGCTTGGAAGAATGATTTCATCTTAGCTTTCAAACATTTTCAATAAAACAGTTTTAATTTCGTTTTCCTCAATATCAATGATTTCAAATATCAGTATTATGCTGAAACTTTTAATGTTTAACTTCGATTAATAAAGCTTTTTTCTCTATCTTGCAGATTTTTCTTTATTCATTTTGCAGTGTTTTTCTTTCAGCTTATTTGTTTATAAAAATGTTGAATCTTATTACCGAATTTCCAACTACACACCTATACTTCACGGGGGTTCTATTACCCCCTTGGACTATTTCAAAATGGAATTAATTTCACCCTAAAATGTTATAACCAGATTCATTGTGTGAAGTGAAACACACGCACCAACCCATATTTAACAGGTGTATTTTCTAGTTAAATTTATTTTTTATTTACTTTCTTTCTCATTCTTTCTCATTCTTCTTCTTCTTATTACTCTCCATTGTTTTTTCACCATTAAAACAATATTAAAGCTTCTTCTAGTGATAGCTAAAAATGCAAAAAGGTTAGATTTTTTAAAAATATTATCAAGAATCTTTTTCTAATGATAAATCTGAACAAAAATCGTTAATGGATATTGTTGAAAATACAAATTGATTAAACGGCTTGAAGAAAAAAAATCAACATTTCTACCGAAGATGAACAAAGAATTGAATTTGTTTTATTTCTTTCTCTGATTATAAATTGTGTGTAAATAAAATTACAGATCTAAAGTTTGTTTTTGGGCAACTCGAAAGATTGATTTGTATATATGAAAAAGATGAAAAGTGAGATAAACTATGAAGAAAATTGGAAGAAAGAATAGATTAAAAAGTTGCCGGAAAATTCATCTTTCTTAGTTCTTTGGCTCCTCTTCTCTGTCGATTATTTCGTCGCCGTTGTCAGCACCATCAGTCCATCGGAGATGAAAGTGTTATGATTGTTGTTTCTTCTTCACCATGGAAGTGGATGAGAAAAAGTAATTACCTCCATTAAAGGGGGAGGCCATTTTATTTTTAAGAAATAAATAAATAGAAAAAATATATAAATTATTTAATTATAACATAAATATAATAAAGTTTTTACATGTTTATTGCTTCTCAGTCTCTTTGAGAGAGTGAAATGCGCTCTCTATGCCAACTCAGCACTTAGGGTGTTATTTATTCTACTTTAAAGTAGTTCAGGGGTGTAATAGGACCTCCGTGTAGTATAAGTGTGTAGTTGAGAATCCGCTAATAGGTTAGGGTGTCATTTGGCTATTTTCTCTTTACCAATTGAATCCTTAAACTCAATTAAAATGAGATTTTTTAGCCCCTCCAACCATGTGTGTAACTCACTCTCCCTTATATAAATGACATGTCATATCCACATCAGATATATTAAGACATGTCATAATTATTTTATTAATAAAAAATTTTACTCCATAAAAGACAAAAATAATAAGTTTTTTATTTAAAAAATAAAATAAAATCGTTATATCTCTCACCTTTCCTCCACCTCCGCCTCCCTCAACTCACAACCACCATTAACGTCATTTTCATTCCCCTGATTCCTTTCTTCTTTGAAAAATGATAATGACTCTCAAAAAGCTACAAGGGAGGGGGTTTCTTGATAGGTAGCATTTGACTAGCTAACATGAACCGAAAACATTTTCTTAATGTTGGATTGTGGCAGATTTTTTAGGCTCAAAGAAGAAGATCAAGCACAGTCAAATCTAAAGTTCAACACAGAAAAAAGAAATCTATTCTCTCCTCTCAATTTATCTTCATCGTCCATCACTTAAAGCACCACATAACCACCATGGAAGATCCATAGCCACCGGAGAAAAATCGCCATTGACTACCTTTTTTTTAACATTCGAAACTTTCATTCACACCACTAAAATGCACCAAAATACCCAATTGAGATTTAAACCATCATGTTCTACTTTCTCTGCACTAATTGCTAGTTATATGCGCATGAGTAAGCTTCCTGATGTTGTTGATGAAATGTCCAAAGCAAGTGTAAAACTGGGGTTGTTTATGGTATGTACTTTAATTGATGGGTTTGTTGAAGCTGATAAATTTGACAGCGGCTAGGGCTTTGGGGAAGAGTGGACAACAATGGAAAGAGGGTTCGGGAACGTTGATTAGGCTTTTTTATTTTTATTTTTTAATTTAATATTTTCTAAAGTAAATTCATTGCTCTCGCTCGCCTTTTAAAGTGTGATACCACGCGTTGTAATGAGTCAGCAAAATAAATGCCACATAAGCTCGGTCAACTGTTAAAGGGGTTTAAAAATCTCATTTTAATTGAGTTTAAGGATTCAATTGGCAAAAGATTAAGTAGAAGGGTCTGAAATACAAACGCATACAAGTACAAAGGTCCATCAGACCATTCCGCCTAAATGATTTAGAAAAGAGTTGTTAGGTAGTTGCATCAACCCATTTTGCGAAAAATGGGGCGTGACAGAATGGCGACTCTGCTTGGGAAATTAGTGCTAGCCTTGATAAATTTTGGCTTAACTTCTTGAAGGGTTACGACCATCCTCCAAAGGATAACTCAGCCTTGAATAAATTTGTTAGTATAAAAAGATAGAGACAAACATTAGTAACTTAAATGTCCAATTATAAGGCGGACGAACCTAAATGTCTTATTGTAAGGCAGATGAGCCTAAATGTCGTATTGTAAGGCGGACGAGCCTAAATGTCCTATAATAAGGCGGATAAGCCTAAATGTCGTATTGTAAGGCGGACGAGCCTAAATGTTGTATTGTAAGGCAGACGAGCCTAAATAACCTATTATAAGGCGGACGAGCCTAAATGTCGTATTGTAAGGCAAACGAGCCTAAATGTCGTATTGTAAAGCGGACGAGCCTAAATGTTGTATTTTAAGACAGACGAGCCTAAATGTTGTATTGTAAGGCGGACGAGCCTAAATGTCATATTATAAGGCGGACGAGCCTAAATGTAATGCTATGATTCAGAGTATATATTCAAAAGGCCAGTAACCTAATACAGATAGTAACCTTAATCAATAGTAGCTCAATAGTGGCTTGATTCGAATAGTATCTCTTTGTGTCAAATCTGACAATGGGCTCATATGTAATCTATTCCCGTATCCAGAGAAATCGTAAGTTTTAAAAAGGATAGATTGGATCATACCTTTGCTTTTTGACTTCGTGGAATTCAAAATTGCACTCCCTTGTGTGAAATTTTTTAGGATTTCTCAAAAATTTCTGCTCCAGTTTAGAATATAAGATATATATTCACTTTCTTAAATATTGTCTACTCATGACATTTTTAAGGTTTCCTCAAAAATTCTGCCCCAGTTTTATTTGTGGGGACTTTGTGATCCTGCTTCACTCAAAGAAAATTATTAGTTCAAAAGAAAAGTGATTGTCTTATATCTGGACATTAAGGCTCGACTTCGAATCTGAATGTCAATTGTGTTTCATGATCAGGTCAAATAACCCTAGAATGTTTTTTTTTTTGGAAAAGAACGTTTTGAATGGTCATAGGAAAAAAAAGAAATTTATTTGATAGAAACCGGACCCACCGAAGGGTTGCCTAACTATCTAAAATGGTAATCAGGTCAAACGTAGTTCATGAGTACAAGGAAAATGAACGGAATAAAAGGAAAGCTTTTGGCACAAAGTTTGTAGAGACGCTTTGTTCATAGAGTTTTGTCCTCGTCAATTTCTTTGATGCGGCTTGTGCTTCCTTGTCAAAGGTCTCGAATGTCTTCGTAGGATCTCCTTGAACAATGACAGCATTGACCATGATAGGATTGTCCTTGTTGTTTAGCGATCCTTGTTGCACTATAATTTTTCCCTTTTCAATCATATTCTGAATCTTATTTCTCAATGCTAGACATTCCTCAGTGTCATGACCTTGAATATTTGAATGATACGCGCATCTTTTTGATAGATCAAACGTTGAAGAAGAGTGTTGAGGAATCCATCCTTCTCTTGGTTTCAAAAGCCTTCTGGCCCATAATCTTTGAAAAATGCTATTCAAAGTTTCAAGTAAAGGAATAAAGGTACGGGGCCTCCTTATCTTATGTTGAGATACTGTGGGCTTCAAGGTTTGGAACGCATATCACACGAATCAAAAATAGCATGAACCTGTTTAGTATTCTGATTGCTTTGTTTCGGAGGTATGAAGGTTGAGGAATCCTTGTTTCTATCATCTGATGAATTTTTTAGTACTTGAAAAGGAGCTTGTTCATCGGTGATTCTCCTTAACTGAATGTTATATTCTCATATTTTATGTGGGGGTTACAATTATTTCACACTCCCTATAAGGAAGTTGGTGAGTTTCTCGATCTTCCTTATAGGGAGTGTGAAATAATTGTAACCCCCACATAAAATATGAGATACAGTCGGTACCCACCTTTGTGGACCTCGAAGGGTGCTTTACACCTTCCCTTTGAGGTAACCTGAACCCTTACCCGATCTATGGTTCGTTGACCTTAGTTAGATTAGAAATTGTTAGGTTAGATAGGTTCCCTAACGCGCCTTAATTCGTTAGGTGGCGACTCTTCTTTTAAAATTAAACCCGAAAGAGTTATTAGGTCGTTGCATTACCCGTTTTGCGAAAAATGGGGCTCGACAAGAGGCCAATGGCGAACGACAACCATAGATAGAAAAAGGCAGACAAATGTTATTTCAACCATGAGAGAGAAAAGTATCACTATAATTCAGCCCAAATATCTTAGTAAACCCTTCGGCAAAAATGAATTTGAAAGAAAAGAACACTACTGAAAACTCAGATCTGCCGGGAGAGGAAGTATCACTATTTTTCTTGTTATTCATCTTCCCTTTTCAAATATTTCAGTCACGAAACTGAAATAGATTACAAGATTACCACTGAGGGGAAAATTCTGTTGTTTTCTGTCAAAGTAATTTATAAAATGAATCTGAAACAAAGAGAACACTGTTGGAAAACTAAGATCTGCCGAAAACAGTGCAACGATTGCCGGAAAGTGCTCGAATCTGTTATAAAATATACAAATCGTTTCGAAATCAAGAAAGGAGTAGACCTTGAACAAGAAAGCCGCCAAAAAACTGGTCGGATCAGGCTCACATGCCGGTTATGGTTTGGTTGCAGGGAGACATTGTACCTCTTAGTGTTGGTTTTCGCACAACACTAATGAAAAGTGAAACTAGTAAGTCACATTTGAGGAGTCACTAAAAGAACACAGAACCATGCAAATTAGATCTGATGAGTCACCGAAAAGAGTCAAAGACACACGGTGCTACACAACTCAAATATGAGAAAGTAGTTTAGAAAGATGCACTGCGCTACGCAAATCAAATATGAGAAAGTAGTCACCGAAAAGATGCACGATGCTATGCAATTTAGATATGAGAAAATAGTCACTGAAAAGATGCACGGTGCTACTCAAATTAGATATGAGAAAGTAGTCATCGAAGAGATGCACTATGCTACACAAATCAAATCTAATAAGCCACTGAAAAGAAGCATGGTGACTACTTTCTTTGTCCCGAATGCTTCTCAAGTCAATCCTTCTCAGCATGATTTTTTTTCATGCATATAGTATTGCCCCAACTTTTACTAACTACACAAATCAAATCTAAGAAGCCACCGAAAAGAAGCATGGTGACTACTTTCTTTGTCCCAAATGCTTCTCAAGTCAGTCCTTCTCAGCATGATTTTTTTCATGCATATAGTATTGCCCCAACTTTTACTAACATAATCATTGGCCAGACTGGTAGCATGTATGGGTTATAGCCACCCGCCAGCAGCGGAAGCTTTTTGATTCTCTATCAAGATCGTAGAAGCTCAGATACCATGTGAGAATATAGGAGAAAAAATTATTGAATTGTGTCTCTACATTATTACACCGAGATCCTATTTATAGATACTATATTACAATTTTTTTCAAAGTCGAATTCTATATACTATTCTTGTTCCTATTCATATTCTAACAAAAATGGCTAGGTTTACAGTTTCTTATAGAAGGTAGTTAAGAAACCACAATTTGTAAAATACGTAGACCCTAATCTTGGTTTTATTTGTTTTCTGATTGACACTCCCCTTGTCAGCCTGATATTTCTTCTTTGTCCCAGATCTCTCATGCATACCTTCAAAACGAGCTCCAATCTCTTGCTATATTACAAGATGAGAGATCATAAGTTGTGGGAGTCATCTTCTCATTACGCAAATTTGAATTAGCATCTGTTAGTTGATTTACATACCTAAATTTGATCCATCTTCTATGAAAAGACACTACATTGGAGAATGTGCAAGTATTGAAGTCAAAATAGAATTATTTTTCTCAACATAATTATTAACCAGTGACCCATAACCCTAAGGTTTGAAGACAAATTATGTTGGGATTAGTTATGATGAGATAAGTTATGATGGGTTTAGTTATGCTGAGATTACTTTTTATTGGATGTTTGGTTTGTTATATTCAAATTATATGCATGACATAATTTCTAAGAATAACTTGTTTGTTTACAAAAATACCCTCCATTTTATTTAGTTTTTTATACTTTCTTTGCAAGCTTTAGTTATTCACTCTTAAACAAAAAAAAATCATCTTATTTATCTTAAATATTTTTTGTGTGTGCATTCTCATAATTATGTTGTGTGTTTTTAAACATAAAACATCCATCTTATTTAGCTTAAAAATATAAATTTCATCTTAAATTTGTTAAAGTCAAAGAGATTTAATTGTTGATGTCACTTCATTTAAGCACATATCACTCATATATAGTAAAATAATAAAGTTATCTTCATTTTAATTGACATATAAAATACAAATTTTCAAGTGAATAAAAGACTATTTAATTAAAAATATGTAATTCAATAGTGGAGTGAACTTTTTAAGAGAATTCAAAATATAAATAAACATAAGAATTAGTCAAATAATAACGTATAATATATTCATAAATAAAAATTATATTTATATAGTGTAATTTTTTAATGAAAAAATATATAATCATAAAAATAACAAGTAGTGAAGGTTGTGAATGTTATTATAAATGGTATTAAAAATTATTTGAATATACATATATGTAAAAGTGATGTATAAAAGAGGGCTTATGGGGGAGTTTTTGTTATTTTACATTTTTATCCCGAATAAGTTATCCCGGGATTAGAATTCCACCCACAAGTAGGGATTACTTATCCCAGTCATAATTATTCATCCTGAGATAAGTTATCCCACACTTCGTAACAAAACAAAGCATTAAGGAGCCGTTTGGTTACTGGTTAGAGTTATGCAGGTATTAGTTATGCAGGGTTTAGTTATGCAGGTATTAGTTATGCAGGTATTAGTTATGCAGGGTTTAGTTATGCAGGTATTAATTATGCATGGTTTAGTTATGCAGGGTTTAATTATATATGTATTAGTTATACATGATTTAGTTATGTACAAATTACAATACAGTAAACTAATTTTTATTTCTTAATTCCAAAAATGTTTAGCGAGCTAATATTTATTATATCCATTAAAATAAACAACTATCTTAATAACACATTAAAATTTAAATAAATGTCAATAGCTAAAAACACTAAAGTAAATAACAAATAACTAAAAGCAGTTAAGTAATTTGTATTGAATAGGATAAGTAATTAAGTAAATAAGAAATAACTAAAAATATTATAATACATGTATTGGCCGTGCGTTGCAAAGAAACTAAGTAAAGAACTAATTACAATTAACCGGCACTATCTTATCGCCAAAGAAAATAATTAATAAAAAATAAAGCAAAGAAACTAAGTAAAGAACTAATTACAATTAACCGGCACTATCTTATCGCCAAAGAAAATAATTAATAAAAAATAAAGCAAAGAAACTAAAAATAATTAAGCAACTATCAAGACAAAAATAAATAGTAACTTTTTTAAAAGCACACATAATTAAAAAAAATTAAAAGTTAATTAATAAGGGTAAATATGTAAATATATTATTTAATCCATGTATAACTAATACCCACATAACTTATTCCACCTTCTACCCTGCATAAAATTATACATAGATTTCCTCATAAGTTATGTAAGTATTAATTATGTGGATTCACTAAAACACAACCAAACATTGTATAAAACTAATGCAGGAATAATTTTTATACAACATTTTAAACCTACAAACCAAACACCGTATAAAATTAATACATAAATAACGTTTATACAATATTTAAAAACCTATCAACTAGGGGTGGGCATTCGGTTCTTCGGTTCGATTTTCTTAAATTTCGGTTCGGTGTTCGGTTTTGAAAAAATGTGCACCAAATACCAAATCAAAATATTTCGGTTCGGTTCGGTTCGGTTTTTTAAACTTCGGTTCGGTTTAATTCGGTGTTTTTAAAACGATTTTTCGGTGCAAGCAAATAAAAAATAAAGTGAAAATTAAATTATCAAAACGTTTAACTAAAGATAAAAGTTGAAAACTCGAAATAATCAATTAACATATTTAATAGTTAAAGTTTCCAACAAAGAACTAAAGAAGTTTTTTTTTCTCTTTCCGATTTTTTGTTTCAACAAACACTCTTTGTAATAGCAGCCAACAATTTAAACCAAGAATTCAACACTTGAAATTTAAAAGTTAAAACAATACAAAGTTAAAAATGCCTTAACTTCATTCAAATAAAAAACAATAGGAGTCACAACTCACAAACACAAGTTACCAAGTATATAATTAATAAAATTAAAATATTATTTTAATTTTAGTTAATAAAATTTCAGTTTTTCGGTGCACCGAATTTTTCTTACCCTGACACCGAATACCGAACCAAAAAACCGAAATTTTGAAAAAAAAACACCGAAACCGAACCGAAAAACCGACACCGAAAAACCGAACCGAAAAACCGACACCGAAAAACCGAACCGAAAAACCGACACCCGAACCGAAAAACCGACACCGAAAAACCGAATTAATTTGGTTCGGTTCGGTTTTTCTTTTTTCGATATTTATGTGAGTATTAGTTATGTAGAATTACAAAAATATAACCAAACATTGTATAAAACTAACACAAGGATAACTTTTATTCTATTTACAAACCAAACATGGTATAAAAATTAATACATGAATAACCAAGTTATTCATGTATTAACTTTGCCCTTATCCAGTAACCAAACGGCCCCTAAGGGATACTAAAAACTTATCCCAGGATTATTTTTCCTTGTCCATCACACCAAACGACCCGTATGATTATTAGTTCTCACTCTAGGTCCAGGTTTAAGAACATATCTTTAACTTCAATAATCCCCTGGAAAAGGTGACTAAGGTACCTAGATTCTACCAGGGATCTGGATTCCCAAACCGAACTATGCATGTCAAATCTGAGAAGTGGGAAGTAGACTAGAAAGTGATAATAAGGAATATGATTCATATGTGCTTGCAGATAAACAGAACACACGAAAATAAAACTTAAAATTGTTTGGAATCATCTTCCAACAATAAAAAGAAAAAGGATCCCTTGGAAATTTCTTCCAAAATATATTGAAACAACAAAGAATTTATATTTTGTTAGATTTTCTTCTCAATTACCTCATCAGCAGCATTAGGATCAGCTCCAGCTTGTAGTAAGCAGTTAACAATTTCTGCATTGCCATTATGAGCAGCAATGAGCAAAGGAGTTGTTTCACCATACCTTGTTGCTTCACCAGTCTTAACATTGACATTAGCCCCTGCCTGGTAACACAAAAGAAGTTGAGCCTTAAGTAGACAGATGGCACGCTTAACCAAGCAACATTGCAAAATACAACGCAAAATGGAAGAATTGAAAAAGACGGTTCTCATAAGTGAAATAGATGTTTGTGTTCCCGCAAACAACAACACTTCCAATCTGGTGTGGCATATGTAAAAATTGCTTCAGAGAGAACGAACATGAATTTTTAATTTTCCTTTTTGGATAAGTAGATGGAAAATATTTTTTTTAACCAATAAACCATCTTTGATTATGTAAGCAATGTTTTCTCCAGCAAGCAAAGGATGCCTTACTTAATAGACCATATTGGATTAAGTCTTCATTTCGACAAACCGTGCTCAAAGAAGGATATATAAGAACCAAACGTGTTAGGTGTACTCTGTATTTACAATTAAGTCTAAAAGTAGAACATAAATAACTTCAAATGGAATGAATCATAGAATGAAAGAGGAAGATCAAAGAAGAGCTGATAAACATACGTTCATGGGAACAACAGGATCACACATATTAACAAGCCATTTATCAAGGGAATGACAACTACAACAAGCAGCAGCACAAGGGAAATGGACTTCTGGATACGTTTCCTAGTGTGCCAAACAATAGGTAACCAACAGGCGAGACTCCACAGACTCCTTTCTTTGCAAGTAGAACTCTACATACTTTGAGTTCCATTCACTTCTCATTTCACGGAACATTTCTTTTGGGTTAATATCACTTTCAATCACTTGTTAAAGTCTGATTTTCGTCCCTATGATATTTGAGTTAGCACAGTTTTTAAACAAAAATAAATAAGCACATTTAAACATTCAATTAGCTGAATTGTGCTTGTCAATAGTAGCAAGTTTTGTGGTATGATATGTGGTAGTTAATATGCTGTAATGGGGTTGTCCATTTCAGCTTTTTTTGATACTTGTACATAACTCACTCTTGGTTAATAAAATTGTGTTTTATTACCAAAAACAAATAAAATTGAGAGTTTCAGTAAAGGTGTAATAGAATCAAGTTTCACATGGCTCCCGTATGATCAAAGCAGTTTCTTGTGATTTGATCTAGCACAAATTTTGCATGGTTCCAACACATAGCAAAGTGCAGAATGATAATGCATCAAACAACAGCACCACATGTTTTCTGCAACACAACTTCTTGGAGATGCTTAATTGGATTCAGCAATTTAAAGTACATACAGAGAGACTAGAATGATCTAATGAATATATACAGTTTTAAGGAGAAAATAGAATTTTATTGACATTTACTAACAGCTCCACACAAGGCAATGAATTGACTGCCACAGCTGATCCCAGAGGACACATATTATCATCTCCTGTTTGAGCATCAAACTGCACAAAGTAACTTTTTTTAGACCACATGAACAAATAGAAATAACACTTTCTAAAAGAGTATCTTCACCCCACCCACCCCCCTTACGCAAACCCATCTTCAACAGTAGAGAAGAATGCATCAAAATGAAAAAAAGCTAAGTTGCTCGGACTCTTCACTTTTGGTGCCGCACCCGCGTCGACACGACATGGGTGTGTGTGTGGGTGTGGGTGTGGGTGTGGGATCCGTGTCCGATTTGGTCAACCGATTTTGGGTACTTTGACCAAAATCAATGGGGAAAGTCCGGACAGTTTTAATGATTTCTGTAATCACTACAAAAGCTAAGGTGAAATTGAAGAAAATGGAATACCTTTTATATAGAAATTTCTACGTCACTCTCTCTAACAAGTAAGAAATGCAAATCAGGTTCTGTATGCAAAAAAATCTGAGAAGATCATCTTAAGTTAAAAGAAAAATTTATCTTAAGTTGAATCACCAAACAAAAGCTAATTTATATACTATATCTAAGCTAACTTTTTTACTAAAATTTCTTTTTCGCAACATAAACACTAACAAACAACTAAGTGAAACTGAAAAGCATGAAGAAAATGGTGAAGTCAATACTTATCAAAAACAGAAAAAGAAAGAGGTAAGGGGGGGGGTGAGAAAAGAAGCCTGGGCAGGTTAGGAGTGGCAACTCTACACTGTTTAGCAAAGGGAAGAAAGTACATAAAACAAGAGGAGAAAGAAAGAACTCAACATCTATTAATTGGTCACCTTTTGGATACATCAGTGCAAGAGAAGTGTGTAAGGACTTGTTTGGTTGTGGAACCACTTCATCTAGAAGGCAAAAGCTTAAGTTGTTAGAGAGGGGATACTTTTATTATTTATCAACACGCCTCCTCACACATGGCCCGACTCTTTTTGCCTTTTGAAGGGAGGGAGGGGGGGAGTGAAATTTGTTTTGATAAGGGTGATGGTGATGTTTGAAAATAACCTCTCTCCCTGTTACAAAACAATGATGAACTGAGTAACCCACTAGGAATCTTTAAGTCATTAGAAAGGAAACACTTGAACCATACAACTGTTTTCCACTTTGTCTAGAAAGAATTGTTAAAACAATGGTAATTTTGATTTAAGAAACGAGGGGTTTAAGCAGGTAACAAAGCACTCACGTTAGCATGGTGTTCAAGCAAAACCTTAACAGCATCTTCTTGGCCGAGACCTGCAGCCCACATAAGTGGTGTTCCAGCATCACTTTGCAAATCAAAGTCTACACCCTTCGACAGTAACAATTTAACCAATTCAATATGTCCTGCAAACAAAGACAATGAAAAATAAAATGCCATTCTATGTAAAGAAGGATAATAAATTGAAGAATGCATGTAGCTACACACATAACAGTATGCAAGACACCACTTTAAATAACAATATAATAATTAGGCATGACATGCTGATTGATTTCTCTCATTGTTTTACCAATAGAGAATTAAAAGCTTAGTCTCAACTACTGATATCTGTTAGAATATGATTAGATCCCCGATTCAGATTATGTGGCAACAAAGGAAAATAAACCTGCAAATTTATTTTCACTTGTGGTTTTTTCTTTCACACTCATACTACTTAGAAGTGTAAGGCATTCAGAATGAAGTGGCTATGGAAGTACTCTAATGAAAATCAAAATCTATGGGACACAGTCATCAAACCTAAATATGAGGAGAATGATAATTGGATGGCAAAGGAGGTCACCAAACCCTAAGGTGTTAGCTTGTGGAGGTCCATCAGAATCTTGTGGAATGAATTCAAGCTCAATACACAGACCAAAGTTGCAAATGGAGAAAAAACTGCTTTCTTAAGGATGACTGGCAAGTGGCATGAAGCAGGAAACATGGAAATGCTCTTCCCAGATATCTACAGTTTAGCACTCCATCAGCAGAGTACTATAGCCGAACTGTGGACATCTCCAGGGTGAAATTATGTATTCAGGAGACACCTCAATGACCGGGAAATACAAAGAGTAACAGAACTTTTCAGTAAAAATAGCAGTTCAGTGGTTTGGAGGCAGGACAAGACACCCTACAGTGGCAGGGAGGTAGAAAGTGAATCAACCAAACCAACAGATACACAAATGGCCTTGGAAACACATATGGAAAGCCAAAATACAGCATGAAGTGGCTTGTTTTGTGTGGTTACTGGCCAAGGAAGTTGTGCTGACATGAAGAGGGGGATACCATTATGTTCTACATGTTTCTTTTGTGGGGAAACTGCAGAAACAGTTATTCATCTATTCATTCCTGGCTAGGTCCTAGGTCAACTGTGGAGATTATTCCAAAATCTCAAAAACATATCATGGTCCATGCCTGGAAAAACCACAGAGACACTATACAGTTGGGAGTTCAACTGTGAACTGACTCTTCCTATATAAGAAAGCTGGAAATTTCGAAGCCTAATGCATAATGCTATAACTGATCTGCTCAAATAAAAATTGAATCTCAAAGAAGCAAAGTATTGATTTCCTTGTTTGGCAGATATAGAACTTTGATTGTTATCTTTTGGTACCTATTCCAATTGGAGAAACCGCGATGAAGGGCTACACTTGCAAATGCAAAATAGCAGACTACTTGGCAATGCTACAGATTGAACAAAGAAAGCCCTTTTAAAACTTTTTCCTTTTAGTAAGATGGGTCACAAATTACAGTCTCCCTTGTCAGTTGTTACCTCCAATAGAACTCTTGTTCTGTTCAATTACCTGTTGATTCACTTATTCCATAACAAGAGTCACTGTACAGAAAAAAAAATCATGTAAGCTTATTTCCTTAAGTAAGACGGGTCACGACTTACTATCATTCATTACTTCTAAGGGAACTGTAGTTCCGTTCAATCAACTATCAGGTAATCACTTATTCAATAATGAGGAGTCACAATATAGAATCAAGTCCAGACTAGCCCTAGCATGTCGATTGCTTTCTGGCTGCTAGCTTCTTTTTTTTTTATGACAAGGAAAACCCGCAGCCGTTACCTTTGGGTGGGCAGAGGGTAAAACCTCCGCTCCTATGCAATAGCTCGCAAACCACACAGGAGAGGTAACCCACACTAGGCAAGCCCGGTGCGACCAGCTCAACCTAGAAGGTAAACCCCTTGCTTTTGCTTTCAATCAGTGTTATTACACAATAGGAAAATTTTTCTAGCCTTCTGTTTTGAAGTTGCAACTGTATTCCCCACTTCAAGTCCTTCTCTACTTCTACGATTCCCATGTTATTTTGAGTCTCAAAACACTTTCTTACTAAGAAAATTTCAGATTTAGACCTTTATATATTTCTTACTTGTTTTTTTCTTTTTAAAATAATGGCAGTTGTCAACCAGCATGTGCGACACTTCGACTAATCCACTAGATTAAGCAAAGATGTCAAGTAAACCTGCCTACCCGGGGTTAAGTAGATGGGTCACTCTACTATTTTTAGGTCATTCAATAAGAATGTCAACTTAGATGAAAAGGAAATTTGCATATTCTATCAGACATTGTATCACCACTGTGAGATTCTCAGTACTTATAAATGGATCCCCTGTTGGTTTCTTTAGTGCGGAGAGGGGACTGAGGCAGGAAACCCTTTGTCTCATTTCCTTTTTCCTACTTGCTATGGAAGGGATGAACAATATAATCAAATCAGCTAAAGTGAGGGGATGGCTCAGAGGTTTTGAGGTCAGCAGACCTGAAGTATATAGTGTGAACTTACCCATCTACAATATGCTGATGATACCTTGATATTATGTGATGTTGATGAAGACCTGAGAGTGATCCTAGTGTTGTTTGAAGGGTTCTCTGGTCTACACGTTAATTGGAGGAAAAGCCACCTCTATCCAATTAATGAAGTACACAACATGGAAGCCTTATATGCTGTTCTGGGAGGGGAAATTGGAGCACTGCCTGTCATATCTTGGGATGCCTATAGGGGCCAAATCTCAATCATATAAAATCTGAAACAATGTGGTTGAGAGATGTGAAAAGAAGTTAGCAAGATGGAAATCACATTCTCTCTTTAGGGATGGCAGGTTGACCTCGATTAATTTTCTTCTTGATTAACTACCAACCTACATGATGTCAGTATTCCCAGTTCCCAAAGGTGTAATCACTAGGTTGGATAAAATAGAAGAAAATTTTTCTGGCAAGGATAAAATGAGAGAAAAGGTTACAACTTGGTTAAATGGGATGTTGTGATAGTGGGAAAGAAGCATGGAGGTCTGGGAATAAAGAACTTGATGAATTAGAGCAAAGCCCTTAGGATGAAATGGTTGTGGAAGTTCAATAATGAAGAACAGTCCTACGGGAAGGAAGTCATTAAGGCAAAATATGTAGAGGAAGACAACTGGATGACCATAGAGGTGACTACACCATATGGGGTCAGTGTATGGAGATCCATTAGATCTCTATGATCTGAGTTTAAGGCTAACACAAAGATCAAAGTGGGGAATGGAGAGAAAACAGAATTTTTGAAGGACGCTTGGCATGAGGCAGGTAGGCTAGAGGTCTTGTGTCCTGATATATATTCTATGGTATCTCAACAGAAGACCATAGTAGATCACTGGACTCTTCAAGGGTGGAACTTCATCTTTAGAAGACAATTAAATGATTAGGAGATTCAAAGGGTAGAAGATATTTTGAACACCATTGGGAAATTTAATGGACTGGAAGGGGGTCAAGACATTTGTGGTGGAAAGGGAATCAGAAGAGCAGTTTTAAAGTGTTGTGCATACAACTAGCTGAACCACACCAATCAGCCTCAAAGTCACTGGCCACGGAGAGGAATCTGGAAGTCAAAAATCCCACTCAAAGTGGCATGTTTTTTGTCTGGTTGTTAGCCAAAGAAGTCGTACTGACTCAAGACAACTTGAAGAGGAGGAGAATACCATTGTGTTCTAGATGTTTCTTTTGTGGGGAAACTGTTGAGAAAGTTAACCATCTCTTTCTACACTGCAAGATCACTGGCCAACTATGGAGATTATTCCTGAATCTTAAGGGTATGTCATGGACCATGCCTGCCAAGATCATAGAAGCAATCTAGGAAAGCAATCCAAGAACAGAGACAGATGGAGAATTGTCCCAGCTAGTATATGGTGAGCAATATGGAAGGAATGGAACTCTAGAGCTTTTGATAGTATATAGAATAGTATGCAAAAATTCAAACTAAATTGTCTTATGCTACTATATTTTTGGTATAATCAGTTGTACTAAAATGATACTATCTCCATAATCGATGTGCTAGACTCAATATAGTAAAAGATAGGAGGATTTGAAGTACATGTTGTAAATATTGACCAGTACAGTTTTAGTAATGTCGTTTGAGGAATATACAAAGTTACCAGTTTCAAAAAAGAATTGCATATTCTATAATATGACATTTCTCAACACAGTTTTATCTTTTCATATTTATGTCCGTCAAAAATCCCATCAATTAAAATCAAACGATCAAAATTTTAAAAAATTTATTGACTTTTTTGTCAAACATTTTATCAGAAAATGTGGAACTCCCTAAATAGAAAAGTTCACTGTACAAGAATTACAAGGTTACAGCAATTAAATGCATATGAACCCGGGACTCTTTCCCTGACACAAATAGACTTCAATCACTTCTACTAACGAAGAGGAAAAACCTACCATTTCCTGCAGCATTATGCAAAGCTGCCCCTGAGGTGCTGGGTGTTGCAGGATCTGCACCCTTTTCTATGAGGTACTGGACAGTAGCAGTGTGTCCTTCCCTAGCAGCACAAAGAACAGGAGTCCGACCTATGAAGAAATAATATACATTAAAAGCAATATCCTTTCAGCACATATCAATCAATCAAACAAGTTGGAATCGGTAATATGAATCCTCCATATATTCCGCTGTATTTGAGTTTACCATTCCTATATTGGCAAATAAATTGTCTTTCAAAGCAAATAAAGGTTTTCAACAACTTGAGGTCCCCTAAATTCATATGCTTGACGTACCAAGACTTAATGTAAATATACAACTAAGCTTGATCACAACAAACTAGTATCACCTATATATATCATTTGCATCTATTGTTTTGTATTCTAGCCAAGTCCATGTTGATTCTTAGAGATTTTAGATCTTTTGAGATAACTTCCCACTCTTGTTATTTTAGTTATACCTTGTCCCTTTTTAGCACCTTCAATTATCATAATGTACACCTACATAGGTGCACTTGGAGGCCTGCATAGGACACAGTCAAACCATTACCGAAGTCCTTCTTACATGATATAATTGAGGTGTACTAATTGCATAATGTGATTATTTCTAATTTTATATAATCTTGTATGCTTGCACATTGATTTAACATTGGCATTTTTAAGATACTCATTTTGTTGACAAGTTGAGTGCATCAGAAGTTCAATATTCATTCCCATATAATATTGTTGGTCTCACAACTATTCTCTAGAACTTGCCTTCCAATTGTTACTAGTTAGGTATCTTTCTTTTTTTTTGCTTTTTTTTTTGAGAAGGTAGCATATGTTACTAGTTAGGTATCTTTCTTTTTTTTTTTGTTTTTGAGAAGGTAACATATGTTACTAGTTAGGTATCTTCTTCTTTTTTTTTTGTTTTTGAGAAGGTAACATATGTTACTATAGTAAGGTATCTTCATATCCACTTTAATTCAATGTACTACATTTTCGTCTATCATATCATTCTCTTGAAAGATTGAAAGACTAAACTTAAATATTTGAATTGTCTGCACTTAGGCACCAGAACGTTGTCAAATATTTGGATGAACAAGGAAACATTTCATTCAAAAGGTGCAAATCCACCAAAATGTATTGATGCCAAGTAGATCCAAAAATGATGAATAACTTTTAAGCTTATAACCAAATAGTGCCTAAGAAAACACATAGTCAACAATGTCAATGCTGGGTAAATTTCAGGGGTGGTACCTGATGCGTTCTGGAATTGGAAATGTGCATAAACAAGTGCTACTTACAGCTTGCAGAGGTGTATGTTATGTCTGTTGAGGTGGAATGGAAGTTAGTTAGGGAGTTTAGTCCTTTATGTTTTTAAATAAGAAGTCAGACTAATTGTGCATTAGCCCATATTTGTTTTAGCAATTAATACTTTCAGTCCTTTGTCCTCTTTGGGGAAGAAGTGCACAGTCTAGAGAAGGAAGGCTTGTATATGAAATACATGAATGAGAGTAGCTAGTTAATTTTCTTCTTTTTTTTATCTAAGTAGCTTAATTGTTCTATAGCTTTCTCAATTTCATTGCCCTAAAGTACCAAGTACCAAAACCTATTATGTCTAGAATATTCTACCTCTATATTACAGAAATTACAAACCCCTCAAGTTTCAATCAGGACACAGTTTACGATACAAATATATACACATTATCCCAAACTTCCAACACCAATTATCAAAAAACAATATACTAGGCATCTTACCCTCAAAATTTTAATGTGGCAAAAAGCCCTAGAGCCAATTTAATTCTAAACAAGAACTCAATAGTAGAGAATACCTTCTTTATCTCTTTCATTGACAACAATCTTCAACTCTTCCACCAAGTACTTGCACATCTTAATTTGTCCTTCCGTAGCCGCAAAGCTCAATGCCCCTCGTTCTTTACCATCCTTTATATCCGCCACCGTAGCGGCCAACCCTTTTCCCACGATCCAGTCCCTTTGCCAATTCTGTTTCACAATCATCAACTGAGACCCCAAAATAAAATAGAGTTTTCAATTCTTGAAATTGAAACCTTACTCTTGAAAAGCTTAATATCCCCTGCACAAGCAGCCTCCATTAACTTCTTAACCTGTTTTTTTAACTGTTCAAAACAATTTCAAGATTCATCAATAACATAGTTGCAGTACTTGAAAAAGGGAACAAGAAGTGGAAGAATCAAAACCTTTATCCAGATGAGCAGTAAGCATCCTTGAAAATCTCAGGTTTTCGGCTTCCATAACTGAAGAAAGAGAGAAGAATTTCTGGTGTTTATCTACTAAAACTGAAAGAAGGGTTTTGGCAAAAGAGAGGGAAAAACAGAGCAAGGGTTTTGCAAGCAGTTTGTTATAGAAAATAACAAAAATAATCTTTAATATTTATTCAAATACATGCACTTAAAATTTGGCGGAATTATTTGGAGACACACTAACTTAGTGGGACTGTCAACTTGACCCTTTTTAATCACGTTTTTGTCCATTGAATATTTAAACTTGATCAAATTTAACTTTTTAAACCTATCTACTAAAATTACGTGGCATTAAAATGACTGAATTGAACAAAGTGCATGACAGAAGCAAATAAATATAATATTCATATTTAAGAAATATTAAAGCTATATAAAAATAGAGGGAAGTATTGAAAACATAACTTGGAATAAATTATTAGTTTTATTCATGAACTATTAACAGTTTTAAAAACACTCCTCCATTTGATAAACTAACTTTCGATACACTCGAATTTGCCACATAACTTAGCAAGTGGTCTCAAACTCTTATAGGGCAGAGGACACTTAATAAAAAGACGAGAAAAGTGTTGAAAACATCCTTAAACTTGACGAGAATTTAGAGGTATATTTCACTCATATAGCAAGATCGATGATGTATTTAAGTTCAGTTAGTCAAGTTAATGAGTGTTTTAAAGACTACCAATAATTTTGGGATGAAATTAATAATTCGCATCGAATTTAGGAGTATTTTCCATACTTCAATAATAATAATATTTTTTTAAAAAAAAATCTCAGATCTATCTCTAACACACCCCACTCCAAAACCAACTCTTTGTGTCCTTCCTGAAACACCTACCATCACCACCACCACAAAATCAATCCTTTAAATTTGGAATTAGATTTGACCAAAAAATCATCAGATTTTTCAAAATACGATTAAAAATGGATATTGAAAATTTATGTTGATAAGTTTAAATTTGAAGAACAATGAATGGATCTTATGAAATGGTGAAACTAATTTAAAATTGTAATGGGGGTTGTTGAGTTTGTGTTTGTAAACTTATAGCTCCTAGTATGCTCACTCATCCATCATTTCCCCTACTTGCAAGTTGCATCTTCTAACATGATAATTCTTGACTGGCCAACACTTTGCTTCATACAAACAAAGTCAGTCTAGGTACCAACTCTATAGAACTTACCTTTTAAGTTCTACTAATACCTAAGACTTCCAATGTTAGCCTCCACTTCATCCATATGACACCTATACTATATGAGACATCATCGTTGATCTCCCTCTTTCCTTGAATCAAAGACTCAAGATACTTAAATATATCTCAAATTAAATATGAAAATAATAATAAATAACTTTTGACTGTTTATGCTTATATACATGTCCCCTTTAACAATCCTTTATTCAAAAGGACATTGCTTTGTCTTTATAGGTTATACATACATCCCTGTGGAAAGAAAAGGTCTTACGGTTCTTGATATGCAGATAGCATAAATTTGTTGCAAGAAATGTCATCTTCAACAATCAACAAGTCCATACTTCCATATATATATCATGTCAATTGTCTGCCTCTTCTTATTTCATCTGATTTTATAGATAATATTAATGGATAGTTTCCTATACCTAGAGAGAGAGAAACAAAGGAGGCTGAACCTTATCGTTGTTCCTTGCATAGTTTGTATAACCCAAGCACCATACTCCAGTTAAAGATAAAACAGAATAAAAATAATGACCTTGAAATTACTCATAAGTGAAAACTTGAGATTTGCAGGAGGAACACATCAGAAAGCTTAAAGAATTTATATCATGTTGTGAGTCTATAAATTGCTGAAGATGCAACAGAACAAAAAAAGGCATGCCCCATAATCTACTTGCTCCAGCGGAAGTCCTATCGCCCAGAAAAAGAAGTGACCACTTGTTCTCTCTCATTATGAGCTGTCTAACGACGACGAATTAAACCTGTTTGTGGCATGAACTTTTCTACCAACCTCAACAGCTTCCCTGCAATCATATTAGTACCACACGACAATGAGAAAAACTCGGATATAGAAACTACTGCATCTGCTAAATTAAGACTTCAAGTTTCAACATGCATACCTGAAAGCAGTTACGAGGTCCATATTATCAGGGTTGATCTGTACGCCCTCATAGAAAGCATTGGCTGCCTCTTCAAACCTCTGAAATGAAATATTAGAATATCAGAAAATATAGGTATATAAGTTGGCAAAATTTGACTCCAGGAGAAGGGGGGCATGCCTGCAATAGACGTAGAGCTGCACCTTCCCGATAACAACCTTTTGCCCAATCTGGTCTAAGTTCTCTGCAGGCCTTGGCATCACTTAAGGCACGTTCAGCTTGACCCATGCGGATCCAACAAAGACTTCTATTGGAAAACAGAGCGCCATCAGTTGGATCAAAATCAATTGCCTGCAGATTATTAGCAAACACAAGTGAGCCTCGTAAGTGATGCATCCACACTCTTAATTAGTCTAATCCATATACTTGCACCATGAAGAAGATAATTACTTCCTCTCATCATTATCTTCTTTCTTTTTCCCTTTTGCAAGTATTTTACTGGGGAAGGGGTAGAGCTGGGAATTCAGGAGGAATTTAATATGCCTAATAGGTACCTGCGTATAAGCATCTATAGCTGTAGCAAAATCATTCCTCTTAAATGCCTCGTCTCCCCTCGCCTTTGCATCTGCAGCTTTCTGCTTTGCTTCAGAATTCACCTATAAACCAATTAATTATGCGATGAAAGATATTTAGCACTATTCTGTAAACTGGTTCTCCAACACAAGGTGTTGACCATGCTGAATGTTCTTCAAATGAAAGACACACATAAGTAAAACAGAGAGTATAAAAAGATATTGATCCTCTGTGCAATTTGAAGCCAGCTGAAACGGAAGTCTGTAACCACATCACTGGTATGACTTCACTGACTATAAGAGAAACTTTATGCATTTTGAAGCCCTAGGAAGTGTTAAACTGGGTCACCGTAAGCAAACATTGAACTGTTCCCACAACAATGTTCATTGGACTTATTGAAGACATTAATTTCATGCCCCCCAGATGCAGTGTTTATTATGTTTTTTACTACATATACTTGCACAATCAAATTCAATTTGTAGCCTAAATTGGATGTATTGTCATATTCACGATCAAAGTATTTTAAGTCTGTCTTCAAGAGTGCTTCACCAGAAGAAATGCAAGATTAAAAGATAACAGATACACGAGAAAAATATATGCTCACTTTGTTCCATTTTCAGAAATGGTTTACTTTGGTTCCAGAACTATCCTTCAGCATAGATGCTGCTTATTCATTTCTGTAATGATTATTATCACCAGGACAAGTAGAAAAACATGTGAAAATATCCCACTTATTGACATTATACAAAAAGGCAAATGTAAAAAAAGAAACAACAGAAGGAGGTAGTTAATACTTTTGATGTAAAATTTGATAACAGAATGACCCAAAGATCACACATAAAAAAGAAAACAGTGACCACTAATAACAGACCTCCGGTAAATCTTTCTTTGGAATAATAGGTTCTCTTGACTTGTTTGCTTTCCTCCCAGCTTCTGCTCTTTCCTGGTATCATCACAGTTTAGAAAACTAAAAAGAAGCTGAAATTTGCATGAGAAGGGAAGGAAATAATCACCGAGCTAATTCCAATATTTGCAAGCAACTCTGACAGAAGACCAAAATCAGCAGCAATTTATCTTACAGAAACACAAATTAAGTACCTGTTCTCTCCTATATTCAGATTGCACAAACTCAATCACTCCATCCACACTCCATTCTGTAACACTCGGAATCCGTTCTGTGACAGGCAATAAAGCTTCAACAGCTGCCCGACTGCCACTTGCAGCAGCAACTTGTATTGGCTTGGTACCATCCTGTAGAAATAGCAAAAGTAATACTTCGGGCTATCAAGTAACAGTCCTTGCTGAAATTGCTAATTGCTTTTTTTTTCCAGCGACTTGTTCAGAAATTAACAAAGTTCATGATTGAAGTTCTGTGTTCACCCCGAAGAAAGTTCAGAATACCAGGGAGAATCCATACAAGTATATGTTAAGTACAGACACCGAGTCGCTATATTAGATCAGAATGAATCACATATACTAAGTTAAAGATACAGTAGAAGGACAAAAAGAAGACTCCCAGGCCACTTCAAGTCACATCTATAGTGGTATCACGCGTAATACACCAACTCTTTCATCTATAGATGTCGGTTTTCACCATAATGAATGATGATCCAGAAAGCATGAGACAATTGAGCATCAGCCTTCCGCAAACGGTAAGCTGTAAGAAAGTTACGCAGACGCATTACAGAATGCACTTATACTACTAAATCTTAGTTCTGCTAATAATGAATGCATGGTACCATATCTTGTAACACCTCGGATTTGAAAAAGGCTAAAATGGGAAAAGGTCCACGAACCCAAAATGGACCATGGACCCTTCACGTCACCCTAGATGGTCCGTGAAGAGGACCATGGCCTGTTAAGGGGCTCATGAACTCCTCCCAGAACCTGCCTCAGGCAGGGGACACTTGACGATGATCCAGATGGCTCGTGGTGAACTTGACGACCCGTCAAGTGAGTTGTACAAGCCACCTAGTTGGTGGGGTGTGACCTAAGGTCACTGGAAAAGGGCCAAGGACGTCTAAACGGCCCGTGGAGCTTCACACGGACCGTGAAGTCGTCCGTGAAGGGGACTTATCAGGTTTTGAGCTTTGGGCCAACTTCAAATAATAATATCTTTTAGCACAAAATGAATTAGGTGGCCCATGACCTATCAAATTAAAGGTCTTTGAGTCCTCTTTCCAACGCCACAGAGTTTGCTTCATTTGAAGTTCGGAGTAAAAAGTTATGCCCGTTTTAGTGGAACACTGTCAGGCTGCTGAAGCTTCACGACCCACTATACGGGCCGTGTACGACTTGTGAAGGGTGTCTTGAAGTCAATGCGTCAGCTTTTAAGTCAGGGTCATATTGGTCTTTCCCCCTATGCGTTGGGCACTTAAACTACGTCGTTTGATGCCTAAACTACGTCGTTTTACTCAGTCTAAGCCTTATAATCTAGTCAGAAACTACCTAGAACCTTCATTCTCCCAAAATCATCTAACTTAGAAAGAAAAAAAGAGGAATAGGCGACAGTTTCTCCCAAGAACGAGCAGAGGTGTTCTTCAAGTTCAGCCCCCAAATCCAAAGGATTTCTCCGTGTCACCAGGTATGTGGGATTTCACTAGTGGGTTCCTTTCACCCATTAGGTCCCTGGAATTCAGTCAGTTCTTCAGTTTCTCCATAAATTGCTTAGACCTAGGGTTCCCAAATCTTGAGAATCCATTGAAAGTTAGCTGCTATAGTCCCATTGCATTGATTACCTATTTTCTTGGAGAATTAATGTAGTCCCATGTATAGAACTTAGAACCCTAGCTTGTATTCATCATCAGTATTTCATGAATTTTACTTGCTAGGCATATCAGTCAGAAAATCATGCTTCAGAATTTGAATGCCATATCTTTCAGTATATTTATGTTGCATTCCCATATAGCATGTCAGAGTTGCATTGTTAGCTTTACATATTCAGTTGGGAACCGAGTTGGACTAGGGTTCAGCGTACCCTCAAAGACCCAGAACTACGTGCCAACGTAGGTTCAAAAGTCCCCTCTGTTGGGCATCAGTTTTAGTGATCACGCCACAATCATGCCTTTATACCCCTGGCAAGGTATGTTGGGTCCTCTCGATGGGGCGTATATATCGAACTCCACGTTTAGCTCACATGGTTTATGTCGGTTAATAGTAGCTCCCACAGTCATACTCTCATTGCATTGACCATGTTATCAGCATTTACTTCAGTATATAGTTCAGCATGTTATCTTCATGATTAGTACTTGGTCATTGCATCCCAGTTTGCAGTTATACTTCAGTACATCATTTTTCCATGTTCAGTTTATATGGTTCACTTTACATTGTTCAGCTTAGTATCTATATCCTACATGCTCAGTACATTCAAAGTACTGACGCATACTTTTGCGCTACATCGTTTTATGATGTATGTTCAGGCGCTCAGCATCCAGACCACGCTTAGTTCGACCTCTAGTCCTTACTCAGCAGCTTCAGTGGTGAGTCCTCATAGATCGAGGATAGACACACTTTACTTTTGCAGTCTTTATTTTCCAATTTCAGACCTATAGAGTTAGCTGGGGACTTGTCCCAGCAACTCATCAGTATTAGAGACTTTCAGACATAGAGTCAGTATTCAGTTGTTTGGGGTTGTTCCCCATAGATATTCAGTTAAATTCTCACATGAAGTTTCTTTTAGTATTAACTACTTTACCGTTATGTTTCCGCTTACTTAGTCAGATTTCAGTATGCTTATGATATGCCAGACTTAGGGTTAGCCTGGGGTCACTTGTGATCCTAGGTCCCGTGTTACGTCTAGGGGATAGCCTCGGGGCGTGACATATCTAATCCAGCAAAGCTAAGCACTCCCTACACTTTCTTCAGTTAAATGTTCTGAACCCCAGATTGGACCAATTGATCCGTCAACCCAAAAGAAACAGATCACAGTTTACCTGAAAACCTATCAGAACCGGAGAATCCACCAGTAGGACCAGAAAACCCATTGGATTGACTGGTATACAACAAAAAGATCAGGTTTACAATTTCTTATAAAAGGTCATTAAGAAACCACAATTTGTTAAGTACATGAACCCTAATCTTGGTTTTATATGCTCTCTGACTGGCATTCCCCTTTTCAGCCAGGTATTTCTTATTTGTCCCAGATATCTCTCTCTAGAGCTTTTCGTCTCCAAAATGGTGAGGATCGCAGCAGTAGTCTTCATCAATGCTCAACAATGGAGCAGAAGGATTTTCACCTTTAGACGCAAGACAGACTACAATACGTATTACAAGATTCGTGTCTTCTCTTTTCTCTCTCCTCTTTTTTTTTTTGCGTGTGTGGATGTGAGCACTAAGCGGGGTAACAAACTTACACCTTGGTAGATATAGGTTTTTTTTGTCGTAAAAAGAGAGATTTCATTTCTACATAACCAAATGACAACAAGGAGCATGGTGTAACTCGGACACCACATTAGTACATAAGTTTGTTATATTAGATGATGAAGGATCATAAGTTATGGGTGAGTAATCTTCTCATTACCTAGTTCGAATTACATACCTAAATTTGATCCATATTCTATGAAAAGATACTACATTGGAGAATGTGACAGTATTGAATTAACTCAATAAGGATTGCTTTTTTAATACAACAAATTTATGGTGTATATTTTTGAAAATTATTTATTTCAGAAATACTCGGGATAAAAAAATTGTGATACACTTATGAAGTCAAAATAGAATTATTTTTCTAAACAAAATCATGAACCACTGACCCATAACCCTGAAATTATAAGTTCACTCTAAGTCCGGGTTTACGAACATATCTTCAACTTCAATAATCCCCGGGAAAATATGGCCAAGGTACCTAGATTCTACAAGGGATCTGAAAAAGAATAAGAGGTAGTAGACTCAAAAGTGAAAACAAGGAATATAATTGACACACGTGCTTGACAAACAGAAGACACAAAAATAAAACTAAAATTATTTTCCAACATTATAAAGAAGGATTCCTAGGAAATTTCTTCGAAAAGATGTGAAATAACAAAGAACATTATATGCTGTTAGATTTTCTTTTCAATTACCTCCTCAGCCGCATTAGGATCAGCTCCAGCTTGTAGTAAGCAGTTAATGACTTCTGCACTACCATTATTAGCAGCAATGAGCAAAGGAGTTGCATCACCAATCCTAACATTGACATCAGCCCCTGCCTGTAAGGTAGCATAAAAGAAGTTAAGCCTTGAGTAGACAGATGGCATGCTTAACCAAGCAACATAGCAAAATCCAAACCAAATTGGAAAAGTTGAAAAAGACAGTTCCAATAAGTGAAATAGATGGTCCCGCAAACAGCAGTTCCAATCTGGTGTAGCACATGCAAAAATTGCTTTTCAGAGAGAACATGAATTTTCTTTCTTTTTTCCTTTTTGGATAAGTAGATAGAAAAGATTGCTTTACACAATAAACCATCTTTGAATATGTAAGAAATGTTTTCTCCAGCATCTTGGATTAAGAACCAAATGTGCTAGTTGTACTCTGTATCTTCAAGGGTCTAAAGGTAGAACGTGCACAACTTCAAATGGAATCATAGGATAAAAAAGGAAGATCAAAGAAGAGCTGATAAACAGTAATTCATTGGGAACAACATGATCATATATTATGTCTCCTATTTTTTTATTTTTTTTATCACAAGGGAAACCTGCAACCACTACTCTTTGGGTGCGCATAGGGTAAAACCCCCGCTCCTATGCAATAGCTTGCAAACCACACAGCCCACAGGAGAGGTAACCCGCACTAGGCAAGCCCGGTGCAACGAGCTCTAGGATAAAAAAGGAAGATCAAAGAAGGCAAACCCCTTGCTTTCGCAGGCAAGGGGTTTCGAACTTGAGACCTCCAACATGGAAGTCCCAAGCCCAAACCACTGGGCCACCCAAAAGTGGAGTCCAGACTCCTCTTTCCAAGTAGAACCAAACACTCAGATTTTCAATTCCATTAACTTCTCTTTTCTCAAAACATTTTTTTGGGTTAATAGCACTTCCAATCACTCAATTATTGATAAATTCTGATTTTAGTCCCTATGATATCTGATTAAGCACATTAAATCTTCAATTGATTGAATTGGGCAATTTTTAATCCCTTTGCTTGTGAATATTCACAAATCCAACATAATTATTAATTGTTTCACCACCTAATTACTCATGTAATATGTTAAATTTGTATTGTTACTTCATACTTGATGGTAATGTAATTTTGTAAATAGTCAAATATAACATATTTTCACATGAAGGGGCCAAAAACACACATCTTGAATAATTGAATGTTAAATATCCTGAGTTATTCAGTTTCAAAAAGAAAAAATATCCTGAGTTATATCATAAGGACCAAAAACAAAATTTACCAATAATTTTGGGATCAAAAGTGTTGTT
Source organism: Solanum appendiculatum (assembly GCA_018342035.1). Classification (NCBI taxonomy): domain Eukaryota; kingdom Viridiplantae; phylum Streptophyta; class Magnoliopsida; order Solanales; family Solanaceae; genus Solanum; species Solanum appendiculatum. The sequence continues at coordinate 97,639 of JAGDQO010001415.1, forward strand.
ATTCCTTTTTTATCAAGGAATAAATTTTATTAGCGATGGGAAAGAAAATATACATATATAAGAAGTATATCAAACAGTACAGAACCTTAAAAAAGATATGGTTTTCTATAAATGACACCCAAGCTTCTATACCTACGGTGACCTCGTGAGTGCACCAAAAGCGTACAAAAAAAAATAAGCGTACAAAATTCTTCTCTATTCCATCAAAAGCTCTTATTTCTTTCTCATAGACAGACTACAGTCCATGTAAGTGATAGGGAGCAACATCCAACGCCGTACTTCATCTTTTTTGTCTTCGAAAGACCCACTAAACAATACTTCTCTAACCATGCCTGGCAGCACCCATTAAAGACCAAGCCAACATAGTATTTCCCACCACAAGCGAGACTAATTGATAATGTGAAGGAGATGATTCACATCTTCAGCGAAGTTTCTACACATGAAGCACTAACTGACACATGTAATCCTCCTTCCCCAAATTCTCAACCGTCAAAGTAGCATTGTAAAGAGCCAAGTGAAATGAAACACCAAATATTTGGAGAAGTGTACTCCTCCCTACTTAGAAAATTCTAATAGTAGGACTTTACAAAAAAGATGTCATTATTCCCCACTCCCCATTTCTGTACATCACGGCTAGCTGGTGGGGAACTTTTTTCTGAAGTGTCTTAACTAGACTGAAATTCTAAGACCTCCCAAACTTGCAAGTTCCTCCTAAATCCTCAATTCCATATGAATTTCTTAACCTTGCAACCTTTGGATTCGTTGAATTGACATCTCCTTTTGGCATGAAACTATATACATATTTGTAAATGTGGCACTCAATTACTTGTTCCCGCAGGTGTTGTATCTCCATAAACTTACCCTACTCCCATCACCTACCCTAAATGATACATACCCAAAGAACTCTTCCCACTCCTTCAAGATAGTATGATATTTTTAGTATCTCTTTTGCAGTTTGCGAATCTCTTTTCTACCCTTTCAATCACCGGGTCCTAAAACTATTTGGTCCTTATAAGATGCTCCAAGTGGTAGACCAAGATAAGTAGTAGGAAGCACCCCCATCTTGCAATTACATTATTTACGACATTGATTACATTATTTTATTGGATCAAAACTAACTGAACAATCTTGAGTGTCTTTTATGCAAATTGTATGCTTTCGCTTTTTCAATTTTAAAAAGATGTGACTATGTTGACAAAGGTAGTTGGGTTCTTGCCATGGCTTATGCCTCGACAAGTAAGGTGCACAAAATTCATAAACCTATTTGGTCAAGAAATTTATCATATATTGGGCTTAACCAGTCATAAAGCTCTTAAGCAAAACCCCTCCTACATCTCAGAAACAAAAAGAGAGAATTAAAAGAGAATCATTGAAATAAATGCAACATGGATGTGAGCCATTAACAACTGTTGCAGATTTAACAAGCAGAGGAGATCAAACCTTGTTCCTAAAGTACTTTTAGGAACCCATTTCCACAGAAAGGCAAAAGGGAAAGAAAGCAAAATCGAAAAACAAGATAATAAAACTGTAAAGGATGACCACCCACTGAAAAGAAATGTTTGAATTACCTATTTAGATAAACCTGAAAGCTGAAGTCTAATTTAAGTCCCAAACAGTTCGTCACTAGACTTTATATTGTAACAATGTGTTTTAAATGGCTTGTATCGCCTGTGAAATTGAGGTTAAAATATGTTAGTTTTTCTGGTAAATGTTTTTTTTATAACCGAGAAATTCCCTAGGACCAGTGGCGCAAAGTTCGAAACTCGGTGGGTAATGAACCCACCCCTTTTACCCTTCACCACTTAATGCTGGTAATAAACTGAATGTACACAACTGAATCTTTTCCCCTTTTTTATCTTTAGCAGTTTTACTTGTTTAATTTTCTAGGGGTATCTCTCAAGGCCTTGTTTTATCCTTTTAAGCATGTTTAACCTTCACTTTATTCAAACAAATATTTAAAAAGATAAAAAAGCAGAATAGAAGTTGAGAGTTTCAGGAAAGAAAAACTCTAAGGTGTAATACAACCAAGTCTCACATAGCTCTCGTATGATCAAAGCAGTTTCTTGTGGTTTCATCTTAGCACAAATTCCGCATGGTTCCAACACATAGCAAAGTGCAGAATGATAATGCATCAAACAAAATCACTATATGTTTTCTGCAACACAACTTCTTCGGGATGCTCAATTGGATTCAGCAATTTAAAGTACATAAAATGAAAAAGTAGAACAATCTAATGAATATATGCAGTGAGCAGCCTTAATGATAAAAGAGAATTTTATTGACCTTTAGTAACAGCTCCACACAAGGCAATGAATCGGCTGCTACAGCTGATACCAAAGGACAGACATTATTTTCATCTTTCGTTTGAGCATGAATCTGCACAAAGCAACTTTTTAGGCCAAATGAACAAATAGAAATAAATACTCCCTCTTGTCCCAATTTATATGACTCACTTTCCTTTTTAGTCGGTCCCAAAAAGAAAGACACATTTCTATATTCAATAACAATTTAACTTTAAAATATCCATTATACCTTAATGAAATGATTTATAGCAACAAATATCTATGACTTTCACCACAAACCCATCCTCAACAGAAGAGAAGAATGCATCAAAATGGTGGGGGGGGGGAGTACAATCTAGGACTTGGGTTTTTCCAAATATGATCAGCCGTCGTAAAAAATGCAAATCAGGTGCTGTATGCAATAAAAAATGGACCTGAGAAAATTAGCTTAAGTTAAACTTATGAAAGAAAAACTTATCTTTAGTTGAATCAACTAATCAAAAGCTGTTGTATATACTATATCTAAGCTAACTCTTTTTTCTTAGGAACTGGTAACTTCATATATTTCTCACAAACAGTACATACCTATGTACTGTAAACCATATTTACAAAATTTACTTCAAAATCCTACTTAACTCCTACCTAAATTGAATCTAGAACATCAATTATGGAGATAGTATCATTTGAATAGATTTGATTACACCAAAAAACATCGTAACAAAAGGTAGTTTAGCTTAATCTTTTGCATACTATTCTCTATGCTATCAAAACATCTATAACATTCCTTTTTTTGAGGATTAAACATCTATAGCATTCGAAAATTCTCCACATATCTAAGCTAAATTCTTTTTTCGCAACACAAACATTAAAAAACAACTAAGGGTGTGTTTGGTAGCAAGGAAATGTTCTCTTCGAAAATCTTTTCTAGGAAAATAAATGGGTCTCTTAATTATTTTCTTGTGTTCGGTATAAATGCAAAAAATACTATTCTAAAACTATTTATATATAATCTAAACAAATACTATGATAGATGAAGGTTGGATGGTGGGGGTGGGGATGGGGCTACAAAGGTGTAGGGGTGAAGATGAGGTGTGTTTAAGGGTGGAGAGGAAAGTGGAAGTGGGGATGGGGCTACAGAGGTATGAGGGTGAAGATGAGGTGTGTAGAAGGGTGGAGAGGACAGTGGAATGCCACCGGTAGAACTTGTTTTTCTTCTATTAAGAAAGTCATTTTCCTCATTTTTAAACAACTTATTTTTTCCTAAAGAAAATATTTTCTAAAAATTTTGACCAACTAAACATGAGCAAATTGGAAAACATTTTCCCAAAAACATGTTCCTCCATACCAAACACACCCTAACTGAAACTGAAAAGCATGAAAGAAGATGGTCAAGCCAAATTTTATTATTATTATTTTTATCAAATACAGAAAAAAGAAAAGAGGGGAGGGGGTGAGAAAAGAAGAGTGTGTAGGTTGGGAGTGGAAACTCTACACTGTTTGGTAAAAGGGAAAAAGTAACATCTTAACATCTATTAATTGGTCAGTTTTTGAATACATCAGTGCAAGAAACCAGTGCAAGGATTTGTTTGGTTGTGGAACCACCTCATCTAAAAACTTTAGTTGTTACTTGTTAGAGAGGGGATACTTCTACCATTTACCAACATGCCTCCTTACGTGGCCTGACTCATTTTTTCTTTTGGAGAGGAGGGGTGGGGGTGAAATTTTTATCGATAAGGGTGACGGTGAGGTTTGAAAACAACATCTCTCCCTGTTATAAAACCACAATGAACTGAGTAACCAACTAGGAAGCCTTAAGCCATTATATAGGATATACTTAAACCATACAACTGTTTTCCACTTTGCCAAGAGAACCGTAAAACAATGGCTGGTATTTTTAAATTGAGAAAGAGGGGTTTAAACAGGTAACAAAGCACTCACATTAGCATGGTGTTCCAGCAAAACCTTGACAACCTCTTCCTGGCTGAGACCTGCAGCCCACATAAGCGGTGTTCCAGCCTCACTTTGTAAATCAACATCTACACCCTTTGATAGTAACAATTTAACCAATTCAATATGTCCTGCAAACAAAGACAATGCACAATGAAGTGTCACTCTATGTAAAGAAGTACAAATAAATTGAAGAGTGCAGTAGCTACACACATCAACACCACGATAAATAACAATAAAGCAACAAGGAATAACATGTTGATTGATTTCTCTCATTGTTTTACCAATAGAGAACTAAAAGCTGACACTAAGATCTCAACTACTGATATCCATTAGAACATGATTAGATCCCTGATTCAGACTATGTGCCAACAAGGAAAATAAATCTGCAAATATTTTTTTTTGGGGATAAGGTAAAAGTATTTCATTCATAAACATGGCCAAGTTGGATGTATACAAGAGATAAACCAAAAGGTAAAGAATCTACAAAATATGATTCTCTACAAAATTCTGCAAATATATTTCAGGAGAATTTGTGGATTTTTCTTTCACATGTGCTTCTGTTCTTGACACCCCACTCCATTCACATTCATCATTTCATAATACTTAGAAGAGAAGAAAAAAAGGGAAATGATAGGATTAAGTGAAAAAAATGTGGTAGAACAGATAGGCTTATGATGATTAACAAACTGCAGCAGAGATCCCCACAGGCTATCAGTCTGCCTCTTTGTGAATTCTGTAATACCTAGTACTCAATTGCATGCAATTAATCATGTTCTCCAGTCGGGCATAGTTTCTACTCGGGGACCTCCTTTCTGAAGTTTTCATCAACATTCATGCATCATTTATTAATAACCCCAAAAATTCAAATCAAGCTGAAAAATACACTTCTCTGAGCTTTCATATATCAGATAACGAAATCCAAGTATTAGCCCATAAAAGTTCCCTCACTTGCGTAAAGAAACAGCTATCTTCAACTGTCTTCTTATTCATCATGTCAAGTAAAATGAATGAGTTCAAAGTAAAAATGGAGGGAGCAGCTTATAATAGCAACAGAGCTATACTCTATAATGAACACGGCTGCTGAAAGAGCTAGATCCACTTTCTCAGATTCCGGCTATTTAGAGTTTTTCTTTAGAAACAAGAAAGTCTTATCCAGGAGAAATATAACTGCACATGCATCCTTTGGATGATGGGGAGGAGAAGATGGACTTTTTCCAGCCTGCAGAACTAGTGTTGCTTTTCTTCAAGCTTCAACAGCTTGGGAAAAAAAAAATCTGTATACCAATTATGATATTTTGAGATGAAGATGTCTCATAATGCGTTTGTTATGAACACAACAAAGGCTAGTTATATAACCAACAACCCAAATTTTATGTTCCTCATAGAATTAACTTAGACTGATCTTCTTAGTAATACACTTTCATCAGTAGAGAAGAACAAACAAATGAGACACAGAAGTATCAGTCAGTTTCCTTACTACATCTTCATTTATATAATCATCCAATCATGCATAAATAACAATGTCAGAAAACGTTTTTGAGTTATGCCAGCTCTCTGAAGCTCTAGAAATCTAGGGTTATTTCAAGTCATCAATTGAGAACAAATGATGTAGCATTGACAGAGGGAAGGGAAAGAAAAGGTGAATGAAGCAAGAAACGTCAGATGTGCCAACAAAATAGAGGCTAAAGTTCAGTTTTCAACAGCTGAAAGTATAAATGTGACCTGAAAGGCTGAAAAAGTGAAGCAAATAGAAAACATCGCAAACCCCGCCCTATCCATCTCTGCTTCTTACTGCTGATCATAGCCTTATTTTCCTTGCCTTATCTGTGTTTATTTTCTTATGATAAGAACTATGACCAATTCATTGAGGGGATTTAGTTCTTAGTTTTTACTCCCACAACATTGGTCACTATACTATTATTAAGCGATTCAATAATAATGTCAACTTGGCTAAAAAGGAAATTTGCATATTTTATAATATGACAAATTCTCAATACAATTTTCTCTTTCATATTCCTAACATCCAAAACAATTTCTATCCCCCAAAAGTTCCATCAATTAATATCAAACAACTAAACTTTAAAAAAATATATATATTGACATGTTTGTCAAACATTTTTATTTTAAAAAGTGGAACTCCTTCAATAGAAGAGTTCACTGTACAAGAGCCACAAAGTTACGGCAATTAAATGCATATGAACCAAGGAATCTTTCCCTGGCACAAACAGAAGGTTCAATCACCTCTACTAACAAAGAGGAAGAACCTACCATTTCCTGCAGCATGATGCAAAGCTGTTGCCCCCGAGGCGCTGGGTATTGCAGGATCTGCACCCTGTTCTATGAGGTACTGGACAGTAGCAGTGTGTCCTTGCCTAGCAGCATGAAGAACAGGAGTCTCATCTATGATGAACAATATATTCAAATCAGTATACAGAAATATCTCTTTCAATCAACCAATCTATATGAGCCTCAAAATCAAATAAATTGGGAGCAATAATGTGAATCCTCCATATATTCCGCTGTATTTGAGTCCAGCATTCCTATATTGAAGAATAATTTTTCTTTCAAAGCAAATTAAGGGTTTTCAAAAATTAGAGGGTCCCTAAATCATATGCTTGACCACACTGAATTAGTACTACTCATATGTATTATTTGCATCTATTGTTTTGTATTCCCAAGTTCGCATTGATTCTTAGATATTTTAGGTCATTTGAGATAACTTCCCACCCTTGTAATTTTACGTTTACCTTGTCCCCTTTTAGCACTTCAATCACCATACTATCACACCTACATAGGTGCATTTAGGGATCTGCATAGGGACACATACAAACCATTACCAAAGTCCTCCTCTCATTTTATTATTGATGTGTACTAACTGCATAATGTGATTATTTCTTATTTTAACTAAACTTGTATGACTGCACATTAATTTTACATTGGCATTTTTATGGTTCTCGTTTTGTTGACAAGTCGAGCGCATCATAAGTCCAATATTAATTTCCATATAACATTATCGGTCTCACAACTATTCTATAGAACTTGTCTTTCAATTATTAGGTGTCTTCATATCTACTTTAATTATTTGCACTAAATTTTCATCTATCATATCATTTTCTTGAAAGACTACTCAAATATTTGAATTGTCCGCAATTAGGCACCACAATGTTGTCAAATATTTTTGTATGAACAAGGAAACATATAATTTCCAATGGTACATGTTACCCTCAAACTTTAAAGAGGTAAAAAGATAGAAACCCTCAAGTTTCCATCAGGACACAATCTGTAAAGCCAATTTCTTCTAAACAATAACTTTTCATTTTTATGACCGTGGTGTTTGGGCACCTTTCACACACCTCAACTAATTCCACGGGATATTTACTATCTCCCACCAGCAACATGTACCAGGTAACACTGTTCCCCTAGACTAGAACAGATGGGAAGAACCACCTAGCGTTTTTGTCACGGGTCTCGACCACTAGGTCTCTCACATGGGTGCATCTTCTAAACAATAACTCAAATTAGGCCTATACAAATTTATTACAGTAGTTCATAAAATACCTTCATCATCTTTTTCATTAACATCAATCTTCAATTCTTCCACCAAATACTTGCACAACTCAATCTTGCCTTCCCTAGCAGCAAAAATCAATGCCCCTCTTTTGTTAGCATCCTTCACATCCGCCACCGTACCAGCCAACCCTTTCCCATCATCCAGTTGCTTTGCCAATTCTGTTTCACAATCATCAACACTATATAGCATCGCATAAACTGAAACCCCCAAAATAAAACAGAAAACTGTTAACTTACTCTTGAAAAGCTCAATATTCCCGGAACAAGCCGCCTTCAGAAACTTATTAACTTTTTCTCTAACTGCTCAAAACAATTTCAACATACAATTAAAAACACAGAAAATTTGAAGAAAGGAAAAAGAAGAGAAAAGAATCATAACCTGCAAGAGCATCAGTGGCATCAGGAGCCATAACTCAAAACAGAGAGTAATCTTCTACTTTAGGCTTCGCTAGAAACTTCTGGTATTTATACAATGAGACCTAACAAGGGTTTTACCAAAAGAAAAAGAAAAAAAGAGCAAGGGTTTTGCAAGTTTGTGTGTGGGTGTGAATTTATTTTTATTATCTTTGATAATTAATGTTTTGTATTTGAGACTTTTTATTAAGGATGAACTGTTTCACTATTAGAGTTACTCTTTTGGATGAGCATTTTGTGAAATCTTTCATTGTGTAATAGTTTACAAACCACACATGAAATGTTAATCGCATAAGGCGGGATCGACTCAAAAGATAAGAGAAATTGATCTTATGCATATTAAGCATTTAGATATATTTAAAAAGGTTGTGATTCAAAATGGTTTAGTTATATCAAAATCAAAAATGAATTATATTTTAAACTGAAGTAAGATTTTTAGGGCATCTTATTTGTCAAGATAAAATAACGCCTATTCAAAGATCAATAGATTTTGCATCAAAATTTCCTGATTTTATTTCTATTATTATTATAGTGATTTTCTTATTTTTTTAAATGTCGACAGTTCAAGGTGTCAAATAGTGAATTAAGCAAAAATAAACTAACAAATGGGTCATACCTTAATTAGGCCGATTTTTATTAAGATTTAATTTTTTATTTGCTTTTAGAATTTGCTTAAGTATATAAAAGAAATTCCTTTGCTATGGTTTATGTATAGCATACTAAACAAAAATGTTTTTTATAATATTTTGCCAAGATTTATATTTGGTTACTTAGAGCTATATATCCCGTCAATTTTTAAATAGACTTAATTGGAAGAATCAAAATGGTCTTAGCTAATAAATGAGTGGGTCATTGTCTAAACTTAAGGGGATAATGAATTAGTTTCGTTAAGAGCTAGTTGGAAACTTATATTCATGTCTAGCCAATGAACATAAATTAAATCCCCATGGTGAAAAAAGTATCATATCTTTTGACCAAATTAAAATAGTGTTGCAAGTAGAAAATTTTAGTCAATTATTGCTTCTACATTAAACATTGGATGAGAAATCACATATTATATTAATATAAGAATCTTTTACTTCATCAAATCGTATTAATAGCGACTAGAGGTGTCAAAAATGAACCCAAATATAGGTAACCCGTCCAACCCGCCCAGAATTTTAAGGGTTGAGCTCATGATAATTTGATTTGGGTTCAATCTCAACCCATTTTAAGAGAATCCTCAATTGAACCCAATTCAATCTCCAATTTCAACCCAACCCGTTTTAAGACTCTTTATTTGCATTGATGTAATGTATATTCCTATATTGAAGGTAGGCCTGTGCAAAATTCGGGCCAAACCGTTAACCCGAACCGATTTTCGGTTTATTGGGCTAACGGTTCGGGATATTGGGTTATTGGTTCGGGGCTCGATTTACTGATTAAGATTATTTGATTAACGGTTCGGGGCTCGGGTTGGGAAGGAAATATTTTCGGGTTACCTGATACCCCGATAAGACCCCTTAAATTTTATTCCTGCATTTCCTATTTCCTATTTCCCAATTCTCACTCTCAGTTAGGGTTTTTTGAACTTCTTCAGTTCTCCAAACTCCAAAGCGCAGCTCTTCCCGTTTCTCCAAAGTTCAAAGATACAAAGCGGCACTGCTCGGCGTCCGGCGAGGCGACGGCTGCTCCAGTCACTCAGGGTCTCAGCCTCTCAGGCAAGGTAACGGCAAGTCTCACTCCTCGTCCACTGTCTCAGGTGAGGACGACAACTCAACGAGTCAAAACTTTAAATTCACTTCATTTCAAGATTTCACTATGAAGTGTGATGTTGGGATTTGATTTATGAGAAAATGATTGTGAATTCTTAATTAGGTGTTAGAACACTCGGTCGCTCACTCTCACACTGTCTCCGTGTCTCGTTCCACTCTCAGAAGTTAGAAGACTCAGAACTTAGAAGCTCACAAGTTCACTCTTAGATAGAACTCTGCTCAGTGCTCACTGCTCACTGATCACTGCTCACTGCTCACTGCTCACTGCTCACTGCTCACTGCTCACTGCTCACTGCTCTGCTCAGCTCGGGCGCTTACGATTTCTCAATATATGCAACTGGTAAGGCTAAATTGCACTTTCATTTCACGATTTCATTGCGACGTTTGGATTTGATTAATGAGAAACTTCAATTGAAATAGTTAAATTGGCATTACTGTTTTTTCTTTGAATTGGCATTTAGTTTGGCATTTTGGCTCATTTGCTTGAACTTTGTTGTCTTCTACTTGCTGGTTTGTATGATGTGTCTACTGTCTTGTGTGTAACTTCTGATTCTACTTACCCTACTGTTTGTACTTTGTAGTTCTTGCTTTAACAAACTACTTAGTCTTTGTTTAGTTCCTTCAACAGTTCCAGGGCTGCATCATCCTCTTATAAAAAATATATCAATAAATAATTATTTTATATATTTTCGCAGTTTTTGGTGAAAGTATCATGGCTGAAAATATCATAATTGATAAGGTTGTCGGTGAAAGTGGAGCTTCTAATACCAATGCAATAAGTCAAACTCAAACTGTTGAGTCCAAAGTAAGGAAAGAAAGGAAAAAAAGATCTCGTGCGTGGGATCATTTTACTCGTAAAAATGATTCTGATGGAAGTGAAAAGGGTGTTTGCAACTATTGTAAGAGAGAATATTTTGCTAATACAAAAGAACATGGTACAACGGCAATGCTTACTCATTTAAAATGATGCCCAAAGATGCCTCATAATATTGATATCAAACAATCAAGATTAGCATTTCAACCAGTGGTAGGGGGTAACAAGGGCGATGTAGTTGTTGTTCCATGGAAATTTGATCAGGAAGAGTGTAGGAAGGCCTTGTGTCGTATGGTAATTCTTGATGAACTTCCTTTCAGATTTGTTGAAAAAGAAGGTTTTAAACAATTTATGAAAGTAGCACAACCTTGTTTCCACATTCCTTCTCGTACCACTGTGACTCGTGATTGTTTTAATCTTTTTGATGAAGAAAAACATAAGTTGATAGCTGTTTTCAATGAAACACAACAAAGGGTGTCTTTAACCACTGATACTTGGACTTCCATACAAAGAATCAATTATATGGTCATTACTGCCATTGGATTGATAAAAATTGGACTTTGCATAAAAGAATTATCATTTTTTGTCCAATCTCTAGTCATAGAGGTGAAGATCTTGGAAAGTGTATTAGTAAGTGTTTACATGAGTGGGGATTGCAACGGATTTTCACGGTTACAGTTGATAATGCTAGTTCAAATAGTGTGGCAATAACTGAGTTGTCTAAGCAATTAACTAAGTGGGGGACCAACCTAATGGGTGGTAGTCACCTTCACATAAGGTGTATGGCTCATATTGTAAATATTATTGTTCAAGATGGTACAAAAGAAGCAAATGTGTCTATTGAACGAGTTAGGCAAGTAGTGAGATACATTAGGCAATCTCCTGTGAAACGACCCCAAAAATGCCCGAAAATGTGCTTCGGAAACACCTATAATTGTAATTTCCATATATCTCAAAAACCGTGCATGATTTCGGAAATTCGACTTCATATTCTTATTTGTGGGGTCAAATTGAGTGGGAAATGGGTCTAACCCGAATTTTAGAGCAACCGTATCAAAATTCAAAAATCGCAAAAATTGCGATTTGGAGGGTCAACTTTAAAGGGGCATATCTCTTAGCACACAAGGAACTGGAAGGGCTGCAACCTATCAAATTAAAGCTCTTTGAGTTAGCTTTCCAACTCACTTGGTTTCACCTTAGTCCGAGTTAGGATGAGGGAGTTATGACCATTTTCGTAAAACCTGTCTGTGCAGATTTGCAATTTCCAGTGAGCTTTTTTTTTAGGCGGGTTGGAGACTTTTTTTTATAAAAAGGGGATATGTCCCATACTTAGTCATTTTTCTTAACTCCAAAAACACTCTCTAAGCCCTCTCCAAAATTCCACCAAGATCTTCAACCAAATTCAAACATCTCAAGCTCTAATTCCGGATTCAAGACTCAATCTCAAGCTTCGATTCTCCATTCCAATCTTCATCAAGGATTCTCCAAAGTTGAGGTATGTGGGTTTGATTGTGGAAACCTTCCTTTCCACAAGTCCAACCATTTATCCTCTATTTCTACTTCAAGTTTATGGGTCCTTATGATTATTTATGAACTCTTGAATTATGGAATTACTACTACACACCCTATTATGGTCCATTTTGCATATTATCATGAAGTGGAATTATTATGTGATGTTTATGGTTTACATGCTTCCATGATCAAATTATGAAGGTTGATATATATATGTATGTTGTTGGTGGGCTGATTTATATGGATTTTGGAATTGGTTGGACTTAGTATTCTTGAAATACATGATTTCATTTACATGAACAATTGCCCACCTTGTGTTTGATAAAATGCCCATTTATAGAATTCTTAGGAAAGGGAAGGTCCAAGGTACGTCCTATGAGTCGGATGGTTATGTAATTACTGAAATGATGATGAAATGGACACATGTATATGATTTTCTCTATATAAGTGTTGTGAGTCGACCAAGCCTAGTACGGGGGGTAGTAGGCCCGTATAACCGTATCGAGGGGTTGGTACCTTGGTTGCCTAGTACGGGGGGTAGTAGGCCCGTATAACCGTATCGAGGGGTTGGTACCTTGTTGCCTAGTACGGGGGGTAGTAGGCCCGTATAACCATATCGAGGGGTTTGTACCTTGGTCCCTAGCTCGGGGGGTGGTAGGCCCGTGTAACCATATTGAGGGGTTTGTACCTCTTTCGCCTCTCCAAGGGGGTGGTAGGCCTTGGAAATACTATATTGATGGTCACTCGCCACACATGTACTACGTCCCACTAAATATGATTTTTATGTAAGCATCATTATACATATCATTTCATTAATATGCTATCTATTGGGTATGATTACGCATTTTTTTTCTATGATGTCCATCTAATGTAGCATTGCATTGCATCCCATATACTTAGTACATTCAAATGTACTAACGCATACTCTATGCCTACATGATGTCACCATGTAGGGACCGGAGCACCGCTTGACCATCCTCCTCCGCGTGGCTAGTACGATTTTCTATAGTGGTTATTGGTGAGTCCTCCATTTCGGGGACGTTGCTCATGATCTTTTGCTATGTATAAAACTTTTCCTTTCTAGTTATGTTTTGACTATGAGGGTGAGCCCGGTAGTTTGTCTTGGCCCCCGCTAAGTACTCATGTTTAGAGGTGGTGTTGGACAAGTTGTGTATTATGCTTGAGCTTGACTCATCTATGGTATTTATGTATCATTTCTTTTTTTGCTCCCTTAGTCCCGATTTCCCCCTTGATTATGCTTATCGTTTATGGTCATTTAATTGCTTCCGCGACCAAGGATGTGTAATGATACGCTATGAGGCTTGTTTGGGGTTCCTTCGGGTTCCCCATTCGCCGGTCACATCTAGGCCCTAGGCTTGGGTCGTGACATCCTGCTAGGTGGAAAAAGTTTCAAGAATGTTGTGAAGATGAAAATCTTGTTAAAAAGTCTTTATGCTTGGATGTTCCTACAAGGTGGAATTCCACCTACATGATGTTGAGTAGGGTTATTGAATATGAAGGTGCAATTGTTGAGTACGCCGATCGTGATATTGGTTTGGCACTACATCTTAAGTTTGTTGATATTATGGATGAAAATCCTTCAGGTACACTTTTGAGTAGTGATTGGGAGAGTGTAAAGAGAATTACAAATTTTCTTGAAATGTTTTTTAATCTTACTTTGAAGATATCTGGATCACGATATGTTACATCAAACTTTCATTTTCTTGAAATTTGTCAAGTTGGTGTTTACTTGAATCAATTGATATCAAATGAAGATCGTCTTTTGGATAAAATGGCAGAAAATATGAAGGAGAAATTTGACAAATATTGGGGTGATACTGAAAAAATGAATAAGATGTTTTTCATACCATGTGTTTTGGATCCTCGTCATAAATTTAACACTCTTCGCTTTGCACTTAAGAAGATGTTTGGAGACAAAGGGGCTGCTATAGAAAGTGGTGTGCGAACGTACATGGAATCTTTGTTTAATGAGTATGTAAAGCCTGATTCAAATGATAAAAGTGGCCTACTTTCTTCTAATGAGGTGGATACTTCTGATTCAAGGTTTGCACGAGTAGGAGATTTTGGGAACTTTTTTGAGGAATTAGATAGACATACATCTAAAGAAGGAGGAGCAGGTTTAAAGTCAGAATTAGTTAAATATCTTGAAGAAGATACTGAAATTGGAAAACTAGATTTTGATGTATTGCTTTGGTGGAAAGTTAACTCACCAAGATTTCCATCTCTTTCTGAGATGGCTCGAGATGTGTTGGCTATTCCTGTTTCAAGTGTGGCATCTGAATGTGTTTTTAGTACCGGAGGGCGCATTCTTGATTCGTTTAGGAGTTCATTAACACCTAAATTGGTACAAACTCTAGTGTGCCTTCAAGATTGGCTTCGGAGTGAGCCACAACCCATAAATATTGAGGAAGATTTAGATTTTCTTGAGCAACTTGAACAAGGTAAGAAAAGAACCTCATTGACGAAAGATTGTGAATAGTTTATTTAATGCTTTTTTTGTTTAAGCCTTGAGACTTGACTTGTTATCTTATTTCTCTTTAGATTTGGCTAAACTTGGAAAAGAACTTTGCATTGATGACATGTAAAATTGGAGGTTTCCTTCACTAACTCTACTAAAGAAGAAGGAAGGTAGATGTCTTAATATAGAGATGGACTTTTATTATGTTAAATTATGGTTAATACAAATATTTGTGCAAAGCAAGCTCTCAGTAGAACTTGGTGTTCTTCATCAGTTCATCTTGACTTCTCTTTCATTATCTAATACTTTCTATGTTTCTTTGTTAATCAGATTTCATCATGCCTCGACGTCATGGTTCTAGTGCTCGATCACCTGTTTGGAATCACTATGAAAAACTTGAAGAAAAAGAAGATGGATCGTGGACAGTAAAATGTATTCATTGTGGTCGTGTTACTTATTACCATACGCACAATACTGGGACTACCTCATTGAGGAGGCATGTTGAGCGTTGTTTGGAAAACAGGAACCAGAATCGTCAACTCTTAAGGATTGACTAGTTATTATTTTGTTTACTTGAACATGAACTATTAGTATTATGTTTGGAGTTTGGACTTAATTTCCAGGTTGTGCGACTACTATTTTGAATTTTTGAAATTCTGTTTGTGCCTGTGTGGGGCTGTGGGCTATTGCAGACTTGCAGTGGCTTTATGTTAGTTAGACAATTTTAAGTTGTGCGACATTTGACTTCTGCAATGTTGCAGCTTGTAGTGCTGCTGTTTTATTCAGTTATTTGTGTTGTTATTTGTGTTGAGAAGTTTCTTTAAGTGTTGATGTGTTGTGGTTGTTGGCCTGTTGTTGTTGTGACTTGTGACATTGTGTACTACTGTACAGTGTACATGTTCAGTGTTGGGTATTAAGTGATTGAATAATGAATTGTGATATTGTGCGAGGCTATGAGACATGAGTTGCTGGCTTGCTGCTATGTTAAGTGGTGGGTGTTCACTGCTTAATTGTAAATATATAAGTGTTGCTGTGTTGTGTAATGTGTAATGTGTTGAATCAACTGATGTTCATATTCATACTTCTGTTTTTTTCTCCTAGTTAAAAGGTTGAGAGTAGTTTTAGACTCGTCTAAGGAATCATGTCTATTATAGCTAACCATGTGTAATATCACGTTAGATCTGGAGACTGTACTGCTAGAATTTGGACTATTGGAGATGGTCCATGTAATTCTACTATCCCAAATGTTTTGGTTTTGAACCATTTGGAAAGTCAAGCAACTGAGAAAAACAAGGATGTTACATCACTTGACTGGAATGTGAGTTTTCTAATGCTTATTTTGGGCTAACTTTCGTTGATCTATACTTTTCTGGTGGACTTTCTGAAATTAGACTGCATTGCTTGTGGTTACCAATTTTATTTTCTTGTTATTATTCAATCTTGTATTTATGACTTTTTCTGGTACAGAGCGAGGGTACCCTGCTTGCGACAGGTTCTTATGATGGCCAAGCCAGAATCTGGAAACAATCTGGTAAGGGGCATTGAGGAAAAACTTGTTTTGAAGATTGAATGTATAAATTGCCACCCCTTTTCATGTCTTGTTTTCTCTTACTGACTTTTCATCCAGGGGAATTGGTTAGTACTCTTAACAAACATAAAGGCCCAATCATCTCTTTAAAGTGGAACAAGAAAGGCGATTATCTCCTTAGCGGTAGTGTTGATACAACTGCCGTTGTTTGGAATGTGAAGTCTGGAGAATCGAAGCAGCAATTTCATTTTCATTCAGGTGTTTTGTTGCCCTTGTTCTGTCTCAATTATTCTTTATATTTTACCTCATATCTTGGCAAGGAAAGATTTTGTTTTGTTTTGTTTTGCATATTTTCTCACTGTTGTTATACAATCCCATGCAGGTCCATTGCTTGATGTTGCTTGGCGAAACAATGATTCTTTCGCGACCAGCTCCGCTGATAACAACTTCTTTTTCAACAGTTGTTGCATTGTATATTTGTATGATTCAGTATCTCTAATGAAAATTATTTTACTCCAACTTAATCTTCATTTGTTATTACTAGATGATAGGTATTGAACTGTTATGTATTTGATGATATAATCAAACTGCTTTTGCCTTTCTGTTTCGGTGATTGGAAATTTGCTTTCTGCAGGACATAGTTACATATTGAGTTTAATTGCATTGTCTTCAGTCTTCAATTCTTCATGTGATTTTCAATTTTTAAAAATTGTGTGATATGTTAACGGTTAACCCGATAACCGAACCGATAAGGGTAAATAACCGATTAACCGATAACTTAATGATTTTTAACGGTTTAACATATCTACAAACCGATAACCAATAAGCAAAATCGATAATGTTCAAAACCAAACCGAACCGACCGATATGCAGCCCTAATTGAAGGTATGAATTATTATCTATTTTATATCTTTTAGGATTTATCTATTCATTTGTAAGTAATTTTTAAAAAATATCTTGAGTTGAAATTCAAATTGTGGTTATAAAAGTTAAATATCAATATGTTAAAATTATTGAAATTGAGCGGGTCAAGACCCAACCCGTTTTTAGCCCATTTGAGTCCATTTGAACCCAAAGTAATTTAATATGATAGTGGAGATTAATAATAGGGAAAATAAACTCTTTTTTACCTTATCAGATCAAATAAAAGACAATAACAAACAATTATCTATATAAACATCAATTGAAAATTCTTTTAAAAAGGAGAAGCATTCATCAATAAAGGTCAAAATACACCAACAACGAATAAAATTATTTACATATCAGTACTGTATGCAACTTAAATCCTTGTTGCCTCAATTAACTAAATTGAGAATCAACATAACTAGTGGTGAAATTGACCGCCTACAACTATGTAGCTCTGTTTGATCATTTGGCGCATGAGTCTCAGTCCGCAAAAGTCATGACTATATTTCATCGAGGACAGATACGAGGTCTGGAGAGGAAATCAATTTCTTGAATAGAAAACATAGTCAGAACATGGTGTTTCATTTCATCACCACCCCTTCAACTTTAATAAGACTGCTTGACAGAACAAGCCACTGCCTGCGCCCAATGCCTCAACTTTGTCTTAACTTGTTGAGGATCATCACCTACACAACATATAAAAAAAACTAGCGTCTTAAAAAATGCATACGTCACCACACATGACGTTCATTTTTTAGATAAAATAGTTGCACAATTTAATACCTGGGCTATAAATCTTCCATGCATCAACATGATCACTCCTAGGGCTTCCAAACGAGGATGACCTTCCTCCGAGAGAATTCAACGAACCCGGAGATGACATTGACCCTTTATTGCTACCCGGTGAAGAGATTGGGCTAGTTAAATACTGACGATTCACCGCGAAATAAAGATCAAGTGCGGGCAAGGTGTTACATAACCTTTGCCCTTCTTCCTCATTAAATCCAAATCCTAAATCTATGCAACCTTTTAGTTCATTCAAATCCTCATCAGTTATATAAGCATCAACGTCTTGAGTATTTCCAGTAATATTTTTTTTCCTCTCTTGATGAAGAAATTGACGGCGTCGTTTTTCCCATGCAATGTCACGTGGAATCTCACACATGGAAAGTTGCTTCGATAATTTTTTATTAGGGTTCCTCCAAAAA
The DNA here is from genome assembly GCA_018342035.1 of Solanum appendiculatum. Classification (NCBI taxonomy): domain Eukaryota; kingdom Viridiplantae; phylum Streptophyta; class Magnoliopsida; order Solanales; family Solanaceae; genus Solanum; species Solanum appendiculatum. Next base: position 116,056 of record JAGDQO010001415.1, read on the forward strand.
GGTGGTGCATCCTCTAAACGTTGTAATTCGTCGCATTGATCTGATAATTCACTAGACGATGATGAAGATATATGTTTCTCTTGATCTGCACGAGTATCTTTAACATCCGTCATCTCAAATATTCAGATACGTACGTCAGGTCAGGAATTAAATTTCTTGTAACAACAACAATAACAAATAGCGTAAGAAAGTTTTCACAACAACAATAACAATGATTATACAAATTAGATTATACAATTACGTTAATCAGACTTCTGGTGAAGGCTGATGGACGTTAGAATAGGCTGCCATGGCGGTTTAGAAAATTCACCGCCTTGGCTAGCCGTTAAAAATGTGTTGGATGAAAAAAGAGAAGGGATGAATTATTTTTTTTAAGGTTAATGAATTTTTTATGGCTTTATTGTATTGTAAAGGAGGGAAATGGCATGCAGGTTTAGGAAGAGTTTAATGGGGGATTACTAAAGGATAACCATTATTTGCGGTTCTTCCATTCATTTGTAACAGTTATAATAACGATATTAAAGACAAATTTGCAGTTATAAAAAATGATGACTTGTTAGTTGTTATGTCAAGAAAAAAAGATTCTTGTCATGATTGTTATTTATAGTATTAACTTTTTATGTTGGCTCGGAGATTATTTTTTTTTGGACTAATTAAAGTTTAGTAGATCACTTCTACAATTATTACAAATTAACTTTTTAAATTGCATTGGGATTTCTAATATATCCTTGTGTAATCATGTTGAAGCATATATTTGCTTGTGGGTATAAGTCGAATAATTTTTAAACGAACTCTCTATTTACTAGACATAAAATATCACTAAGATTTTGCTGCTAAATATTATAATTTTGAAAATTCGGATCGAATTTATATATACAATCTTTTTTTATTGAGAATGCTTACTGAATATTATACCTTGAAGAGGACTCAAATCTCTACGCTATTTAGTATGAAATTGTGAGTCTCAGTTGGAGACCTCTTTCATTTTTAGTAATTTACGGGCCTTGGACATTCAACTTTTACAATTATTGGACTGCAAATCTAAATAGCAGGCCTCTTATATTTGAACTGATTTTTAATTTTTTGTCTTTTAACAAATTTGAACCTTAATATGAACCAACTATTAAAAGTTGCACCATTGATCAATGTAACGGGATAAAAGAATCACGAGATGATGGTTCAATATAGAGTTAGTTACCCGGTATCCGTAGGCAGGTGGTGGACTAGTTGAGCTGCACACAAGCTGGCAGAAACTCCACCATTATATGAAAAACATGTGCTTATTAATAGAGTGGTGATTGATTTGCCAGGAGCAGCTGCTTCAGTTCATAACTCACTCCTCAAACCTGTTCTATCTCAAGCTCCTTCAACATATTTGAAAAGATAGAAATGGCATGGCCTTTATATTGAGCAAAAAACAGATGTTTCATTGGCAGAAACTCAGAATGTAAAGCTTTAGAAATCAAGATACCAGTCTACTGGGAATTTAGCCTTATAGCTTACACTTCCCCAAATCACACGCGAATAAAATGTGAGAGATAACCATAATGCTAAGCTTATTCACTAGCTTAACTATTATAAACAACATTCTGCCATTATCAAGCTTCATTATCAAAGATCAATGGACGAAACAGTAAACTAAGCAAGCTATAAAAAGTTAGAGCGACAAGCTGCATCACCCTAAATCCATTCAAATAAACCGAATCCCAACTGCAAGTTTGTGAGAATCAAGAGTAGAAATCAAGACTTATGCCATAGAGACCAAGGTCTGAACTTGCTCACTACTAGATGGTCCAGAAAAAGGCACAAAATATGAAGTTCAGAGCAGGCAGCATATTATCCTCTCCTTCCTAACAAATCTAAGAAATCCATATACTGATTCAGACTTACTAGGAGACTACTTTTACACCAGAAATACAAATTCTGTAAGCATCAACTTTTAGTTCTAGAAATAAGAATTCTTTGCCCTTCAGAAAATGCACAATGAAACAGTTCTCCATATCTGCTTTAACTCTTTAGGAACCACCTGCTACTACCAACTTTCCATTAACCCCTGTACATAACGAGGCATCACCCACGTAATACATCTAATACTTCAAGAAAATCCTTACGTTGCCTGGCAAATCTGCAGTGGAAAAAAAGGGTGCTCAACTGAGTCCTGATCTTATCGACATAGAAAACATCTGCTGCATAGGAGAAAATCTTCTGAAATTTATCATCCCCCCCCCCCCAACCCCCACAAGTTGCTATCCACCCAAAGCAAGGAGCTTATCTTCCATATCATATTCCAGTGCCGAGAAGCTTCCCACTGTCCTGACTGCTTTAATCACAGTCTATAGGCTAAAGCAATTCTTAACTGAGAACTTTTATAGTGTTTTCACTTCGACAAGGGCTTGCCAAAAGGAAACAAAAGAAACAAAAGAAAGAAAGAAAGAAGACAAGTGCTTACAATTGACCACACCCAAAGGAGGTGGCCTAGTAGCTAATGAAGCAGGATGAAAAATCACGGGAGATCACTACGAGAGTTCAATTCCCGGTAAGGATCAAACAATGTCTTACATCTTGGTATATAGAGTTAGTTAGCTGGTACCTGTAGGAGGTAGGAAGTGGTGGACTAGTCAAGTTGCGCCCAAACTGGCCCAAACACCACTGTCATATGAAAAACATGTGCTTAGTAATAGAGGGGTGATTAATTTGCCAAGAGCAGCTGCTTCAGCTCATGACTCAGTATCACTCCTCAAACCTGTTCTATCTTAAGCTCTTTCAACATATTTGAATATACAGAAATGACATACTCTATATTAAGCAAAAAGTAGTTGTTCCATTGCCAGAAACTCAGATTGTAAAGCTTTAAAAATCCAAATAACCATAATGCTAAACCAATTAACTAGCTTACAACAACAGCAACAAAATGCCCAGTATAATCCCACGAAGTGGATCTGGGGAGGGTAGAGTGTATGAAATTCACTAGCTTACCTATTAGATTAACATCTGCCATTATCAAGCTTCATCATCCAAGATCAATGGAGAGGAAACAGTAAACTAAGCAAGCGATAAATAAGTAAATGACAAGCTGCATCACCCTAAATCCGTCCAAATTAATCAGAATGACAACTACAAGTTGTGAATATCAAAAGTAGAAATCAAGAATTAGACCATAGACACATGAGCTCAGAAAGTTTGAACTTGCTCACTATTGATAACATCAACATCTCCAGCTACACAGAAGACACCAAGTCAATTGTGAATTTTTTGAGCTAAAGTGAGCAATGAATTGTTACACTAATTCCTTAAAACCATAGACACCAACACTGAAGAAAGTTCCTCAAAATCATAGACCAACTCTCAAGAAAATCTTTCAAAATCTCATCTTGGAATACTAATCAATTTCATAAATCCAAAATCTAGTCGAATACAAAAATTGAGTAGCTACTATGAAATCCAAAGATTCACAAGTCAGATCAGAATCTGATACCCCCAAAATTTTCAATTTTCACTATTTCTTCATTGATCGAAAATTCACTATAACATACTCCATTACAAATTCAAAACAGAAAAATTACCCATCCACCAAAAAACCAAAAATACTATATATCAAATTGATACCTCTAAGAGAACAAGATCATCTAAGATCTCGGAAAAAGAGGAGAATCAAAATAGAGAAAAACAGTTTCACGACCCCAATTCCTCACAAATCTTAGCAGATCTCTGAAGTCTCCGGCTTTTGGGTTTCGGCTTCGATGACTGAATCACAGCAGAATCTTGATACTTAGTCGGAACAGTCTTCAATCTCTTCCTTTGCTGTCTTTTAGGCAACGACCCATCTTTGCACTTCAACCCATCATCCTGTTTCTCAAAACACTCCGCTATAAAAAACCTTTCAAAACTCAAAACTCGTCTCCTCCTCCTTGTGATGACCCTTTTCTGAATGTAAGGGACACCCACAACAGAACCATCAGTGACCTGATGAATGGCCTTGACAAGCAGATCAAGACCTTGGCATCTGGCAGTGGTGATAGAGGAAGAAGTTGAAGTTGAGGAAGATGAATCTATGGATGAAGCAAAGGAGTTATCGGTTAGGGAAGAGAAGGTGTACAAGGAAGACGAAGAAGATGATGATGAAGACGATGATGATGATGAAGATGAAGAAGGTGAATTGAGTATGGGTTTTCGAATCCTCATTTTCTTGAATTTTTGGATCAAGAAGTGAAAATGGAGAAATTTGAGATTTTTTTTTTTTTTTTGGGAAGAAAAGAAGAAGAAGAAGAACAGGGGAAGGGAAATGGGGGATGTGAATAAAGTCACAAGGAGGGGGGTTTATATTGGGATTTGAGTTTACAATATTTATTTTTTTATAAAAAAAAATTATATTTTAAAAAAGTGCTTTCGAAAAATATATATTTGGGTTTGACTAATTTATTTCAAAAGTGTTTTTTATAAGTAAATTATATTTCACTAATCTTTTCAAAAAAGTATTTCTAAGAGTCAAATTACCAAAAAGACTAATATCAATATTTTTTTAATATTAAGATTATTTTATAGAGAGAAATTATTTTAAATATTTCTTATTAATTATTTATTTTTATTGATTAAAATGTTGATATTCAAATTTTCAATCAATATATATATTTTTTTAAAAGTTAATTATTGATGTAATGTTAATATGATGACTTAAAGATAATTAAAAATATCAATAAATTTAACTAAATTTAGGAGATATGACAATTAATTAATAAAAGATATATTGGTAAAAATGTATATATGAAATGGATATTTTTTTTATTATTTTTTTTATGACAGGGTAAAACCCCCGCTTCTATGCAATAGCTCGCAAACCACACAGAAGAGGGGTAACCCGCACTAGGCGCTCGACCAAGAAGGCAAACCCCTTGCTTTCGCTGGCAAAGAGTTTCGAACTTGAGACCTCCAACATGAAAGTCCCAAGCCCAAACCACTGGACCACCCCGAAGGGTATATGACATGGATATTTTGGTCTTGAAAAAATAATTTTTTGCTTTTGATCTGCTTTTTTAAGAAGTACTAGAAGTTTTTAGCTTCTTCCCAACAGTAAAAATCTATTTTAAAAGTAGTTTTACTATTAGTCAAACATCTTAATTTTTCAAAAAAATATTTTTATCCTCCCAATAATAATGTCAAACAGGTTTTTTAAATACAAAAAGTTTTATTTAATATAAGTGTCCCGAGTGTGTTAGATAAAATATAAAAAAGGGTAAAAGAATAATATTTAACTCAATAACGCTACGTATTTTATTTTCTCCAAATCATATGAATTTACTTGACATTAACATTAATTGTATCAATTTATCGTCTTTAAGCAATATAAAAATATATATTAATTAGCTATATTCAATTGATTACAAAATTTATATATTAATTAGCTATATTCAATTGATTACAAAATTTATTATTGAGATCGATTAGTGACACAAGTTAACATAAACATCAAGTTCATGTAAGTATGAATATATTCATCTTTTTCAATTATATAACATTAACAAAATGTTTGATACTCTATTCAAATGATGAATGTCACTCAATTAATAAATAAAAATAGACCCAAAAATGCAAATTTGATTTAAAAATATAGAAGAAATAATTTGTATAAATACTTGACTCTAAAGAAAAACTTCTATTTAAGCAACGAAGGGCACATGGTTAGTCCATCATCATCTTTTTGAAGTCCCACCAAACCATCTATATGTACTGATAGTTCTTATACATCTATATTCAAACTACAAAATTTTCTTTCTGAAATTATAGAATTCGTCGTTCAAGGTTTTAAAAACTTGCTCACCAACTCAGATTCTGAGTGCTTTTCTCTTCAACCAAAGGATGAAGGGGGTTTTGATGATCAGGTATTTAGCTGAACCTGAAAGCAGAATAAGGTTATCATCAACTTGAAATTCTTAAGTTATCATTCTGAAGGAAACCGGTATGCAGAAGATCTGATACCTTCGCATGAGCTGCTAGCAAAATGATTCAAGCTCAAGTATATGTCTATAACCAGCAGTGCAAACTGTTTGTTCTGATAGTGTGTCTTAATATGTTTCACTTGTTTTAACCAACTAATCATCCTTCGCAGAAAACAGCAAAGAGCATCAAATGTATGTGGAAAGGAAGAACGCATCTTCATTAAGAAAAGGAATTAACATGAATAACAAATGCTTAAGAACTTACAGAAGACTATGTCACAGATTCAATTCATGAAGCAAGTGTCAAAGCTGGGACATTTGTGGTTTGATCAACAGATTCCAGTCCTGGGAACTGCCCTATATCATGTCCTTCAAGTGGCTTATATTCATCGTGCAAACCAACAGCAAACTCATCTGAGCAAGGTCCACCTTGTTCAAAGTAATCTGCAATCTGTAGGGAAGGCCCTATATAAGCTTGGGAATAACATTTCAGCTTTATACATCAGAGTAAATTCAATAGAATGAGTACTCCGTTAAAGACACCGTGAAGAGTCCCACATCGTCCCTTTAAGGGTTGGGTGGTCTCTTTAATATGGCTCGGACAACCTCACCTCTTGAGCTACCTTTTGGGGTTGAGTTAGGGCCAAGATCCATTTCTTTATGGACACAAACATGAACAAATATTACTCTGGTTTATGTTTATATTTTATTTTATCATAATTAGCAGTGAGCCAATAAGGAGGAGACAGAAAAATGAAATTCAGGGGGGATTACTTGATCGGCAAGAGCTATGCCACTTAAAGCTGCAGCTTCTAAACTTGATCCAAGTAGCCAATCACCACATATACCAGCTCTTCCACGAGGATCAAAGATGCATGGAATTCCAGGAGTGTTGGTCGGAAGAGCTGCACCCCTTCAAAGTAGTAAAATAAACCAGTCCCATATGATTACAGATGGATAGCAGGAAATAATTTCTTCTTTAATAGATTTAGTAAAAAGATAAGCAGAAAACTCCTAAAAAGGGAAACGGGGAAGTGGCATTAACAGGACCGGCCCATTCAATTTTCACAACAAAGCAACACACCATAATGCAGAACCATGTAGCATGGGTGGAAAGAAACATGAGGACCTTTGAAAGCAAGAGTAAGCAGTAGCTTATACATGTAACTTTAGAGCTCTTATAGGGATCAGGGCCAAGACTCAACAGTTCCCGTTCTAATTTAGTTTTATTTAGCTGCTTGTAACTGCTGTCTCAAGTAGATAGCAAACTGTGATAGTTTTACTATGGTTTTGTCCTGCTTATCCTTTGGTGATAATAAATTGTTAGTCCCCCCACCCCCAAAAGAAAAAAAAAACAACAAAGCAACACACATTTCTTAGAATACATAGCTTTCTCAGCATAGCACCAAGTCATGCTCTTGGACAATAACTGTAACCGAAACTCCAAACTCAACGGTTCAAATCCAATTCTAACCCTAACATAGGAGCATCTACTTGATAAAACACCCTCAGTGTTACCCAGTACCAGTTTTTCTTTGTGAGAAAAGCTTCAACTCCAAGATATCCGACATGCTTCAGGAACTACAGTGCAGTAATAAGAAACACGAACATTGCTATAAAATTAGCAGCTTCAGAAGAGAAGATCCTACTAATAACACTCCACTCCCAACTTACACTTAATTGTTCAACTGTTTACTGCCTTATATTGAAATTGAAAAGATGTGAACTTGAAGGATCAATCACCTCGTTAAATTATATTAGACAATATATGATCAATAACAATGAAGAGAAGTCTCCATCACCCAAAAATTTTTGACAAAACAAGTAGGAGAAGAGGTAGACTGTTGCCATTTCAGAGAAGGTAATATAATTGAAGTGTCGGTCCATGTCATGCAGAAAATTCATTTCAATTGATCCAGATAGAAGAAGCTGAGAAGTAAAAAATGTGTCCTGAATAAGGATTAATTTGTATAGGTAGTGGTGCAGCTTCTCTATGCCATAGTAACAAATACTCTATGTGATAGTTCTCCTTTCAGTTTCTCATTATGCATTAAGCATTTGCGACAATTAGTCTACATTGACTAGATTGTTTAATATAACTTCATACCATAGTTGTAATCTTGTATAAAATGGCTTTTGGAGTGAACTTTTTGATAGTCCTAGAGCCTTCTCAACACCCTCAAGCATAGCTTCCTTCACTTTCTCGGCTGTAGCATTTGGAATACTTTCCTGTTAAAGAAAATTTGATCATTCATGAGCGTGCCCAATGCCCAATGCCGTCAGTATATGTATATGTGCACAAACACACACACACGCACACACCCCACAAATAATATACATACATTCTTCACCTGAAAAGTTCCCTCAGCAATCATACTGTCCATGTAAGTTCTATGTAGCTGCTGATATAGCAACTAATGACAAATCACAAAAATTTAACCATCCCCTAAAACTTGTCTCAGAAACTCCTCTTTAACAAATTTAAAGATTGGAACACTTCAAATATAATATTAAGCTAATACAGCTGCCAAGGGCGGCCAAATATAATAAAACATGAGTGATTGGCGTTCCTATCACTCATTTTTTAGATAGTTTAGGAGGGGTATAGGTGATAGATCTCTTTGGTTTTGCTTACTGTACACTCTTGATGTAATTACTACTGAAATACACTGTTGGTGTATTTTTGCCTATAAAATGTTAACTTTATCAACAAAAAAAAAAAAAAAAGTCAAGTTTCTCCCAGTTGAGGAGTAAGTCTCTGTTTTCTTATTTTCTTTTGGTGTAAAAAAAAGTTCCGTGACAAACCCTAAGGATCCAGGGGGGACACACCCTATTCTTAGATATTCTATGAGGGAGATAGGTGTTTAGATTCTTTTTGACAAACCCTCTATACTTTTGATGTAAGTACTACAGGAGTTCACGATTGGTGTACTTCTCTGTTTATAATACCAGTTAACTTTCTCAAAAAAAAAACAAAAAACAGAAAGTTCCTTGTTGTATAGATGCTTGGGCGGAGTTTGTAGAGAATCATATTTTGGTATACCCCTAGTATACGGCCAGTTTGGTCATGTTTATGAATTAAATACATTTACTTAATCAAAAAATAAATAGTTTGAGCTCAAACTATTGTCACAGAAGAGACCTGGGGGACTTTGTTCTGCTTTCCAAAAGTTGCAGTGCTAAAAAAGGTCCAACATTGTGGACCACTATCTGAAGCTAAGAGTTTCCTAGTGTTGTTTGCCATCCATGAGACAGATTCAACCCCTTTTACAAAAGCCCCTTCAAAGGGAAGGGACTCTGCATTTAGTGCAGTAGGCAGAGGATCCTCAAATGCAGCAAGAAGTACCCATATAGAACTCAGTTCAAGTCTCTGTGAAAGATTATGAAAAACAAAATCATGAATTGAAACAATAAAACAGGAAAGAAAAAAAGAATCAAGTTACATATGCATCGATGAGAGAAGACCAGCTAATATTTGTCAATACCTTCATTTGTCTTGCAATGAGGGGTAAGCCTGATGCCGCAAGCAATCTATTTGCACATTTTCCTGGCAACATGTAAAACAAAAGATGAGCATACCCAAGGAGAAACCACAATTATGCAGAAGGTGCAAGTATCTGTGCTTTCTCTAATAGACTGAATGCATAAAGTCAGTCAACATATGCAAGCAACAATAAACTTACACAATACACAAAGAAATCATCAAAAGATGCAGGATTAAAGTTCCTGTTCAAAAAAATAAAAAAAGATGCAGGACTAAACCAATAGCAGGATGGATTGGCAGAGGTCATGCCACCTCCAGTTCCATAAATACTATACTAGATATGCGTCTCCGTGGCCTTTTTCCATTGGACTCAGAATTGGCCTGCCATCAAGGCAGAATCAAACATAAAAGCTCATCAGAAGTGGATACGTAGTTTTCTTAATTTTGCCTTTGGGTCTAATTTTGAGAGCTAGATAGATCATCATTTAATTGATTAATCATTTTGGTCTGTCTAGTCTCAGAACTTCTTAATGGTCCATGATCATCGTCTTTTCCATGTCAATATTTTTCTTATCTCTTGGGGGAGTTCTATATTTGTTTTTTGTCCATAAAAATTGGTATCAAGTCAATTCTAGGAGTTCCGTAAAAGCGTTGTTCTTTCTTAGGCTTTTGCTTCTTCTATTTCAATTAAATACTAATTGGGTCAGTGCAACTTTTTAACATTTAAAACCTTATTCTTCACACTTATTCTCTAACTTGAAAAAATTTTCCTCTTTTTCTTAACTAAAATCTCCTTGACACCCCACCCCAAACAAAATGATTTTTTTGGGCATTTTGTCTATGTGAAGCTGGTAAAATCTACTCCTGAAATTGCATGTGCAGAATGTTGCAAGATCTTGACATCACCAGTTGCATTTACGTGTTTTTAATAAGTTAAGGTGGTTTTATTAATCACCATATACCTCATTATAGACTTTTTTATATATCCATAACCCTACTGTTTGTTAGTGATACCAATCTAACTTCTAAGAATGCTTTTAGTACCCATAAATCGCGACATCATGATGACATGTATTCCGCTGATCTATGAGTAAAACCTTGAAAAAAATTGACAACCAAGAAATTTCCGAGGTTAGAGGAGCATGATTCGAAATTCGGTGGATATGCACTTATACACCAAGCTAGGTTTTTGTCTGCAGCAGGGTTCAAACCCACGATGTGCGCCTAACCTACATATCACGGTCGCTCTTACCACTAGACCAAAACCTTGGGGGCTAAAAAACTCAAATAATTTATTCTTCAATGAAACAGGGAGATAAAATTACTTGATCAAAAGGAGAAAAAAAAAGAAGCACGAGGAGATAAACTATGGAAAATAATGGTTTTTCTACTGCATATAAGTTGAATAACCAAAAACAAACATAGCTATAAGGAAAAGATGATAAAATAAAAGATAAGTAACACTTATTAGTTTACTTCAACAACTCCCACCCATAGCTATGAGGAGGAAAGGCTCTTTGAAGTGAAATATAGGCCAAGAAATATGAGGATCTTCTCTTTCACCACCACTAACTTTTGTCCTCTTTGACAGATTAAAGAGATAAATCCAATGAAGGTTCGCTTTAGCACATTAAAGTTTTGCTAATATTTGCCAAGGAAAAGACTATCTGAAGACAAACAAGATAAATTGAAAATAATTACCATTATGTGCAATGACAATTGCATCAAACTGCCCACAAGGCTTCCCCTTCTCACTCAAGTGCCAAGTCCCATTAAATGGTTCAAGTGTGCTTACCCAACAAGGCCGTACCACATTGACCAAAGAAGTCTGCCCAACATATCAAACTTCTATAAAATTGAGGGGAAATAGCACCCAAAAAAATGACGTGACCAAAACATAGAAGGACAGTGAAAAAGTGAAATTTCATAAACTTACAAACACCAACATTAAAGAATTCCACTAAACATACATTCTCAATAAACAAATTTGAAGGGAGGTGAAGAAGGAATGGAACATTATGTGAAGAACGATGTTAAGTATTACACAAAAGGTTATGCACCTGAGATAGTAATGAATCCGAAAGTGGGCGCATTCCGTTGACCCCTATATATTTGGGAGGTGAAGAAGGAAATGGAACAAAATGCCCTCCAACTTCAAGCTCACCAATTGTACCCTTCCATTCACGAACCAAATCTCTCTTCAACCAGTCATCAACTAGCTCAGCAAGCTTGGGGTTGGTCACCGTGAAGAACTGAGCTGCATGGTCAAATATCAAAGGCTGATGATCAATCATTCTTGTTCCCATTCTTCCTCCCAACCCATGTATTCCCTAAAGCAATCGAACATGATAAGAAGATACACTATAGCATTCTTCTACTGTGCATCATCATATAACTCTACCGATAACTGTCAAGCAATTATAATAAACCAGACGGCACAAATAGTAATTGTTTTAATGAATGTTTGACAGCGTAAAATGTAAAACTTTGCCATAAATATTTAGAGATGAAACAAATGGCAGAGATAATAATTGTTTTAATGAATGCTTTACAGCAGTAGTTTCTCTAAATAAGCATGCCATACATATTTAGAGAAGACAACTTTATAGTTTATACTAGTTTTGGTTTCAAATTCATTTAAACACAACTAAATACTTTGACAACTACATTCATGGTCGTGTCAAAACGAAATATAAATTGAGATGGAGAAGTAGTATACTCTTTCATCCCACTTTAAGTGTCTTTGTTTGACAAGACTAGGAGTTTCAGAAATAAAGGAACACTTTTAAATCTTGTGATTTTAAATTAAAGATGTGTGGTAATCCTAAACTAGACAGGTAAGATGTTGTGATTGAAAAACTTACTAAATATAGAAAAACACACTGCTTTCGGATGGAAGTAAACATTATCACAAACGGACTAAAACAATGCAATGTGAAATAGATTCAAGAACACAAAAAAGGGAAAAGGAATAACCAACCGTGTCGAAAACGGTTGAACGAATTCCCCTTTTCTCCAAGTAAAGAGCACAAGTAAGTCCAGACATTCCACCTCCAATAATCCCAACCACAGGGTCATCAGGAATGGGTTTAGTAAAATTGACTTGTTCTTGGCTAAGACTTTTCTTGATAGTTGATCTTCTTGAAGTTCCATATCTGGGTTTGAATTTTCTTGGACTTGTGCTTCTTCTCTGTGTAGGGTTCCTAGACTCCATAGATGCCTTAATGCTTAATTTTATCGGAATACATCGATTTGGGGAAATGGGGTTTGAGTTTTTGGGCAAGAAAATGGATACATTGGGGAATCTTGAAGATTTGAGAGGCTGATGAAGGAAGGAAGAAGAGAGAAGGGGGTTATTGCAAGCGCTGTTCATGGAGGAATTGGAGGGAATAATGAAGGGCTGAGATATTTTGAAGAAGACAACTTAAGGATAATGCTATTGTTGTTTATTTATATAAGAACTAACGAGTAAAAAACTACTTCCTTCGTCTAATAATAGGTGTCTACTATATTATTTTGGTTGTCAAATAATATTTATCGAAATCAATGGATAATTTTATACTTAATTCCTAATTTATCCTTATCATTAATTATAGTCATCGTCGTATTACATTTTTCAATATATTGTATTTATTATATTCAAAGGGTAATATAGTAAAACCACCCTTCTATTTGTTATTTCTTAAGGAATGTGTCAAATCAATAGATGATAAGTATTGTTGGACAGAGAGAAAATGTGATAATGCTATTGTTATTGAAGCAGTTCAAGTGAATTATATATTAAATTAAAAGAATAGAAATATCTAGAAAATTTTGGAACGTTTAAAAGTGATTTTGAATTAATGGAGATTGAACGGTACACTTCATGTATAGTTAGTACTATAGTTAAGTTATATTTAGATTTTTAAGGGTTTCATAATATATAATCCGTGTATAGTTCGTGTATAGATAAGTTTTATTGTATAATCAGTGTATATTTTCTATAATTTTTGACAAGCTATATTATATAATTATAGTTAGTGTATATTTTTTGTGACTTTGGCAAAACTATATTAGATAATCTATGTATACTATTTATGATCTTTGGCTATTTTTTATACAAATAAAACATGACTATATTTGTTATAAATGAATTACTTTATTGTATATATTTGAGATTTGCCAAAAATGAAAATTTTTGAAATATTATCCAAAATGCCATTCAGCTTAGAAATTAGAAGTTTTCTCATAAATCGAATTTGTAAAATGCGATTTACAGTTTATCAAATGCACTAAACAATTTTTATTCATTTTGAGGGTAGGCTTAAATAGACCCTAAAATATGCGCTAAAATTTTGATTCTTTAAAATTCAAGATGTACCCATAATAAATAATTTGTTTGGATATATTTGGTTCCCAATTTTCATATATTTGGGTGGTTAAAATATTTTAGAAAATAAATTCCTTGAAAATAAAGAATCTCACTTTCCATAGTGAACTAAATATAGGAGCTCGTGTCCGCATCAATATATGTTATTTTATATCTCAATTTATGTTGTACAAATGGAATTCTGAAAGTTGAACAAATATTTTATATATATTTTGAAATATTTGAAGTTGTTAATTATTGCAATTTATAGTTTATCATTTTCAAACAATGTGTTAATCTCGTTGTCCCAAATCGTTTGGGATAGATATAATTTAGAGAGTCAACTAAATTTTTTATATGGTTTTTTAAATTGTTAATTGTTGTGATTGATAATATTTTTTTTACGTAATATTCAAATAATATATGTTACTCCTTTTGTCTCAATTTATGTGGCACTGATAAAATTTTGAAAGTCAATTAAAATTTTAATATTTTAAAAAATATTTTAAATTGTTAATTATAGTGATTGTATAGTACTTTTGGCGAAATTTTTAAATATATAATCTAATATTTTAAATTGTTCGTTATTGTTCAAATATATAATCAATTAAAAGGGAAAGCAAGACAAATATTGAAACTGAGAGAGTACTAATTTTTTTAGAAATGAGCCGCACACATGACGTCTAAGAGTTGTGTGCTTATAACCTCTTATTAAATGGTAGTAATATAGTGAAAATAAGTTCCATAAATAGTACTTTTACACCTTGCATACGGCTCGTGCACTATCACTATCCCATCACCACACACACCCTACCCTAATCATCGCTATCTCATCATGTTTGTCTTAGATTTTATATAAATATTTTTGGAATAATATTTTCTACTTACGAACACAAGATACTCCCTCTAGTTCAATACAAATGACTTTTTATGGCCAAATGCTCATTAGTGTGTGTTTGGCCATGTTTCATTGTGAAATTTGAAAAAAGTAATTTTTGTTTTCGAATTGAAAAAAATGAAAGCACTTCTTTATTATTTTTCAAGTTCTTGAAAATTCTAAAATTCAACTTGTTCAAATTGAAATCCAAGATTTCAAACGTGTTTTCCAGAGTTGAACTCCGCAAAAAATGAAAAACTTTCTCAAGACCAAACACGTACAAATCACAAAAATTGAGCAGAATATAACAAAGATGGCATACGACAGCGGAGCAAGAAATATACAACAACAGCAATAACACTACACCCAGTGAAATACTACAAGTGAGGTTTGGGAAGAATGGAATGTAGCACTACCTCATGGAGGTAAAGAGGCTGTTTCCGAGGAGCAAGAAATATGAGTAAGGAAATTCAAATTATGTCAACATAGTAATTTAAGATGGCATAAAAATGAAAATAACATCGTTTAGTTTCTTTTCAAAATGATGAGCAATACATGTATGAGCAGCTAAACAGCCACTTATGCCTCTCAGATCACAACTCCATAGGATCCTTCTATATATCAGGGTACAATATATCCCCTCTTCTTTGACATGGTTTTATCTACCTTCTTTTTTATAGCTATGCTGGTTCAGTGTGACCCTTGCAGAAGACCTCAGCGCAACGACAAACTGGTCTACCAGAGGCCTCCCATCCATTAAAACCACGCTCTAATACCATAATGTTTTTTATTCCCACATCATCTTTCGATTCAGCTAGATATTCTGCAAGCCTCCTTGCACATTTTGGTCCTCGAACCTAGAAAATAGTCATTCACAACTCAATAAGTTAATTCATATGTGAAAACAAGAGACGTGTATAGGAGGTATTATTCTCCTCTTGTACAACACAATTCAACACGTTAAATGAATAGTTCTTTTTGAAGATGTAGTAATATTCAGTTTCCATTAACATACCACTGTTGCATTATGAAAGAACTTTTGTAGAGAAAAAGTTGTTATGGAAAAGAGTAACTATTTGTATTTATCAGCTTAATTTAAACCAAAGCCGAAAGGAAATGCTATCGCTTGCACTATGAGAGAAAATCAAGTATGAGAAATATTCAGAACTACTACAAAGGTTAGAATTTGAGTTAATAAGCTATAACATAACCATTCCATAACTCTAGAAAATATTAGACATATTTGCTCATTTGATCTTTAAAATTATTTATGTCTGTAATGTATTATTAAACTGGCAATGTACAGTATTAGACCTTTAATGTAGTATACAAGTACTCTCTCTCTCTCTCTCTCTCTCAGCACTTTCTGTGCACTACTCTTAGAATAGGGTCGCAAGTGCAATTTCAAAGCCCAAAAGCAAGAATTAACATAACATGACC
The DNA here is from genome assembly GCA_018342035.1 of Solanum appendiculatum. Lineage (NCBI taxonomy): Eukaryota > Viridiplantae > Streptophyta > Magnoliopsida > Solanales > Solanaceae > Solanum > Solanum appendiculatum. Next base: position 132,138 of record JAGDQO010001415.1, read on the forward strand.
CTTTAGGCTTTAAACTATTGCTATTTTTCACAGTTTTGAGAAAGGCAAGCCTTATTTTAAAACTTTACCTCCTATTTCTAGACTTATTTATTGTAATTACAAGTTGACGCCATCAGCTATCAGTTGTCTCATTTCCAGGTTTACTCCAGACTAGCAGCTCTGCAAATTACAACTTCATGCTTCTGATAATCACAGCCTAGGATATTGCTTTGCCTTTCTCTATCTCTCTAGTCTAATGGTCTATCCTAATCTTTCTATATACTTTATTCATTGAACTTTCAGTTGTTGCTTCATCCACTAGATTGACATATATAGCAAAATTATGATACAAATGACATATCCACCAATGCTAGCACAAAGAGTTAGGAGATGCTTCATCTTTTCCTTTATTGAAATGGATGTACATTCCAAAGAGACCACTAAACAAATTTTAATCATTTTTTTATCATAGCTTTACATATTGACCAAACAATGTCCCACACACAGTTCTTCTGAATTTCGAATAGTACTCAAGAACGGATTGAGGAATACACGATACAGAATGCTATAGGAAGAAAAAAACTTGCCAACACGTTTTAGTTAATGGTTAAGTGGTGAAGGACAGAACTACATATCTTATCAGAAGCTGTACCCACCAAATGAAATTAAAACATTGTGCAGCAGAAGTATCTCTCAAGCTTTTACTAAGAGAAAAAATGATGCAATTTGTCCCTGAAGATTCCAAACATGCAGAACTATGTATAACATAATAACTGTCTAGTGAACATCCAAAGTTGGACAACAATATATCCTTAATTTGTTATTAACCAAAGAGTAAAAGCTTTTTTTGGTACTAGGTAAAACTCATGGACAGAAACTGTAAGCCTATGCCAAACATGTAAGTTGATCAATAGTGCACACTGCACAGTAACAATCTGAACAGTCAAAGATTGGAACAAATAACTTTCTTGAGAAGGTAAATTGGAACAATAACTTCGGGAACCAATTTGAATACCAACAAAACGGACAGCCCTCACACCACCGTTTGGCGTTTAGGGAAAAACAGTTGGGCTATTTGTGACTTGTGAGGACTCAAGGATTGTTACTCCGGAGCAATTCCAGAACAAAACCAAGCTTTGAAGGTTTATACTAAGGCATAATGTGCTTTCAGCAAAGAGACAAAGATATCAGTGGCATGATTACTTTTAGTCTACTATTCATTTCACAACACTAAGAATTTACCAAAGGAGTTCAGAAATTTCTGGCATATTACATGCTAACTGGAACTCGGGAATCTCCTCCACGCGCTATAACTAATTTTAGGACTTCACTGCCTAATATTTCAGAGAAGCTTGTAGGGTATGACCGCATGAAAGTGACATAAGCTTGATACTAGAAAGGACAATTTAGCAGTGAAGAATATTCATAATTAGGGAGAAAAATAAGATGAGACTCTCTAATTAGTCTTATCCTGCTTCATTGTGCATCTTTACTGATCTCGATATCTCTGGTTCCACCAACTACAATAACTCTAAAAAGTTATTTCTCCGACTATTAGCAGTTGAATTCCTATAACACCTTCCTTTCCATAGTTTTGACCAATTAAAAATTCAAGCCAATAATCCCTACTTATACCAATCAATTGAAAACCAATAAGAAGATGCACAGAAACTTATAGAGTGATGAAGATACAACTGAGAATCTAACCAGATACAATCTTTACCAAGCACATATGGATATATTGTAAAGATATAACACTTGAGCCTAACCTGACCCCAAAAACTAGCTCAAGACGGGAGGATTGCCCAAGTCCATATAAGCAAATCACCAGTACATTATCCAACCAATGTGGGACTCTAACTCACTCTAACAACCCCTTAATATCAAGCTCAAACAAGGACGGACTTGACCCTGATACCATGTAAAGATATGATACCCTAACCCAATCTCAAAATATAGCTAAAGAGGGAAGGATTGTCAAATCCATATAAACAGATCACCAGTCCATTTCCCAACTAATGTGGGACTCTAACCCACCCTAACAAATAAGAAAACAAGATTAGTCCAGGGCAGCTTCATAAAGAAATGCATCAACAGCAGATAAACAAAACCCCAAAAAGGAATATGTACAGAAAACTATAGAATGATCAAAGATAGAATCTTTAACCAAAAACAGAAATACCCAATTAAGGAAATGGAAAAGAGATACACAAACATCAGAAAGTGGGTAAAAAGTACTAAACAAGATTCAAACCTGGCTAAGAGCACAGTGGAAAACAAGGGTATCTTTGCCATTAGCAGCTTGAATAAGACTGGGTATTTTATCAAGAAAAGTATCACTGGCAAAGTGAAGCGACCCAGCTATGTGCCCATCATAGCTCCTCTCATCATCCCTGTAAATTCAATGCCAAAAAAGCAAGAAATCTATATGGGGTTTTGCAGAAATACACCACAGAGAGATCTGGAAAATTATGTAAGTGAGAATTGAGCTTTATAGTGACCTGACGTCGACGATGGCGATATTTGGACGGCGTTTGAGAGAGAGAAGCTGAGAGCCTGTGATGTATGTGATGCTCCTAGCCATGGGTTCCTCCTGTTGTCTTTGGCTTGTCAAGTTTCTCCAAAAACAAGAAAACATGGACAAAAGTATAAAGGAAAATAATAGTTACAAAATTGAACATAATTTTCCTTTAATATGTAACCAAGGAATATTATCATAATATACCCACCAACACTAGTTTATTAAGTATGAGAAAATATCAAAAACAACTAAGACTTTGAAATGTAATTAGGCTCCTTAGTTATAGTTTGTTTGATTATGATTTGTAACTATGTATTAAAAGGAAGAGAGAGGCGAGCGGGATTTGAGAGAGAGAGGAGAGAGACATAATTGATTTGTATATCTGATCGATAATTGTATCACGAATACAGTTGATTTGTATAAAAACTAGCTATTAGAAGGAGGAGAGAGACGAGTGAGATTGAGAGAGGCGAGCGAGAATCGGTAGAAAGAGGAGAGGGGCTGGATAGATACAATTGATTTGTATATCTGATTGATAATTGTATATCGGTCGATAATTGTATCACGAATAGAATTAATAAAATTGATTTGTATCCATGAATACAATTGTATCAAAACTATTGTATTCAATTCGTTGATGCAAATCAATTTTATCAAGTATATTAACAAATATAATTTGTATCAAAATACAATTTGTATCAACAAATACAATTGTATCATTGTTGTCACTCTTAACAAATTGTAGTTGTATTCAAGTGTATTTGTATTCTTCTTTAGCCTTGTGTATTGTATATATGAGTTACCATTTGTATTTGTATCATTGATTATTATAATTTGTTTTAGTATTGTAGAGAGAGAGGGGGGGGGGGGGGGGAGGCGGAAGAGGCAAACGAGAGAGGAGAGAGGTAAGTGAGAGAGGACAGAGATAGAGAAAGGAGAGAGGCGAGTTGGGGGTGCAAAGAGAGAGGAGAGAGGCGATGGAGGGAGAGACGAGAGAGAAATTTGTTATAAAATCATAACTATAGCTACAAATTGTAATTCTTTCAAACTATAGTTGTATATACAATAAATACATATCACACATTTACCTTCTTATGTAATTTTTCTTTAAGAATCTACTTGTCTATACCCGACGTTGAATGGCATTAATATATATTGAGGTCAAATTGAAAAATATGTTTATTTATTATGCAATTATATTAAACAATATAATAATATAGTCATTGTAATCTTGAAAGGGGATAGAATAACGTGAATACATAAAATATACTACGTATATTATTTTACAAATATTAATCCGATGATCATTTTCCTACGCGGAAGCTCTTCAATTTACAATTGATTTGGAGCACCGATGATGGACATCAAATCTCTTTCGACTTGAAGACAATCACCAAAATTTACTGTCCTTTTGACGCTTGCAATAGCGATTCGCGCCGCTTCTCTATCTCTTTCCCGCAACTTTACTTTTTCTTCTTGCAACTGTTTCTCCCATAATGCAGCCTTTTTCTTCATCTTTTTTTCATCAAAAGCTTTGCCGAAAACTTGTTTTTGGGATTTCATGATCACATTAGCGAAGCGCTTCTTTAACATTGCGGCCCTAAGAATTTTGTTGTCTTTTTCCAACGTCTCAACATCAAGCATCGTCATAACTACGTAGTTAATCTCTAAAGATCTAAGAATATTGTAACAATGAACAAGTAAACCTAGCTTATTATAATGTGGATGAAAAAAAGATAGTAAGGCGTACAGTACAATATATGCATATAGTTGTCCATTTTTGTATTGGAAAAGGATTACCAAAGTTTCCTAAAATTAATTAGGAGTAGTTACTAATATGAAAACTTTTTCAAATGCTTAATTTTCCTAAAATTAATTACGAGTAGTTATTATACTAGAGAGAAGTTGTGAGCCTGTGATGTATGAGATGCTCCTAGCCATGCTCATAATACCTACAAACACTAGTTTAAGTATTAGGAAATTTAAAAAATACCTAAGGCTAGAAATATAATTAGGCTTCTTATTTATAGTTTGTTTAATTATGATTTGTAGTTACATGTTAGAAGAAGGAGAGAGACGGGCAAGATTAGGAGAGGAGAGAGGGAGAGGAGAGAGATATAATTGATTTGTATATCTGATCAATAATTGTATCACGAATACAATTGATTTGTATAAAAAAACTAGCTACTAGAAGGAGGAGAGAGGCAGGTGAGATTGAGAGAGGGAGGAGAGACACGAAATGGATTTGGGAGAGAGAGGAGAGAGGCTGGATAGATATAATTGATTTATATATATGATTGATAATTGTATATCGGCCAATGATTGTATCACGGATACAATTGATTTGTATCAATATGAATTCAGTTGTATCAAAACTGTTGTATTCAATTCGTTGATACAAATCAATTTTATCAAGTATATTAACGAATATAATTTGTATCAAAATACAATTTGTAGCGACGAATACAATTATATCATTGTTGTAATTCGTAACAAATTGTTATTGTATTCAAGTATATTTGTATTCTTCTTTAGCCTTGTGTATTGTATTCATGTGTTACAATTTGTATTTGTATCATTGATTGTTACCATTTGTATTTGTATTTGTATTGACGAGAGAAAGGAAGAGGCAAAAGAGAGACGAGATAGGTGAGGGAGTGAGTGAGGGAGAGGCGAGAGAGAAATTTGTTATAAAATCATAATTATAGCTACGAATCGTAATCCTCTTAAATTAAGTTGTATATAGTAAATACATATCGCATATTTGCCTTCTTATGTGATTTTTTCTTTAAGGACCTATTTATGCACACCTAACATTAAATGACATTAATAGTATTATGTAAAAATCATACTAAATAATAACAATAATATAGCCAATATAATCGGGAAAGCGGAGAGAATAACATGACACAGAAAGTATCTGCAAAATCAAACTATATTAATTTATTATAAAAATAATTTAATAAAGTACGACAACTATATACCACTATAAATTACGAACTAGTTTAAAATTTAAAAGCCGTAATTCTTTTTAATTTTTTTGCTTTTCTTATACGTTTGACCATTAATTTTAAGGAGACCAATAAAATACTATCCCACTATGATATTCAAGAATAAGAATACATATTTATCACAACTCAATGTAGAACGGAAGGTGAATTTTTGTTTATATCTTTTATTGACGTTCTTTAATTAAAACTCAAATTTAAAATAATCGATTACAGAATCACATTAATAATACACACAATATTCAATTTTCAACTCCTCCCCAATATGAAGACATTCACCAAAACACATGGAATTGCCTAATCCCTTAGTTTTGTTTTAATGGTTGTTCAAATTCCCATAAATATATTTTTCACTTGTATAAATTTTTTTATAATATATATTAAATTATTAGTTGAGTTACATCGTTTAAAAATTAATAAAAATAAAATGCATTTTGCTTAATTTGTATGTCACTTATCGCAAAATAACTAGTAACTTAGTGCTAAACTACTAATAATCAATTTGACTAGAAAAGTTAAATTGAAACAAAGTACATTCTAATTAAGAGTCAATTTCTGGGTCAAATATATATTCACTTTTCATTATCATCTACAAACAAGTACATGAGAAAAATAAAACTATTGAATATACTACGCATATTATTTTACAAATATCAATCCGATGATATATTTCTACTCGAAAACTCTTTTATTTACAATCGCTTTGGAGCACCGATGATGGACATCAAATCTCTTTCGGTTTGAAGACCATCACCAAAATATTTTTGTCCTTTTGACGCTTGCAATAGCGATTCGCGCCGCTTCTCTATCTCTTTCCCGCAACTTTACTTTTTCTTCTTGCAACTGTTTCTCCCATAATGCAGCCTTTTTCTTCATCTTTTTTTCATCAAACGCTTTGTTAAGAACTTGTTTTTGGGATTTCATGATCACGTTAGCGTAGCGCTTTTTTAATATCGCGGCCCTAAGAATTTTATTGTCTTTTTTCAACGTCTCAACATCAAGCATCACCATAACTATGTAGCTAATTATCTCTAGAGATCTAAGAATATTGTAACAATGAACCAGAAACCCTAACTTATTGCAGTGTGGATGAAAAAAGTAGTAAGAAAAAAGTATAATATATACATATAGTTATCCATTTTTGTATCGAAAAAGGATTACCAGAGTTTCCTAAAATTAATAACCAGTAGTTATACGTACTATATATGGAAACTTTCCAGACTCGTTTGAGATTGAGAAGCAAACATAATTGTCAAGTTTCTCCAAAAACAAGAAAACATGGACAAAGCAAAGGAAAATAATAGTTACAAAATTGAAGATAATTTTTTCTTTAATAGGTAAGCCAGGAATATTATCATAATACCCCACCAACATTATTTATTAAGTATGAGAAAATTTAAAAAAACAGGAGTTTGTAATATAATTAGGCTTCTTAGTTATAGCTTGCTTAATTACGATTTGTAATTATGTATTAAAAGGAGGAGGGAGGCAAGATATTAGAGAGAAATAATTGATTTGTATATCTAATCGATAATTGTATCATGAATACAATTGATACAATTGATTTGTATATAAAATAACCTAGGAGAAAGACGAGTGAGATTGAGAGAGGGAAGAGAAAGGTGAACGAGATTTGGAAGAAATAGGAGAGAGGCTGGATAGATACAATTGATTTGTACATCTGATTGATAATTGTATATCTGACCGATAATTGTATCACAAATACAATTGATATAATTGATTTGTATCAATGAATACAATTGCATAAAGACTATTGTATTCATTTCGTTGATGCAAATTAATTTTATGGGAAAATTTTCAAAATGTCAATATTTTAGCATTTAATAGGATTCCTTGGCCACATTTTCAATATTTATTAAAAATGTCAATATTTAAGTTTGTTATGTAACTGATTTATGTTTTTTTTATTTTTTAATTGAAAGAATACAATTATTTTATAACATAAAGGAGAAATTTAGGGGAGAAAATATTTTTAAAAAGGAACATATCACTTAAAATCCATCCCCCTTGTGCATCAAATTTTCAATATCGAATTTTAAATTTCCATTGATAATACTCAATCTCTGTTGAAGTGAATTCGATTAAATTGCGTTTTTCTGTTTGGGAAGAATATTTTGAAAACGGGTATGAAATTTCATTGACAAACGGGTAAAATTTCGTTGACAATCTACTTTGGAGAAGGAATTCCCAACTGGAACTTTGATATAATCGGTGAAATACAAAATTGATCAGGTATACATGACCCTATCCCCATAACTACATTGTATTTCACAAAAATTGAATATAAAACCATCAATATATATAGATTCACATTCATATAACAAAAAGGTATTCATGATTGAGTTATGTATGTATTTTACTTTCATAGTGAAAACTAAAAATTGTATCTCATTAATCAAAATTGTATTACATGATTGCCAAATATATTTTTCTTTTATTTGTATTAAAAAAATATTACTGATTGTATCCTAATATAATCTAATCATTATATATGAATACGATTTAAGAAATGATACAAGATTCTGGGAAAAAAATTAGCATACATAGTGGAAATAATACAATCTGTTGAGGAATGATACAATATTCTAAAAAAAAATACAAATTGATTGCGAAAGAAATAGGATACATCTATGCTTAAGAAATACAAATCCATTTGGCATACCTATTGGAATGGTTACAAACTAAAAAAGAAATACAATGTTTTTAATATAAATACAAATGCTGAGTAAAAGAAAAACAATTGACAAATAAAAATTAATATGAATACAATTATGGTATGAATACAATTTCCGCAACCTTCTTCTCTAACTTTCTCTTTCTTCTTCTTCATTTGCTATGTTCCTTTTTTCCGATTTTTTGTTCACCAAATCTAAATCCGAAGCTGTATTCACTTACATAGATCAAAAGATAGCAAATCGCTAGAAAATTGATGATTAAGTGGGATACCTCTTGTAATCCTCTTAGAGTCGGCAATTAGAAAGGGATCTTTAAGGTTTTCCTTATCCAAAACTCTAATCGAAATTGGAGAATTTACTAAGCAACTAAACAAACAAATATTTTGAAAGATCTTTTTGAATGAATTGTAAGATTTCTTGAACAAATTGAAGGAAATTCGAATAGGTGATTTTCTTAAACAAGGAAAGGGGATAACAATGGTGAAAAACGCAAGAGAGAGAAAGGAGTGATTTGGGATAAAAACCTAGAAAGAGGGGAAAGTGGGCAATGGTTTTTTTCTCTTTTTCACCGGATAGTGGGGTAAAAATTAATCCAATGTGGACCTTATTCGAGAAATAAAAGGAAGAAATATAATTATATTAGGATACATTTTATTTGTTAAAATATTGACATTTTGACATTTTTAATAATTATTTTAAAGTTTAGATGTTTTTAATAATTATGTTAGGGATTTTGAGTAGTTTGCTAATTTTCCCTAATTTTATCAAGTATATTAACGAATATAATTTGTATCGGCGAATACAATTGTATCATTGTTGTAATTCGTAACAAATTGTAGTTAACTTTAGCCTTGTGTATTGTATTTGTGTGTTAAAATTTGTATTTATATCATTGATTGTTACCATTTGTATTTGCACTAGAGAGAGAGAGAGGAGAGGCAAGTGAGAGAGGGCGGAGAGAATGGAGAGAGGCGAGGGGGGTGACAGAGGGAGCGCCGAGAGAGAAATTTGTTATAAAATCATAACTATTGCTACGAATCGTAATTCTTTTAAACTAAGTTGTATATAGTAAATACATATCGCATGTTTGCCTTCTTATGTATTTTTTTTCTTTAAGGATCTACTTGTGTACACCTAACATTAAATAAAATTAATATTTGTTGAGATTAAATTAAAAAAATATGTTTATGTATTATGCCAAGTATATTAAAAAATAATGATAATAATATAGCCAATTTAATCTGGAAAGTGGAGAGAATAACATTTTTTTTTTGGGTAAAAAAAATTAAGCTCATGATACAGAAAGTACCTGCAAAATCAAACTATATTAATTTATTATAAAAATAATTTAATAAAGTACGACTATATATATACCACTATAAATTACAATTAAAATACAACGGCCAATAAAAATTAAGCTCACACAAACTCATAAAATAAGGAGTGAAATTTGATCAGAAAAAAATATAATTAAAAATAGGAGATGAACCTTTGATTGTTTGGATTTGAATGAATTAAAATGACAAAATATATTACGATTCTTTTTCAAGTTTTTGAATAAGCGTATGTTTACATATACTATCCTTTTAAAAAAATGCGTTTTCTTGAAAAATAAGTTGATTTCTTACTTATTTTTCAAATTATTCTAGAAATTAAATTTTCTTAAATTCGTTATTCACTCGAGCTAGTTTAAAATTTAAGAGCCATCATTTGTTTTCATTTTTTTGCTTTTCCTATCCGTTTGATCATTAATTTTAAGGAGATCAATATTATACTATCCCACTATAATTTCAAGAACAAGAATACATACTTATCACAACTTAACTTAGAACAAATAGTGAATTTATTTATTTCTTTTATTGGCGTTCTTTAAACTAAACTCAAATTCAAATTAATCGAACACAAAATCACATTAATAATACACACAATATTCAATTTTCAACTCCTTCTCCCCAATTAGTTTAGTCACATCATTTAAGAACTAACTAATAAAAATAAAATACATCCCTGCTTAATTTGTATATGATACTTATCGCAAAACAAATAGTAACGTTGTACTAAACTACTAATCAATTTGAACAGCAAAGTTGAATTGAAACAAATTACACTCTAATTAAGAGTCAATTTTTGGGTCAAATATATATTCACTTCTCATTATTATCAACAAACAAGTACATGAGAAAAATAAAACTATTGAATATACTATACATATTATTTTACAATTATCAATGACTCGAAAATTCTTTTATTTACAATCGATTTGGAGCACCGATGATGGACACCAAATCTCTTTCAGCTTGAAGATCATCACCAAAATTGACTGTCCTTTTGATGCTTGCAATAGCGATTCGCGCTGTTTCCCTATCTCTTTCCCGTGACTTCACTTTTTCTTCTTGCAATTGCTTCTCCCACAATGCAGCCTTTTTCTTCATCTTTTTTTCATCACACGCTTTGCCAAGAACTTGTTTTTGAGATTTCATTATCATGTTAGCGTAGCGCTTCTTTAACATCGCGGCCCTAAGAATTTTGTTGTCTTTTTCCAACATCTCAACATCAAGCATCGTCATTCCTACATAGCTAATCTCTAAAGATATAAGAATATTGTAAGAATGAACAAGTAATCCTAGCTTATGTAATGTGGATGAAAAAAAAGGTAGTACGGAAAAGTATAATATATGCATATAGTTATCCATTTTTGTATCGGAAAAGGATTACCAAAGTTTCCTAAAATTAATTATGAGTAGTTACTAATATGGAAACTTTTCAAACGCGTAATTTAACTAAATTTTATCTTTCACAATAAATAAAGTTAATTATTTCATTGTTTCCTTTTTTTCTCCAATGGATGTAAATTATTTTATATATCAAAATTGAAGCCGTATATATCCTTTCATGAATGACGATGTTAGAGGATCATATGAATTGCTTTTAGTAATTTCATTTTTTATTTATCGTAGCTTTTTTATTTTCATATTTTTTTTCGAACTACTTTTCTATATCGAGGGTCTATTGAAAATAACTTCTCTATCTTTCAAGATAGATATAAGATCTATGTACACACTATCCTCTCCAAACATCACTCGAAGTTTCACAACTAGTTATATATTTGTTGTTGTATTTCATTTGTTGTGATGATATTAATTAGTGGAGTACTTATATTTTTGTTTACTGGAATCTAGCTAATATGCAGTACCTCCTTCTTAGTTTCATTGTATTTATTATGCATGCATGACAGTATTTTCTATTTAAAAATTGTTTGATAAAGAATACAACGACACTCTCTATATTCTCATGAAGTTTAGAGTACTATTGTAATCATTTAAAATTTATTGAATATAATAAATGTATAAAATGATTTGGATAATATTAAATTTAAGATATATTAATTCAAAAAAAATATTATGAATTAATTATTTAAGTTCAATAAATATAAATTTAATTAAAGCCCAATTTCATTAGTCTGGTGTATTGATTTGAGCTACAAATGATGAGTCCACAATATGTTATCTCACCCTAGAGGCCCAATTTGGTGTCACGTGTCAAATAACATGGCATGTCAAGTCAAATAAAAAAGCCAATAGAATCATGCCACATGTTAAAATAACCTGGCATATCTAGCCAAATCAAAGGTAAAAAAAATGTGACATATGTGTACATGTAACGTGTTCTGACAAATCAAGTATCATCATGTCACTTAAATAAGTTAAACAAATTATGATTTCATGAATTAACTTTACAGCTTTTGGATATAGTTAATTAAAGTTGTTGATGTTTATGCAAGAGTAAGCTTGTACACATACTCCTTTGAAAAATATCTTATGCATATATGCGACCACATTGTTATTGTTATGTAGAAATAGAAAGTTAAACATGTTGGCTAGGTCATCAAATTCACTTCTAATTATTACCAACAAACAATTAAATGGGGAAAATAAGGTAATTATAACAAATGATAGTTATTTATTTCACAAAAGCAAATAAGGAAATTCAAGTATCTAACATATCATCATGTCCCTTCTTCTTTTTTTCTAGTAAACATGCAAAGTACTCTTCAATATATCATCGCCAATGGATCAGAATCAGAATCAGAATCACAGGATCAATTTTTTCTGGAACAAGAATTTAATCGAGTCTTATAGACCGATTGTGTTATCGGGTCTACTGGTATCGAATCCAACAAAACTTTCTGTTCAGACTTCTTTGTTCTTTCTAAGTCTTCTTCTTGCATAGAAGAACACAACTGTTGCAAAAACAGGTATTCTGTTTTGATCTGTTATATACAGGTTTGAAACCGGCCCCTATCATTTTATTTAAAAAAAATATTTTTCTTTGTATTATATTCTTAAAAAAATAGTTTTTAAATATTTATTGATCTGATAACTTATTAGAATTTTGTATAGTTATACTTTAAATTTATTTTTGTAAGTTTTCCTTCATTGTTTTAAAAATAGTTAGTAACTTAGTACTTAAACTTTTTTTAGAAAATAGTTTTACAAAAAAAAATTGATTTTATCTAACTTTTAATAGAATTTTAAAATTTTTAAAAGTTATAAAAATTGTAAGTTTAGTAAACTTTAAACAACAAAAAACAGTATTAAGAAATTTATGAGTAAGTTAGCTATTTACAAATATTAAAAGAGTTGAAATTCAATTTTATAGTAGACTAATATTAAAAGAGTTGAAATTGAAATTTATAAAATACTTTGCATTAAATAAAATATTACTTTAATTAAGGCGAATAACTTGTATATTTAATCAAATAAATAAAATAATACATGTATTACAAATACTAGAAGAATATCTAATCTACGCAACTATCTTTTAGGAATGGTTCTATTTTAACTAGATCTCTATTATCATACTAGTATTTATAATTTTTGAAATAATATTTTCGTAAATTCTCTATTATTTTCTTAAAGCAGTAGTCGAAACTTCTATTTATCGTTCTTCCTCCATTGCTTTCATGTCATCAGTATCACTACATTCAAGTATTTCATCTTCTACTTGAGTGGCTAATTCTGACAATCTATAATTTCTTTTTTTGACATTGATCCAATCTCTAAACAACATTGATATTTCTAAATTATCTTTTGCTAATGAATACTTATGGTTTCACCAACATGGGTTGTGGTGCATTGGTGGGAGTGCTTCACCCTTAACCAGAGGTCTTGGGTTCGAGTCCTAGGTATGGAGAAAATCCTGTTGGGAGCGTCACCCCGAATGGGCCCTGCAGTGCACGATTCGAATTTAGTCAGAGCTCCAATGTGGGCTCTGGACACCGGATGGGAAACCAAAAAAAAAAGAATACTTATGGTTTCCAATAACAAATCTCGTTGAGCTAAAAGCTTGTTCCGAAGCTACTGATGATGCTTGAACCACTAACACATCTCCAACTACCCTTGCAAGCTTTGGAAATTATTCTCCACGATTTTTTCACCACCCTAAAAATTAAGGTTCTTTATGTTTATCCCTAATATTTTCCGAAGCTTGAGTAATATATTCATCAAAATCATTACTGTTAAAAGTTTCAAGATCAAGATTATCATCTATCATATCATCAAAATCCCTAATATTTTCCGAAGCTTGAGTAATATATTCATCAAAATCATTACTGTTAAAAGTTTCAAGATCAAGATTATCATCTATCATATCATCAAAATCATCTCTTCTAGGCCTATGAATTGGAGGTCTAACTGGTGAAATATTTTTTTTCATAGCTTTATATATCATACAACTTTCTAGCTTTAGTTACTATACTACTCTTGCAAGTTTCAACATTAGGAATTTCAACTACTTGAATGTCTAAATTTGAATAAAAAATTTCAACCATTTTTTAAACACCTAATACTTTGTAATATGGGTTGAATGACGTAACTGTCAAATAAATTTGGAAAATATATTTTAAAAATTGAATTTTTCAATCATAAATTCAATTGACTCTTTAAATTTTACATTTTTTTAATATTTTGCAAATTCAGATGAAATAGCACAAATATTTACGAAATCCAAAAAAATAGTTTGGAGGTACTATATTTATCTTTTTTATAAAAAAAATCTCAAAAATCAATAAGTTCCATTGCTTCTTCCTAGTCATCATTACAATGTATTAAAGTCGAGTTCGAATTATGAGCATTAAAACTAAATTGTATAGGCAGTTGATAAACATAAGCAACTTCAAACATTACAAATAGAAAATTTCTTCTAGTAGAAACTTTTTTTTGAAACTTTTCTAAATTCAAGATCATATTCTCAGCCTTTATTTTAATTTTAAAAATTCAACTACAAGCAATTCTAATTTTTTTAACAAGAATCTTCAAATACTGATACATATCTTTTACTATGAAACTATTAAATTTGTAAGAACTTGTTCAAGCAACTATACATATATGGTTGCAATGTGCTAATCCTCCGTCCACAATCTCATATTTTTGCTCTTTCAGAAATAATTTGTTAAATGTGAGATCCTGAAAGAACAAAAGTACAGCTTTTTGAGTCTTTTTTTTTTTATGACAAGGGAAACCTGTACAGGGTAAAACTCGCTCCTATGATATAGTTCGCATAGGTTTGAGATTTTTTTTGCCATATCACGGCTGGAAAAGACAGATATGATTTCAGTGTTCTGTTGTTCCAGTAAGTACAGTGAAACATACTACAGCACAAGAATATAAAGATGTTTTGAATCACCAAGAAGCCTAATGAATTCCAAAAGAACAAATGATTAACTAGGCAAACGTAACACGTATGAAATACAAGATGTTCTGTGACAAGAGGAATTTACAGCAGGAATAAGAACGAATTTTCGTATTCAGACTTTGTATAAAGTGACACTCCGTTGTCACTGATAGTCAAAGATGCTACTGGTTGGTTAGTGATCCTCTCATCTGCATTATCGAGAACATAAAATACAAAGGCCAGGACAGATAATTTATTCGCGTTTCAAATCAGCTGGGATCCCTGCGCTTTACTCTACTCTTCATCATTTCAGCCCACCTCGCAAAGAGACTTGAAACCTCAAACTTTCCAGAGAACTTCATCCTCTTAGCCAACTCCTCCAATATATCAGGCCTACCACCCCGAGAAAAATCAGCAGCGAATTTGTTGTAGTCAAGTTGAGGTGCTTTCATGCCTTTGTCTATCATTTCCTCCAAGTATTTACAAGCCTCCATAGATCGCCCCTGCCCTATAAGCCCTCCAATGAAGACGGTGTAAGAATTTTCATCTGGACAGCAACCCCTCAGGCTCATTTCCTCCCAAGTTGCATGAGCCATGTCATAGTTCTTTGTCATGAAGAATGATTTCATCAACATATTGTAAGTGTGAATAGTCGGTTGGATTCCATTTCGGATCATCTTTTTATATAAAATAACCGCATCATCTGGCATTCGTCGATTTATTATTAATTTGATCAGTGCATTATACAGTCTTGCATCAGGTGGGCATCCTTTTTCCTTCATCTCCCTCAGCAATGCAAAGACTTTATCCATCCTCTTTTGATTTCCAAAGCCTGTTATCAAACAGGTAAAAGTTGCAGCATTTGCCTGACATCCGGAGCTAAGCATTTCCTCAAAGCCAGCAACTGCTTCATCCATCTTACCCTGCTTACACAAATCCCGGATGAAGATCGTATAACTTCTTGTATTAGGTGATGGACCCTTTGCTTTCATAACCTCAAACAGCTTGACCGCATCAGACCTTTTTTTACACTTTAACAGCCCTTCCAACATTGTGTTATGGGCGACAATATCAGGTTTAAATCCCTTATCAATCATCTCATTCCACACTTTACCAGCATCCATCAGATTCTTTACCCTACACCAACCATTGAGCAAAACCGTATATGTTAATAAATTTGGTGTGAATCTATGCTCCAATTTCTCAAACAACAATTGTGCTTCTTTCCCAAGCTTTGCCCTTCCCAGGGCATCAAGTAAACAATTGATTGTCTCCACCCCAACTTTAAACTTGTACTTCTTCATCAACTCAAACATCCCAATAGCTTTCTTCCGCTCTCTTGCTGCAGCAAATGCTTTCATGGAGATCAAAAATGCCTCCATTGTAAGCAAACCTTTCTCCCCCATTTCTTCAAGAACCGAAACCATAGTCTCAAACTGCCTCGCCTTTCCAAGTATTGCCATCATTGCATTATACGTTCTTGAATCATGAGCATACCCTGGCCTCTGAGCTGCCCAACAAAAGAATCTGAATGCTGGTTTTCTAGCATGCTTGAACCTCTCCAACACATCTACTATCAAATCATGGCTTAAGTTGATCCCACATTCATCCAAAACAGCCTCCATATTCCGATCTAACGAAAACAACTCATCAACAACCTTACACACCCTTTCCACCTCTTTAGGATCCGCCTTCGACTCTACCACCCTTTGATCACCCTCACTTTCAACATCATTATCACTTTCTAATTCACCATCATTATCTACAGAACTACAAATTCCCCGACAACTCAACTTCAAAAACTTCACATTTGGATTAATACCAGTAAAATAAAAACACCTTTTTGACGAAAAAGGCCAAATCTTTCTGGAATTACTAAATAACCACTTTCCTTGAGATTTACAGAGTGAAGTTTGTACAGTGTTAAATTGCTTAGAATTCAACTCCAAACACTTCACATCTGGATGAGTATTAGTAACATAAAAACACCCTTTTGGCAAAAGAGGCCAAATCCTTCTGGGATTACTCAATGACAACTTTTCTTTAAAAATACAGAGTGAAGTGGGGTGTGACATAAAAGATGAAACTTGACAATGAGAAAAATGGATACTACAATGAGCAAGAGAATGAAACAAACGAGACAAGGGCAGAGAGCTACCAAGAATACGGAAGGCTTGCTCTCTTCTTCTAAATCTTCCTCGTAGGCATGCCTCTTGTTGGTCAGAGAATAACTGGGTGGCGGCGCTGTTGAGGAGTTGGTGGCCATTGAAGTTGAGCAGTGGAATTGAGTGCGGAAAAAGCTTAAAGATTGCAACTTTTTCAAGATTCCTCATCGAAATAGCCATTGGGAGTCCATTGAAAGTGGAAATTAAACCAAGTTGAGATTTTTCTGCTGGTTTTGCAAGATCGCAGCGGCGAGATTTGGGCCGATTGGGAACTCCTGACTATTAAGAGCGTTTAATATAAAGGGAAAAGGCTCAAATATGAATAGAAATTTGGGAAAAGGCTCATTTATACTATACGTTAAAAGTTTGGCTCATATACGTCATTACTATTTAAGAAAAGGCTCATTTATGCCACTATTTTTTAACATTGGTTTTGCAAAACCATTTTTTACACGTGGCCAATTATAATTCGGCCACGTCTTTTTTTTAAAAAAAAATCAAAATTCTAAACAAAAATTAGAATTAAAATGACCCACCCAAGTAACAAAAATTAGAATTAAAATGAGAGAAGTATTAAAACACCTTTGAACTTGGCACAAATTATTAGTTTCGTCCTCGAACTATTGACGGCCTTAAAAAAAACTCTTTACTTGACTAACTAAACTTAGATACACTTTCGATCTGGCACATGACATAGCAAGTGGTCTCAAACTCTTGTAGGAACATGGAGTTCTTAATAAAAAGTCAAAAGAAGTGTTGGCAACACCCTAAACTTGGTGATAATTTAGGGGTGTATTTCACTCATATTGCAATATCGGGTGTATTTAAGTTCAGTTAGTCAAGTAAATGAGTGTTTTTTAAGGTTGTCGATAGTTCGGGAATGAAACTAATAATTTGTGCCAAGTTTAGTGATGTTTTCTGTACTTCTCTATTTAAATTTTGAAATTTCTTTTGTATATGTTCTCTTTTGGTGATTAGGTTGTTAAGTTAACCACATAAATATGTCGATCTTCTTAAATCATACACATTCACCTCAATAAGTCATAAAACCTCATGCGTTTTCTACTTGAGGTTGATGTATATAATTAAAGAGAATGTCATATTTTATATGATTAACTTAACTACTTAAAAAACGAATGGAAACACGCACAAAAAGTTTTTTGAATTTTTGTGGAAATTGATTCATTTATTTAAGCAGATAAAATACTTGGTTTTTTTACATAGTACAGACAGTAGTTTCAAACTTATTTGACATAGTATATTCCAAAAGAAAAAAGTGATAAAAAGCTTATCTTACAACAGTAACAACTAGGCTGCTTAAATTTCAAGTTAACTAAAATTGATATGAATCATCACTGATCGTGTCGCTTCATATTTCTGCAGTAGCTTTTACTGAAACTCTTATTGGATTGTACCCTTTAACGCCCACCACTGAACTCTTGCTGCTTCTTCACTCTACTGTTTCACATACTAAATTTGTAATGAGTAACAGATAACAGCATGTCAAAACAAGAATCATTTCACCTGAGCAAATTATGCCACAATAGTACCCTACATAGCAACAACCTTTATGATTATATCCTTGTGAAATGATGACTTTTTCTTTCTAAATAGGTACCAAATAGGCAAAAAGCATATCATTTTATAGAAGAAAGTAACTGACTGCTGTCTGTTCCTACAAAGTTTGTAGTACAAACCAAACAATAGCATTATCAAAGAACAGATTAATTAATCATGAGTGATAAACGTTTGATAAAAACATCTATCATGCATTTATTCATTTAATACGAACACCCTTTTTTCCCTTTGAACAGAAGAGAAAGATGGGAACACAGCAATTCACTTACCGAGTGTCATTGAGCACATACTGTCCAGCCATCTTTTGGAGATATATAGAGTACTAGTCACTCAATAGATGGGCAAGGAAACAGTAAGACAACCCAGCCAAACTGTTCTTAAAGTTATGTTTATAAACAAAATGTTCAACAGGAGTCTCTTTCTATGTAACATATGTACCAAATGAAAATTACATATAATATACAACACAGTTTCAAAGCATCACTTCAACAAGTCATTGCCGAGAAGAAAGGACAAAGGCCAATTTGACCTTGCCTGGAACATCTCGATTCGATGATAAAAACTACAAAGAAAAGAAAAAGGAAATTAAAAAAGAAAACTAATTGCTCAATGCTCATGATTGAGCAGCAGTTTCTTCAGTCACTTGCTCTTTCATTGTATCAGAAGCCTCCTTCGTCTCTAAGACAGGAATTTCCTTTATCTCCTTAACAGAAGCTTTGTTTGTCACCTTAACTGGAGCTTCCTCTGTCTCTTTCATTGGAGTTCCATTTGACTCTGCTATTGGAGTTTCCTTTATCTCCTTAATTGGAGTTTCCTTCATCTCCTTCAAAGGGGATTCTTTTTTTGCTTTCACCAACTTTGTAGGTTCTTTGACTCTGGGAGTTCCATTACTGATTCGACCACTCACACGATCTTTGCTTTTGGGGGTGGGTGGGGTAGGACTGCCATGTTTGTAAACACCAATGCTGTGACGACCCTTTGCAGAAGGTTTCTTTTCTTCAGGAGATGCAGTGACTGCGTCACTACAGCTCTTCCTACGGGTTAGATTTGGTGATTTGGCACGAGTGACTGGCAGCTGCATGCAAAGCAGGAACATTTTTATTTGCTGACAAGGATACAAACTCAATCTAGTCCATAAAAAAAACAGAACTCAAGGTTGTTGCATGATCGTTTAATCAGTTACTTAGGGAGTAGAAGATACATTTAGGTCTAAATTACATGATATGTCATTTGTAGAGTCGAGTTGCCTCAGTTATGCCTAAAATCATCCCTTTTGAACCTAGAATAAATATGCAAATAGAACACATGCATTCCACAATTGATAGCACTAACTAGCATCTTCATGTTTTATCTTCTGAAATTATTTTTGAGGCATCAACATTTGGAACTTGGAACTGTGATTTATCACATGGCACTAAAGTTAAAAAATTGGTAATTCACATTGTATGCTGGCCAAAGCCTTAACTTCATTGGACAAGTTTCTTATACAGGGTAGAAGAATAAACATTAGCAACAGGGAACCAACTTACAACTATAAACACAGAGTCTATATATACGTGAAGAGTACCTTCTTAAGTTCAGCCTTTGGAGGTGGCCCTTCACGGTAAAAATTAGGAACTGGATTTGCTCTGTAGGACATGGCCTTTCTAAGCTGCTTTATTGCTGCTTCTTCCTCTTCCTAGAATTTGGAGAGAATAAATTAGGGGTCAATTATCTCACTTCACAACATATCTTTTTTTCTCCCCACCAGACCTAAGAAGTCGGGGTAATCAAAATGCTGTGAGAAACTCATACATGCATGCTAACAATATAATAACCTTTGTTCTGGCTGCATATTCTCGTTTCTCCGCCTCCAGAGCTTTGTGCTTTTCCTCTAACTTTGTGTAATACTAGATAATAAAATGAGAAAGATTGAGATAGCATCGTTTGTTTAGAAAACAAAGCACAATTACAAGTTAATCATGAACGAGGAGAGGAGCTTGTAAGAAGGTTGAACAAGAATTTCATTCAAAGGTTCATGAAAATACCTCTTTACGTCTCGCTGAGCGTTCAGAACATTTAAATGATGGAGCTACAGGAACAGTAACCTTGGACCTAACTGTCCGCACAGAAGCTGCAGTTCTATGAAAGATAAGGAAGATTTTCCCGGAAGAACAAGAAGAAAAAAACAGAAATTTTTAATAGAGAAGTCTGCAAAAAGAGGAATTAGAAGTCCAATAAAAGGATACGAGGAAGTCAAGGACCAGTTATCGTCTTCATCCTGAATCCGCAGCTTCCTTGTCATCATGGGAGAATTTTGCTGCAACAAGATAAATAATTCTCAAAATCAGTGGTCTGATCATCAGGGCACAAGAACTACATGACATCAGAGGATATACAAGTATTATATAGAGTCATGAAGGGTGTAAAATAATGACATTAAAACACTGAAATATGAGTAGTGTGGAAGCCTGATAAATTCAAACAAGATACTGAATATGCATTCGGCTCAGATTGCAGTAAATTATCGTTCTGCTTGCCGCAGCCAACTTCTTTTTGTCCTTCATTCAGTGACTAACTCACTTAAATTGCAATCCAAAATCAATCTATCTACTTTTCGGCAAAACCAAAGTCATGATTTGCTGAAGGTTCCCAGTTAATGCTACTGTGATATCAACATCAGAATTTAAGCTTATCTTGTTTACATAGTGATGAGTTTGGAGCTTCCCACTAAGCCTCCAGACAGCATCATAGAATATAAATCTTGACATATTTATCGAGGAGTGAGAAGTTATCCATTAAGCATCAACTCATTCCATGCTATTCATTTTACCACCCAACCCACCCCCAAAACACCACCAAAACCTACAGAAAAGAAATATACGATCTGGATTTTAGGCTGGTTCAAAAAAACTTTAAACATTGTCAGATAATCAAAAGCAGGATTTAGCAAGCAGTTTTCTGGACATCTTTGAGCTGCAAATAAAATCCACAGCCCCTTACAAATGCCATCCTTTATACTGTGGCAAATAACCAAGAGTCCAGCTTATAAGGATTGAGGCATATTCCAGATTGTTCGTGTTAATTAAAAGCAACAAAATCTTACATGCAATTTTTGTGAAGTCATAGGACACTGCAGATCGATGGACTTTGATGAACAATTCGAGCCAGCATCAACAGTCTGAGTGCCATTTTCATGATTTTCAGATTCATTCCCTGATGAATTCATAACCGGGGGGGCTGGAATTTCAGTTGCTGCAGTAGAATCAGATGAAGGTTTCATTGGTGAGCCCAACTTCTTGTCACTGGACTTCACAGCCTCAATCTTCGTAATTTTTCCCTCAATCGGATCAGGTTCACAGTTGGTGCTTTTCACAGATAGTACATCCTGCTTCTCATGGGATTCCTCCACATGTGTCTCTTTTGTAGTGTGATCCTCTGTCTCATACTCCTTTGCTTCAACCCTTTCCTTGGCGATTCTTGGGGCAACATGAACTGCGCCATGGGTGACACCATTTGGCTTAACACTAGGTTTCTTTTCAGAACGTAAACCTGTAACGTCTCTCCCCATCACCTGCAAGAAGAAATATACAGAATAAAAGCTTAAAAATGCAATCCCTCAAGGGAAGTTACTCTTATAATTTGTACATTTAGTGATTCAAGTGACTCATAGATGAAAGGACTACAGGACATGCAGAAATAAAGTTATTCAACACTTCATTGTTTCATTACAAAGCAAAAAAGATAAATACATAACTAAATAAAGCCTATTGCTAACCCCAAAAAGAAGAAGAAAAAAAAAAGTCCAGAGGAATATTCTACAATTCATGAAATGCAACTGTATCATGAATGTCGGACAAGTATTTATTCCTATGGTTCCCAGAATGATGTCCCAGTAGACAACATTTGGCACATTCTGGACTCAAATTAACCATGTTACAGATCTATAATAAGCAAATAAATGCATTTTCTGTCTAACAACTTAAGCTTTTAGGTGAGGAGATCATCCTATTCAACAAACCAAGTGATACTATCACAAGCTCAGACTTTAGTCCAGAGAAAAACATATTGAGCTTTCTGGGGACAGACAGTGTTCAACTGATACAATCAAAATATTTCCTTCTATATAGTAATCACATTTAGGACAGTAGGAACTAGGAAGCATCAAGGCAATGGTCCAAGCAAAAAATAATGGAATAACAGGAGTTTCCAGTGACTTGCTTTTAGATCCCAATAGTTCATTTATTTCGTTTCAGTAAATCAGTCCGAAAAATTAACATCTACTTAGGCAAAGCAAGATTATATTTCTGAATGGAAAGAGAAGTTTTCATAATTCAAGAAAATCATTTTTCCCTCATATCAGGAATTAGCAGTTATATACTGACCAACTTTACATATGAAAGAATCTAATCCCCATATGAAAGTGACAGGACCTGACAAAGAAAGTCTTAAGATAGAGATCAAAAAATCAAACCCTCTATGTTACCTCTCAACCTCTAAAAATGGAGAGCAAAATAGAAAGTTACAAGGCCCTAAAAATATCTTAGAATTGGAAAATCTACAGAACTAAAAGGGGAAAGAACTTGCAAGAGACAGAGAGATTAGGAGAATATCGTAACCACCTCAGAATACAAACTAGCACAAGATTTTTCTAGGAAGACCACAATATAAGAAACAAGACCCCCAAATGTCTAATTCCAATCATGGAAAAGCTCATGACATGACAAAGAAACTAATCTCTGAATCTGAATCTTGCATCATGAAAAATGCCTGACAATTCACAAAACTCAGGGTGGACGAAAGAAAGGAAAGAGAAGGAAAAAATGTATAGTTGGCTACCCAAAGTTGCAGAATTAAATGCTCAAATCTATCAGAAATGTGAAAATTTTGGGGAGAGAGAAGAAACAATCCTCTAACCAACAGAAATACAGCTAAACAACCCCTTCAGTAAACACACAAACCCATAGCCCACCCTTGAAAACCAGAAAAAAATGCAGGAGAAAGAAAATAAAAGGAATCAACCCAATTTAGTACCCTCAATACCTCCAACATATTCACCAAAATGCTCAAATACATAACAGAAAACAAACTTCAAACTTTTATACAAAAGATTAAAAGGAAGAAAAAGAAAACAAACCCATTAACAAATAGGCATAAAGGCAAAATTCCCACAGCTCAAACACCCACAAGTATAAAAATAAACAGGCACCAAATTCCCAAACCCCATAAACAAAAGCAGCTCAGATAGAAAGACAACCACCCAAAAATCCCTCATATTCCCCTCCATTTTCCAAGATTTTAAGCATAAAAATCCAATCTTTACCACAAAACTCAAACACCCACATAATAAAATGTCTTCAAAACACAAACCAACACAAAGAAAAACCAAGAAACATGAACACAACAACAAAAAATTACCAAAAAGCTCAAGTCTTTCACCCTAAGAACCTAACCTGAAACAACCCCACCAAAGAAAAAAAACAAAAGAAAAGAACGGTGGATTTCAAAACATGCAGATCAGAAGAAAAATAAATCCTTACTAGTTTATCTTCTATAACCCTTTAAGCTTCTGATCTGAAAGAGATCTCTTCAAAAACAACACACAGACCAAAAACAAAACCCCACAAAACGTGAAACCAACCCTCTTCTTCTTCTTCCTCTGTTTTTGGTTTTCTCTCTGTAAAACTACACAAAAAATGTTTTATGTATGATGGTTATGATTAATGGTTCTCTCTTCTGTCTGTCCTTTCTTTCTCCTTCTCTCTCTTTTTTTATCTTTTTATTTAAAAATTAAATAAATTATGCTTCTTTTTTCAGCTCCATTTTTTTCTTTTTCTTGGTCAATCTCGAGTCTCAACACCGTTAATGTCGGGCAGTTGCCTGTACAGTAGATTCATAGTCATACAAATTACCATATATATATATATATTTTATTATTATTATTTTTTTTTTTTTTTTTTTTTTTTTTTTTTTTTTTTTTTTTTTTTTTTTTTTTTTATAATATCAATCTTGTAATTTATTGGAGGGAAATGAAATGAAAATTTATCTTTTATCTGTTCTTTTTTTTTGGTGGTTGAGTGCATTTTAGGGAGTATGTAAGATTTTATATTTGAATGTGGGGCTAAGTAAATATATTTATTTTATTTATTATTTTGGAAGTTCAAATTTAAATAGTAATCCCTCCTTTTTCCATCTCTTTCTTAAGTTTTCAACTAAAGGAGGGGAGGAGTTCAATAAAGTCTTCCATGTTGAATCAAATACTCAAAGCTAGTTGAATAATATTTTTTTCAATTTCTCATTTGGTGTTCGGTGTCTGCATCTAATTTGGATTCCCACCATGTAAAGTCCCACTCGAGAGGAATCGCTCTCTATCAAAAAAAAATTCATACCCAAAACTCAAATTCGAAATATCTTATTAAGTGAAGAGACATTCAATGGTAAAGCTAGTTGAATAGTAGTAGTAGTAGTCACTTTAACTTTTTAATAACTTACTAAGGTATTATTGTATCGCTTGCTTTTTATTTTCGAATCAAGTCATAAATCTTAATCAAGATTCATAATAAGAATAACAAGTACTATAAGCATTATATGAATAATAAAGCGATTAATTTGTATTCGTTTATTGCTAGATCCATTTATGAAGGTAGCGCTCTCAACAAGATTTAATTTTCATATTCTGAGTTTAAATTAAAGATCTACGGTTAAAGATGAATGAATTTCAATCATCTCAAAATTGGATTCTTCTCACTCTTGTTAGTTGGGACAAAATATCATATCTTGTTGATTTTCTTTTTTCCTATTATCTCGAGCTCTTGCTCTTCACAACTCAGGTTGGTAGCTAATGAACTCTTGAAAGGTCAAAGATTGAAATTAACTTTTCTTGATTAAGCAACAATAACAACAACAAAATCTACTATGTTAGAAAAATATTATCATTTACTCTAACTTAACGGGATATTTTACATTTCTTCTTATTTTAAATTCTCGACGAATTTAATGAATTACTGTGCTTATTCCAAGAGTTTCATAATATGTAACTAAATTATAAATATAAAAAATCTCACTTAATTATATACTTGATTTTGAGGGTTTTTTTTTTTTTTTTTTTTTTGCATAGCAGGGGTAAGGTAGAGTGAGGGTAGTGTAGGTTATGATGAGACGAATACAATTTCAAATTTAGCTAGAGTATATTGATTTAAATGAATGAAAAATAATCTCACTTAAGAATTACTTCTTTCTCAAATAAATATTACACAATACAAATTCAAATTAATCGGAAAAAAATTGCTACATAGGGGAGTATGGGATAGGAATCTAGTAGTAGTAGTATGAGATTTTAGTTTTTTTGTTGTTATGGTTTTTGACAAAGGTAGGGTACATTTAGGCCTTCTGTCACTCTGACCCTCTCATCTTTTCGCTTTTTTGTCGGAGATGCTTTTATTGCCTTTGCCTTCACAATGGACTCTTTTCTATCACATTTTTACCCTACACTCCAAATTTTCAAAATTTACCACATAATAATAATTTTTAAAAATGTATGTGTAGTCGTTTGAATGATATTTGATTGAAATTAAAATATATAAAAAGAATTAAGATTAAAAGAAGAACATTTGAAAGTTTAAATTGTGTTTAGATATATTCGTTTTTATCCTCCTATGTTCGAAACAATAAAATAGAAAATAGATAAAGCATAAGTTTATTCAGAGTCTACGACTTATTTGTGTGCGCTTTCAAAATTATGTAGATAGCAGTGAAGTGAGGGGAGACTTACGTTTTTGAGTAATTTCAGTTTCGTAAAATTGTGGCTTCGCTTTGGATTCCATAGTCCGGAGTTTTGAGTTTCAACAAGTGCGAAAAAAATAACAAAAATTAGAAAATAAATTTGATAAAAAAAAACATATCAATCAATCATTTGATCGAAGTTGAAATTGAAGCTGAAGTCAAGCGACAACAATAGCAGCGTCAGGAGAAACTCTCTTTTCTAACTTTTTTTTTATGAACTAGAAGATACGTTTTTCAAACAAGTTCTTCAATAATACTTCCCAATTAATACAAAATTGACTTAACACCAACATGAGTGTTGCTACGTACTATCCTTTGTCCACCTCAAATAAAAAGAAAAAAAAAAGACTATTATTGATGAGAAACCAAACAATCAATAAGAAATAATGTCAGGATAACTAATCCCAACATAACTTATCTTATCATAATTTATTCCATCATAACTTGTATTCAAACCAAACGATCCCTAAATCTTTTGATGTTAAGTTATCATAAGAATAAAGTTAAAAATTAGATGAGGTAGTTAAGAAGTGAAAATGATGAAATATTAACAACTAATTTTTAGTTGCATGGCAAAGTCATGACACAAAAATTATATGACAATATATGTGTGATATAATACATATATACTATAATTTACCTCACAAGTCAAAAAATTAGTTGAAATGTTACATATAATTAATTAAATAGGCTCAAATCAACATCCAAATTAGGTATTTTGTTAGTATAATTACAGAGACATTTAAACCTTTTCTTTTAATGCTGCATTGAGTTCATCGAATTGTCAATTTCTTGCTAGGAAAAGATCTCGTCCATTACTCTTTTGTCCATTGTTTTTTAATGGTGTAGTAAATGAATTATGGTCACGTGTATAAATAAATACGAGAGGGTTAAGATTATTTTTCTTGTTATTTTAAAAAAAAAATTAAAAATACATCAAATAATATTAAATTCAAAGTATTTTTATGTATTAATACTCATTTTGTTTTATTTATATTTTAGTTAACATTTTAAAATTATTCTAAAAAGTAAACAAAAACAAAACTTATGAAATTTTCGAATTCTTGAAATTGATTTCATTGTTCACAACTTTAATAAGAACACAAAAATTAAATCTACTTTTTATGAAGAAAAACAAAACAAAACAAAACATACACAATGTTGAAAAAAAAATCTTGAAGGATTATTAACAGAGAAAATGGTCTTAAACCCCCCAATCTATATCCGAAATTCCAACTACACACTCCAACTTCACGGGTGTCCTATTACTCCCCTGAACATTTTAAAAGTGAAATATATACCCCCTTAAAAAGGTATACCCAGATTTGTATTGGGCAGTGATCTGCACGCTCCTGCCACATCACATCACCTTTTTTAATATTAAAAAAATTAATTTTTTTTCTTTATTTTACAGCCATAGCATCATCAACTTGGTGCTAAATTATTTTTCATCAGTTTTCTTCTAAATTCCTCTCAATTCAATCTTCGAAAATTTCTAATTTTCTTTTAATAATCGTTGATTCAACCCTCAAATTCTCTATTTGTTTGCATAATCTCCTGTTTTTTCTCTTTTGATTGATGAAATTTTCACCCAAAATCATTAACAATTCAATGCCCAAAAATTCCTTTTTATCAATTTTAGGGTTTAAGTTTTTAGCCATAGTTAGTTTAGTAGGAATGTTGAAAAATGAAGATTTTGTATGACTTTTGTATAATATAATGTTCATGGTAGATTTGATAACCAAAACCTTTTTAGATCTGGAAAAAAAAGATAAAGAATGCATCTGACTTTTAAAATTTGTATTTGAGCTTGAATTTGCATCTCCTATCTTGGAGCGATAAAAACAAAGTATGTGGTGATGGTGATTTAAGTGGCAGTTTACATCGGTACTGATTGTTAATGGGTTAATAACATAGATTATTTTCGATAAATTTTTAGTAGAGCTACTATGAGAAGTGTGTGATTTGAAAATGAGAGGGAGCTTAGTGATGGAAGAACTATGGGGGCGGAGACCTGGTAGTGGAGGAGCCAAGCTCACCTGGCGAATCAAAGATGCCATCACCGCCGGTCTGTTAAAGAGAAGAAGAATGAAGAAAAAAAACGTAAAAAGTGACAAATAATTAAATAAAAGGAAACATAAAAGTTTTTTAAAAAAAGCAAAAAATAAATATGAAATAAGGAAAATATTAAAGTTTTAATTAGTTTTTTTGCCTCTCACTCTCTCAAAGAGAGTGAACTACACCTTCTCAAAGAGAGTGAACTACACCTTCTTTGCCACCTCAGCATTAGGGATCAAATAATTTCTCTTTAAAATAGTTTAAGGGGGTGATAGGACACCCGTGAAATTGGAGTGTGTAGTTGGGATTTCGGGTATAGATTGGAGGGGTTTTAAACCATTTTCTCTTAACAAAACAATCCATATCTTCACAGTTAAAAATAATTTCAAAAATATTATTTAGTGTAAGAATAATTTAATAAATAGACATAAGAATAAATTAATCAATATTTTTTTTGGTAAAAGTACCAAGAAAAATGACTCTAACCTCTCATTTTCATTTGTACACGTGACATACATTCACTACGTACACCACTGTGAAGTAATTGACAAAATAGTAATGGAGGAGATCTTTTTCCGTAGAAGACTAGGTAGTAGTTGAGCGTTGTTATATTTTATGTAAAGAAGATCGAGGCTATTTAATAGTCGCATAGTTTTCTTCATTTGCTTTGTATCTTACTATTTTATTGCAATATTATTACGAAAATATCAAAAACAATCTCTCTACCTCAAAAGAAAAAACAAGATTTGTGTACATTTTACTCTCTCCAAACTGTGAATAGGGTATATACGTTATCGGATTATATTGGATATGTTGGTATTGTTAACCACATAATTTTCAAAGGAATTTCTCCAAATATTTGAAGAGTTCTTTTATTTTTTTGTAATTGTGAAGTGATTCGAGAAAAAATATAAATATAGTTTTGTTGACAAAGAGGCAATTGAGTAGAACTTTCATCCTCTAATTTTTTTTAAGAACACTTTAATCCACCAACTGACAGAGAAAATTAAACTAAGTATTAATTAAATATAAAGAATCAAAATGAAAAAGTCATTACAAAAGTGAACCCAACATTGTTATTTTTCATATTATATGGTACACGTTCTTATCTTGAAAAAAAATATAAAAGATTCTCGATATATACTAAGAAGAAAAGGAAATTAGGGTCCACTAATCAGAAAATTGCCGTTAAGATTGTGATTAATCAATGATCAAGACAAAATATAGGTTGCTTGCAAGGTTTGTGTTACGATAATAAATATTAAATTATTTAATTACGTAAGAACAATTTAAGTCTTGATCATAAATAAATTGATTAATTTCGTAAGATTGTATTGATAATTATAAATAAACTGATTAAGATGCTAGTTTGCGTAGGGTCATTTTTAAGTGACCACATCAAGTTCTTAAATAATTACATATTAATCCTAACAAGGTACACGATTGATAGAACTTTTTATTTATATTTTTCTTTAAAAAAGGAAATTATTTTCATTTTTAAATATATACAAGTGCCTTTCATAGTTAAAATATTCCTTTGTGGCGACTTTAATTAATTATTCAGTACTAAAATTTGATGACACTAATTAACAATGGATCAATTGGTTTTGTAATTTGTCACAATTTGTTTTAAATTTTATATTAAATTTTTTTAATAAAAGATTTGAAATTAGCACATAAAGATCTGTAAAGATCTTTTTTTTAAAAAAAAATTTAAATTATAAGTAATCATGATCATTTCCTCGATTTTTTTAAACAATTACATAAATAACTTTTGTATCACAATTAACACATATATTTTATTTTCGTCAAGTTCTATAGAGTTATGCTACCTTGATACCGTAGAAAGACCATAATAAAAGTATAAAAAAGAAATGCGGAAAAGTAATTAAACGACAAGATTATTATTATAATAATAATAATTATTATTATTATTTTGTCTTTGATTACCTCTTAATAATTCTCTCGTCCATATTAAATTGTATATTCGAATGTTTTGATTTGACTTTTTAGTCAAAATAGCACACGAACGATATATATCTAATCTAAAGTGGAAAAGAAAAACACTTGGATACTTTTGCATAGACATATGTGTGCATTTATTTAGTGGAGTATAATTTCTTTAAAATATATAAATATTTGCTTTAGTACAACTTGAAAAAGCAAAAAATTAATCTAAAGTTTGATAAAAAAAAATTTTCCTTCAGAACGGTTGATGGTTAGAGAATTATAAATACTTTTGTATAGACATATAATTCCTTCATTCGTTTCAATTTATCTATTTTTTTAAAATTTATTTTAAAAAATATACAATTCTCTAATTTCAACTTTCTATATAATATAATATAGTCAAAACTAAGATCATACGATCAAAATTAGACAAATAAATTGAACCAGATAGAATCAAAGTTATTTGAACTTGACCATCGTATTACAAAAAGTTGAAGGGCCATGGGAGGAGAAAATAAAACAAAAAAAGTGGTAAAGTCGGCATATGTGTTTCAAATAATGTCTTTTTTGGTAGTCAAATATTGTAGTCCACAACAAGATTTGCTAATCCTGCTCACCTGACTTGTCAATTCTTCCTTTTTTTATGTTTAAGTAGGGATGCAAATCGAAAGTAGATAATTATTTTGCCGTTTATAAACCATCCTAATAAATATTCGTAAGCAATATTTGTTAGAGTGGGTAAAAGTTTCACATTGATTGGAGAATAGACGGGTGATCTCCTTATATGCACTTGGCAAACCTCCGCTCATGAGCTAGCTTTTGGGATTGAATTAGGTCCAGGTGCCATATCTTTATAATATTCTTAATCGACCTTCAATCAATTTTCGTACAGTAAAAATATTTGATAAATTATAAATCGGAAGAATTCATGATTTATCATTAAAAAAATAATATAATTGAGATAATGATTTCATAATTTTCTTAATACAAAAAATGTTTGTGCTTGTACATATAAGTTGTTGTCATCATGAGTCTCATGACAAAGTTAGAAGTAATCAAAAGGTTCTTCGCCCTTAATGTCAATAAACATTAGGTAATGAGCGAACAATTAAATTAGTAAGTATGGGTTATTCGCTCCATTAATTATTACACGCCCAATCTCATTAATATATTCCTTGTCTTTTTTTAATTCCTATCTTAATATATTGCGTGCAAAAAAACAAAAAAAAAAATAGCTAGCATACAAGTTAGAATTTAATTTGAAACATGTAAAGATTGTGGTAGGAGAAAAAGAGATGGGACCAAATATAAGTGGAGATTGTAAGGCTAGCACGTACGTACGTAAAGTAGGCATTAGAGGTGGGAAAATAAATTAAATTGAATTGAAATGTCAACGGCGCCAACCAAATATAGTCAGTCGGTGGCATTTGAATTTGATTACTCATGCAGCCCTAATATCCATTATTATTATTCTTATTCTTGTGTTTTATGTTTATTTTATTAAGAATAGATTGAAAAGGAATGTAATAAAGAAAACGACTTGTCCTAAAAAAAAATTATCAATCGTATTGGAATTCTCTTCTTTTTTCTTCCCTTTTAATTTTTTTTTATTTTTCATTCAGTGTTTGATGTTTATATTGGGATAAAGCGTTTCCTAACAAATACAATTACGTACCAAGGGGAACTCGAATAAAATATAACAAAATGTTTTTAACCTTTTTGTTGATTGACTCTGTGGGTCTGCCTTGTTGCATGATGCACGGCACATTCTGGATTTCATTTTTCTTACTCTTGTTGTGATATACTTAATTTATAGTTTAACGGAAATAATCTTTTTATTCGACAAATAGAGATAAGATTGTGTATATATTATTCTTTTAAAATTCATTAATTGGATTTTACTGGATATGTAGAGAAGGATGAAACTTTGACGTATCAAATTCATCTAAACTCAATACTTTTGACGCAAAGTATAAAAGAAAGTTTCACAAGGGATATTCTATAACTGATCATTGCCCCCCCCCCCCCGGCTTAATTTACTCTATATGTCAATACTAGCCCTACTACATTTTTGTCGTTTAAATTATATTTAAATATTTTTGAAATAACATTTTTTACTAACTTATTAAACGCTATAATCTACTTATTACCAAACAAACATTTTGCATTTTCATTTGTACCAAACACATCTAAATTTAGTATCGAAATGAGAATTTCACTATAAAATTCAAAATGTAAAGAAGTAAACAAATGACGAAGTCAAAGGAGGTTTAACATCTACTATATTTACATAAAAAAATAATTTTAACCATATATAAATAGTATAATTTTTTCGTCGAAAAAAATTCGGATGAACTCGTCGATCCTACTTGGCTCCACCGCGACCCAAAATGTATGATGGTAGTTAGCATATTGTCTCTCTTGTCATTCATGACTTCTCTAGGTATGCAAATCCTATTAATATATGATTATTATTTGTGACCATAAAGGAAGACTTGGAAGCATGTCTTCATAATTGAAGAGCGGTAGTACAAAGGAAGTTTAAAATTGTCCATCCATCATGAATTATTCATGAAAACCCCCTTTGAGCCTTTATTGTGGATGTTGCAACATATATATAATTGAGTACCACAAATTCTTGGTGGTTGAATTTGTGGAATAAAATCAAAATATTCCTAGTACCAACCTTATAATTTTTTAAAACAAGACAAGACTATAAGTTGGAAAATAATTATAAAAAAAAGAACAACTACTTTTATTAAGCAACGCATTTCCATTTTTAAAGGTAATAGGATAATACTAAATTATCCTTCTAAACTTTGAAATGTTTTCGTGATTGTCCCTCTGCCTTCCTGAACTAGTAAAAATAAAGTTTTTGTGCCTCCTAATTGATACATTTTATCTACGTGCATCCACATGATTTTGTTCCATATGATTGACCACACAAATTTTTTTCTTCTTGTGGCTATAGACATGGTTAAAAATACAAGGATAATTATGATAGTTTATGAGGGTAATTAACATAACAATTATGTTATTTTTAAATATATTTTCCAATCTATATCTATCCGTACGTGTTCTTGTTTTTCATTAATTGTTTGTACTTATAATGTATATTATAATTGCACACATAATAAGGATGTAATTATTGTTTGTACTTATCATCTCATTTGTTATTCTTTTTTCTAATTAATCCAATAATTAATAGTAATAACCAACCTTTTACAAAAAAGTTCTCTATTTTTCTTCTGGAAAAAATGCCCTTGAGACATTTTAAAACAAAATCTTTTTTTTTGGTCGTGTAAAACAAATATTTTAATGGAACAGTAACAAAGCTTTTAGAATGGACAATAAATTAAAACATTTCGAATGAATTTTTTCCTTAAAAAAAAAAAGAAGAAAAAGGATGAACAAAGATTATAAATTTGGACAACTTTTTTCAAAAGAGTTGATTAGACTTGTGTTGACTTTAAAGAAGAAAAATTACCACTTAATAATCTCTTATTATTGAGGCGTAATTTGCGTGGATCAACAAATTTACTTTTTTGGTTGAAGACTTAAATTTTTTAGATGCAACTATTAATTAATGATACTAACTACTACTTGAAAAAAAAGGGATTTTTCCAACTATTTATCAGATATTATAGTATTAAAAGTAACTAAAAATATTGGAATTTTCATATAACATTTTAAGTTTGTATTAGATGTGATGTGTGGAAAGATAATTAGGTATTAACCCTATTTTAATTAGAGCAATTCGCTTAAGAGTAAGTATTACATGTAATTTGTAGAAAGATAATTAGGTACTAATCCTATTTTATTTAGAGCAATTTGTTTGAGATTAGGAAAAAATAGAAAAAAACGTTTCCGTTGCCGGGACTTGAACCCGGGTCTCTCGGGTGAGAGCCGAGTATCCTGACCAACTAGACTACAACGGAGCCTGTATACCTAAGTTAAAAATAAATATTAAGTATCAGACAGAGGATTGGAGAGTGTGTAAATAATAGTAGAATTCATGAGTTAGGACGCATTGGACCTCATTCCAATCATTTTTCCAGATTATGTTTAGATGATGAGATATTAATCGAACCATCTGAGCCTATAAAAGAGTGTATGGAGGAGGAACAATGTGTCTATATTCTTGAATTTATTGTTCCAAAATCGGAGAGGCGGAAGAAAGGGCTCAATACATGCTTTTATCACATCCGACCTCTTCACGTTCAACACACTTCATCTTCATCCACACACCACAACTTCTATCCCACATTTCATAGTATTTGTTTAAATTATATATAAAAAAAATTAAAACACTATTTTTTATTTTTATATAGAACCGGAGAAGAGCAGTAGGATTGAAGAAGTGAAGAAAAATATATAAATAAGTCCACTTATTACTCTAGATTTTTTTTTTCTCGTACCGAACACACCCTTAATGTTGAGTAATAATAAAAAGAAAACTTGCAGAAACTTCCTTACATGTTACTACTTACTTTTGTTATCACTGAGATATATTAAACATATTGAAATATGTGCTTTTTAAGTGCTATATGTGATAAAATAAAGTATTAGAAATTAAGTAACAAAGAAAAAGAGAGAGAGTAGTAATGATTTTCCTTCAATATTTCAATATATGTGTGTGTTTATTTCTACAAATAAGATGAATATATATAGAAGATAAGTGTGTATTTGTATCTTTCAAAGTCATTAAAGAAATCTCCAAAATCTTACCTAAATCTCAAAAGTCTTAAAGTGTGGCATAAATCCATATCCAGAGTCTTGAAGTGTGAATTTGCTACATGACATCCAACTTCATTATTTACCACACTATAGTATATTTAGAATCAATTGGCGTGTTTTCTTACAAGTTTTTTTTTTGCATTTGTCGCCCTTATAGACATATCTTTAAAGAGATAAAGACTTCATACCCTTTAATTTTCATTACGATATGTAATTTGAGGACTTGCATTACATTCTTTTTTAGTAATATATGCTCAAATTTATTGAACTTTTTGGCAAAACAACTATATCGACTCTTCTTTGGCTTATCTATCTCATAATGTACACTGTACATCACACTCTTCAAATTTTGCCATGTGAGATCATACCGAGGGGTTGTTTGGTACAAATATTAATAACGCAGGGATTAGTAACACATGCAAAGATTAGTAGTGCAAGAATTAGAAGTGCATAAATTAGTAATGCAAGATTTATTTTTTATCAAGTATTTGGTTCATTGTTTCCCACCTTATCTTGTGTTTGGATTAAAACTCTATAAAAAACTTCTTTCCTATTATACCCTTAAATTATTATGTAATTGGGTCAAGATAGATAATTGCCGGACAATATTATTTTTTATGGCCTTCTAACTAGTTAGGAGAAGAACAATTTTGTTGTCATATGTGCTATTTTTTTTACTTGAATTATTTGAGAATAAATAAATGTCATCTTAATAAATTGATCACTCACAAAGTGTCAATTTTCAATTTTAAAACAATAAACCATCTACTTTTAAAATAAAAAAGACGGTAAACAATAGTAAAATTGAATAAACCACTTACATTTACGCATAAAAATTGCAAGTTGTAGTTTTAATATGTATGCAATTTTATAATTATTATATATATATATATATCACAAACGCTATGTGGTGATATATTTGTCTTTTTAATTAGTAAATGTTAACACTCACATTTCAAATATTGTATTAATTTGTATTGCATTTATTTAGCAACAAACAACTCTCTCTAAATAATTTGTAAGCTAATTTATTTAAATAAATTTACTAGTAAAAATATAAAACATAAAATCAAGAAAATAAACAAAATAATTAAAATGATTTGAGGGATATTTTTATCTTTACATAAACGGATCTCATTGTATTAAATCCTATGTATTACTAATACCTCCAAATAGAAGGTATTAATAATACATCCTATAATACCATGTAGATAAGCCCAATTTCCTTCCAACATAGCACTAAATAATATCATACATAATAAATGAACTATTTCTCTTAATACTATCTACCAAACGACCCCTAAAGTATATTATTATTGATTGAGAACAAGATAGGAAAGATACAAATAAGAGAAAAAGAAAGGTTATGGGTCAAAAAGTAGAAGAGCCAAAAGCCACACCCACACACTCATGGTGTTATGTTCAATTTAAAAATGTTTAGGGGGGTAGTGAAGACTCTTTAAGTAGTTTGGGGGGCTTGATGGATAGAATCCCAATTTGACAGGGCCTAGTTGTAAAATGTGAACCATGGGAGGCAAACTTTGCAATTTAAAGAAAATTTTGGGCTAAACATATAAATTATCATCCTTTCATAATTTCAAAATTTCTCAAAAATTTGGCGCCTTTTTGCCTCCATTATCAGAAGCTTCAAACAGAATCTTCAGCTCAGAAACCCTAGCAGAAGAAAAATGGTTCTTCCCCAGAACAAGCAAATCGGTCCTCGTAAACGTCCGGCAAAATTGAAAACTGGATTCGTTACTCCGTTTGCTCCGCCCAACAAAATTCCCAAATCAGCAGTTGCAAACGAGGAAAATGTTCCGCAAACAGTTTCGGAATCCGAAGCGCCAAAGTTAAGACAGTCGCAAACTGTAAATTCTATTGAGAAAATGATTTCAGTTCTAGCGGATGCCGGCTGTACTCTGATCAACCCCTCGGGTCCGCCGTGTCTACCATCTGATCTGCATAAGCTTCGGAATCAACTCCACAGTCTCTTCTCATCCGATTCCTCTCTAAGGTCTGAGTTCCTCCTGGGTCTCTCGTCTTACATCAACTCTCCCAGTAACCTTCGGCGGTAAGCATGAAGAACTGCTCTGTTCATTATTCCCTCCCTCCCTCCCATTTTACTTGTGTATTGCATTAGTAAGTAAATGAAAAGCATCTCAGAGCGTCCGTGGAAACATTACATCATTGCATAAGGTTTAAGTGTGTAAACAAATTTGAAATTTGAAAAGATTATAGTTAATTTTGGAATAAACTGGGACTTAAGTTGGGTGAGAGGGAGCATTATCTTATTTTGTGGGGTGAGAGAGGGGGTTGTGTGGTGAAGACATTTTACTTCTCAACTTCACAGAGATATGAGAGTTGAAAAGCAATGAAAACACGATGTTTTGAGCAATGAAAGAGCTTTATGCTGTTTTGTTTTATTTTGGGTACGTTTCCTGTGGAACATTGTATTACTTTGCTAAAAATATTAGCATGTAACTCTTGTTTTTTATGCACTTTTGTGTTTAGAATATCAGGAATCTAAATGACAAGTGAACTCTTTTATTGCAACCCAAAAACATGGTACTACTCTAGCTTTTAACCGCCTACAAGATGTCTCAAGGGCGATACATGGTTTTTGGCAAGGGACTGCGAATCTTAGTATTGGAAATAATGGAAATGATAAATGTAGAATATCATTTCTTATTTGGTCACTTATAACAGATGGGATTTTAGATTCATTCATAGGAAGCCCTTGTAGGTATCATTTTTATGTTTTCCAATAAATGGATCTCAAACGGTAAAAAAAGGTTTTTTGTGGCTTCTTGGAAACACGAAATGCTAAATACTTGTGGTACAATACATTTCTTATTCGTTATCCAAAATAAGAACTAAATGTTTGAGAAAGCTTCTCATCGGCATGTCTAACTGTTGCAACTGTTCGATCACAACAGCATTTTATCACCTTCAAAACGAGATGGACTTGGATCAGTACGAAGTGACAGCCTGGCAAGAGTACTGCTACTGGTTCCTTCAGTCCAGTTAGACATTCAAAACTTGCTGCTTGAAAAGCTTCCTGAGTATTTTGATGTGAACCCTGCTGGAAATATTGGAGGGAGATCATCCTCTTTATGTCTTGAAGAGGACATAGCAAGGTTGATTCTTAACCAATTCCGGTGGCTTGACTTCCTCGTAGATTCAGAAGCATTTACAGAAAAACTGTTTCAAGTGTTATCTATTTGCCCGGTTCATTTGAAGAAGGAGATAATTGGGTCCTTGCCCGAAATTATTGGGGAGAAAAACAACAAAACTGTCGTAGATTCGCTTCAGGAGATGCTTCAAGAAGATTCTTCCATTATCGTTCCCATGCTCGATTGTTTCTCTAACCTCCATTTGGATGATATGTTGCAAGAAAAGGTTGTTTTGTTGGACATGTATTAAAATCAGTGGTCAATCTACTAAATATTGACTTTCATCTGAATAACAATTTCTTTTTTCTGAAACTTGTAAAAGGTCATTACAGTGGCGTTATCTTGCATTCGAACTATTGATGCGGAGCATATGCCCTACCTATTGAGATTCTTACTGCTTTTGGCTACGCCAACCAATACTCGTAGGATTGTTTCACACATCCGACATCAACTCAAACTTGTTGGAGCATCAAATGTTTGGACCACACAGCAAAGTAAGATGAAGGGAAAGTCAGTTGTCAACAATGCAGAAGCTTCAATACTTGATGCCTTGCGAACAAGTCTTCGATTTAATAAAGTGGGATTTACAATTTCATTTCCTTATACTTGATAATTTCATTGAGTCATTTGTCAGTAGGCATAAAATATTTACATCTGTTCTGCTCTTTATACATGGTGAATTGTTGGTAGGTAATTTGCCAAGAGACATTGAATGAACTGAAAAGCCTAGAGAAAGTTCAGGATCATAAGGTCATAGACATATGGTTGCTTACACTTATATACATGAACAACGAGCCTTTACAAAAGATTGTTGAGAAGTTACTGAAGAAGAAAATTCTTGAGGGCTGTATTGTGGAAACTATGTTTGATCAATGTGTTTCTGGGAATACGGATTTGACTCGGGTATGGTTTACACTTTGGTATCATCGCAGAGCAAAACCTTGTATTCCAATTTCCTGTGCAAGCTATATTGGTGCAGTTCTTTGTGTTGACTTATTATGCTCTATACTAGGATTATCTTCCTACTCTCCTTTCCATTTCTGAGTTCTTACTGGCTTGCAAAGAAGATAAAGCCCGGGAATTCGGCATTCGCATGTACACAAATCTGTTCAAAGAGCTTGTGGATAGTTATTCAAGACAGGAAGTAAGATTGTCTTCTTGAAGCATTTAATAAATAATCTCTCCTGATTTTGGAAGTAAATGCAAAAGATTGTACTGCATGCTCCAAGTCTAATTAGATGTTTTTTGATATGAAGGTCCTTGGAGCATTAATTACTCATGTGGGCTCTGGGATAAGTCATGAAGTGAGTTCTGCTATGGATGTGATGGTCCTCCTAGCCTCGAAGTACTCACAGGAGCTGATTCCACTTTCTTCTCATATAACTGGTGTGCTTGTTGGAGCAATATTAATGCTGACTAGAAAATTTTGCCATAAAATTTAGTTATATGTTTATTTTAGTGCTTCTTTTCAGGCATCCTAGATTACTTGGAGACATTTAGTATTGAAAACTTGCATAAGGTTGGTGAAGCCATCACTGTGCCTCTCTTGGCATCATGACTTAAGCCATTTCCTGGCTTGTCTTTGAGAAGCACCTTTATGTTTCAGGTGTATGAAGCCTTCAGTCTTCTGGCATTTTCTGCTGAAGTGAGTACAGGGCCCTTTGGATCTCCTATTTCTAATGAACTACTAGTGATTGTGAGAAAGCAGGTAAATCCGTAAATGGATAATATGACATTCTCTAGGATTTGTGACAGTATCCTCTCTCGAGTCACAATGACAACTTATCCTCTTTAAATCTTCTGGCAGTTGAGTCATCCTGATCTTATTTATAAGAAGATGGGCTTAATTGGAACTCTTAAGATAGTATCCTACCTTGGGGATGTAAAAACTACTAAGCATCTTCCATCATCTCAGGTAGCCTGCTGATACTTGAGGCAACTTTATCTTATTCCAAGTGTTCAAATTAACAACATGATGTTGCAGTATTTTTGAATCATGTATTGTTTGACCTTGTTCCAATCCTTTAATGCTGAAGTTTTTCTTTCTGATTTGTATTATTAGTGCTGTATATCAGTATACACACTAGCTAATCATTCATTTAATAGTTATATTGTGTAGTCTTCTCGAAAGGAAGGACTACTAATAGAAACCGGAAGACATACCTCAGCATTAAATTCGAAGCATGACCAAAACTCCCTATCTATAGTGAGGCTCAAAATTAATTTGAAATATTCCAATATATACCATTCGTCATTAAACAGCTTCTAAGAGTTCAAATTCAGGTAATTATTCAAAAAATTGAATTTCGATATTATATTTTCTATGTCAATTAACTTCCAGCTATTACTATAATATTTTCTTACAGTAGAACTAATATAATGGACAAGTCAATTAGCATTTTAAACTTCTTATCCAGTCAGCTGGTATTATAAAATGGAACTGAGTACAATTTTTAGTGCCAATAGTAGCAATACGGATTATGAGAATTCAGTAATGGAGGTCTATTAGTAGCTAGGACTTACAGGAAAAAGTGGAAGATATGAGAAGGTACCTGCTACATTTGGTTCTACTCAGATACACTGTACTGCGAGATTATTGTGCTTTGCTGACTATCTTAAATTTGTGAATGTGTTTCAATATTGCTTATAACGAAAATCTTTTTATTGGTAGATCTCTTCTATGTCGATATCACAGTAAATAATTTCCCTGTATGATTACTGGTAAACATTCTTTTGAAATGGAAAGTAATATTGATACAGCACAAATGCCTGGATACATTCTCCAAAAAATTCAAACAACCAAAAGAGGAAAACTTTGACCTCTCTATTCTACACACTGTAACAAAGTTTCCGCACCATTTACAAAATTCATATTACACCAACCAGAGAGGAAAATAATACAGTCAGATCTGATCTTCATTATATTGTTGGCCTGTCCTTCAAAACATCTTCTTTTCCTTTACTGGTAGACATTTTTATCACCAAAAAAGCTTGTAATCTAATTTCAACACTGGGTGTTATTTTAGAACATGATAACTACATGTATATATCATCATTAAAGTGCTTGGTAATATTCCCTTTTGGCCTTCACAATTTTGATGATTAATGAGAGTAACTGTGCTGGTCTTATTTCAATACAAAAAATTACTGCTCCATATGCTATATTTGATATTTCCTTCAAACTACTAGATATCAAGCTGTGTGTTTCTTCACACAGGTTTCAAGAATTATCTTGTAATATTTCCGGGATGACTTCCATTGAGTTAGTTTTTCATGTTGAGTTTCCCTGTTTTATTTGTCATGATATTTCAGATATTTGAGCTTCTATTTAAAAAATTTCATGCCATAGTTCCTTTATTGTGATACTTCTCAACTTATGAGATTTGGTATTTATTGATTTTGAGATTTGGTTTAGAAGTCAAATTATGAGGAAGCTTTGGAGCTCTTGGAAACATCTATGAACTCTTGCAAGCAGCTGCCACTTCCATTAATTATGTTTTATGATGAACTGGCTCTAACATTGAAGAAAAAAGCACTTCATCCAGCCATAGTGGAATGGTAAGCGCATGATTATCCCCAAATATCTATATCATAGTACATAAACGTGCATTACTTACAGGACAAGCAAACATGTTGGGGACTTCGAATCAAAGTTTTTGTGTGACCTCGATGGTGGGGAGCTTATGGTCAAAGAGTTATACTGTGGTTTGGAAGGTAAGCTCCACATGTGCATTCCAGAAACCTCACTAGCAAATTTCCATTAAATAATCATCAATTGAAGTTTTGACTTCTATTTGTAAGTGCAGGAGACTTATGGATGAACCTCGACGGAGACATATCTCCTATATGTCTCAATATCTTGCCACTTGTATCCTCTTCTTTGAGGTAATTTTGTTATTCTTCTTCTTCTTCGTCTTACTGCTTGAAAAGTTTATACACCCTTATATGCTGAATTTCAAGTGTGGAAACAAACAAAAATTAAATAAGAGGAACACACCTACTTTTATTACCTCACTTTTACTAACTGGCTTGATACTATGAAGCCAGAGAATGACTAACTTATCAGGGGAGCTTGATCTTTTCATTAGCAGGGTTTAGGAATTAAAATTGTCAATCTGAAAGGAATTCTTTGATGCAAAATTATTTCCTGTTCTTCGTCTCAAAAAAAATATTTCCTGTTCTTAGGCTCAGCTTCACTCAGATATTATCCTGACTCCCTTGGGAAAACTGTTATGCTCATCCTTCACTTTTTACGAAATATGATAAAAAGGTGCTAGGAGATATTTTGCTGCACTTCAAGGACATTTTCTGAAGTTAGAGGAAACTCTGACCTTTGCAGAAATTGTGGAGCGGCTTTAATTAAGCTATATACCTAATACATCTATCAGTTAGTCCCACTGCCTTCTTTTAACTCATGGAATGAATTGTGCCAAAACAATGCAGCTAGGAGATGTTTCATTGCACCTTGAAGATGTTGTATGGACTTGAGGGAAAATTTGACATTCGCACCACACTGCAATCTTGCAGTGTCTATAATAAAAATTTCTCCTAGTATTCCGTTGCTGCTTAAAAAATTGAATTTCTGTCAAATTTCTTAGTCAAAATCACCCGCAAGTAACCTTAGACTTATCCTGAAATATATATATATATATATATATGTTCTGGTAATTTTCTGCCTGTCAGTGTTGTTGTTCTGCATAGATGGTCACATATTATACAACTCATGCAGGGATGCTTCATCACTGCAAATTCTTCCTGCAAACTTTGTTTTGCTATCTTCAGTAAGTACACAATTCATTTTTAATTTTCTTTTCATCCTCTAAATCCTTGAATGTTCTATGTTTGATCTCAACTCTTTGTTAGATTGAGGGGTTGGCAAATCAAGGATCTCTTGCAGGAATTGATGCACTTCTTGGCTGTCCTATACACCTTCCTTCCTCCAAGGTGGGATTCAGTGCCTTCCCAGTTACTCTTATAAACCATTTAAATCACATTCACTGTGAAATTAGTTGGTACATTTGGCTTGACCATTTTGTTCAAGTTTGAAGTGTGGTGATCCTTCACCCTTAAGCTAGAATTATTCAGAAAACAATATTTAGTCTCTTGGCAGTTGATGATGCACTTAATGGGCCAAATTCTTTCTTCCCATCTGGTGGGAAAGTTTTACTTATACCGCGATAATGTTATACCTGCTGCATGCCTTCCATGTGCTAATCATGTCTATTATATTTGTGTCAGTTCTTCTGTGAACCACTTTGGGGCTCTTTAAGTGGAAAGCAAAAGCAAATCATTATTCTATCATTGTACTATGCTGCCAATTGGCTGCGGGAACTGGTAGGTAGTGCTGATGATCTCGCCAGTGTGATGTTGGTGATTTATTTCTGACAACTTGATATGTTTAAGCATGCTATCTGACTTCTCGGGTACATTATGTAGCTCAATGCCTTTTGTACTCAAGCTGTCGATGAGTGTAATGCAGTCAGTCAAGCAACAAGAGAGGAGATAACTCTTAAACTATTTAAGCGGTTGAGGAACCTTGTGTATGTCCCCATGTCCTTTTCTTGTATGTGATGCCTGATATAATTTTTAAGCGCTGCAAGCTTTGAGGACCCTTATTGATCTCCTAACTAGTTGTCAACTGTGTTCATCTTCATGCATCTGTCACAAACAAATTGTAAAGGACGATTATCTGTTTCCCAGATC
This sequence comes from Solanum appendiculatum, assembly GCA_018342035.1. NCBI lineage: Eukaryota > Viridiplantae > Streptophyta > Magnoliopsida > Solanales > Solanaceae > Solanum > Solanum appendiculatum. The sequence continues at coordinate 176,139 of JAGDQO010001415.1, forward strand.
CCATACCTAATAACATTTAACGGTAAAAGGAAATGCATTGTGCTGGTATTGTATAAGGAGCACCCACTACTTCTTTTGAATTTTCTGTTATATATCAGAATAAGATAATAACCCACTCTGTACATGGTAATATTTGCTCAACTTATATGGGTCTTCACGAGTGGCAAAGTGATTTGAAGCAGTTCTATAAAAATCTTTATTCCTCCAGGTTACAGGATATGTAAATTCATAATTATAGAATTTTCATATGAATAGCCTTCATTCTGTATTCATTCTATGCTTTGATTCGACAAATGTCAGACCTGGATGCATGTGTTATCTTGCTATAGTAGACTTCCTTAATGTGTTTTCTACGAGAAGGAACCCTGGAGTTCCTAGGGTTCCTTCTCTCTAGCAACTTTACCCTGCAATATGCATATGCGTCAGCAACTGTATGATAACTTTGACCCACAAGGCAGTTTTTTCTCAATAAAGAATCATGCTGTGACAACAGAACTTCATAAAGCTAACAAGAGTTTACTAATTCAGATTTCTGGAGAGCTTGCTAAACAGTTCCCTCAAACAGTGCTCTCTTTCCTTACCTGAACTCCAACCTCATCTGGAGTCCTTGTCGCTGAACCAACTTGATCATAATAGAGATCAGGAGATGAAGAATGAGAATGGTAATGGTAATGTTGGTGTATCACAAAAGAAGAAGAAAGAGAAGAAGAACAGCCAATCATCACTTACTGATGGAAAACTTAGGCAGCCAACCATCATGGATGTTTTGAGGAAAGCAGGTGCAGTTCCAAGCCAGGAACCAAGCACCGGTTCTTCTGGAACGTGTTCTAAAGGTAGTGCGCCGGAGCCATCAGTGAATCAACCACGTAATATTAATATGTCAGCGAATGTATATGTTTCTATCGCTGTGGAGCATGTCGAAGCACAAAGACACAAATTCAGGCCTCTTTTGCTGGATTGCTTTGCTATCTTAGCTTTTCAGAAGGTAGTATTAGTGTTTTTATTGAGTTCCTTCTTTTCACTGTCTAAATGGGTTTTGATTTGAGCAAGCCAGTGCCTGAAGTATATGGGTCTATTCACTAGTGTCACTCTTTCAAATCCTTAATCCTCTAGTGCACAACTTTCATTTGATTTTCCCTTTCTTCCTGGCCATTCTATCTGGATATTGTGGGTTGGGTATTTCTTGCATCTCAGGTCTTCTGTTGGTTTTTTTAATAGATGGGGTAGCAAAAAAGGGTTGAAAATGTCTCTCAATAATTTTATTGATCACAAGAGGGCTTCAAATAGCCAACTTAAAACACAAAATCTAAATCTCCATAATTTAAAATTTAAGAAACCTAAAATATCTCTATAACTAAAACAACTTAATAGAAATTTACATTTCAAATTTATCTTAAATCTAGGCAACTTACTATGCTAAAGTTTACTGCAGTAAACTGAAAGCAATTTTCAACGTCTACATTTTAATGTCTCTGCACTGCCCCATCTGCAGAAAACATGTTTCCACCACCGAGGTGTTACTTTTCTGGGGGTGTTATCTTGATACTTATCCTTTGTTTGATTATTGAACTGTATCTTGCTTCTTCAATCAAGGTTTTGTCAAACATCTAGATAGTTAAGAAGATAATTGAGAGTTCATTACCATGGATACACCTCTTAGGCATTTTCATGATATTTTCCACTTCACAATTTTCTCTTGAGCACAAAATGCTTTTAGTAGCATGATAGAGTATTGAACTCTAAGATGCCTTTCCAAAAGAAAAGAAGTAGTTTTTTGATGAAAGACTTGGGGATTGTGTGATTTGAATTATTTTACCTGATTTGATCAATGTTTATCACATGATATTCATTGTTTCTAATTAAATCAATTTCATTAATTGCTTAATATTTGGTTGTCACGTGAGAATGTCACCTTATGGACTAATAGCCACAGTATTACTCTGATGAAAGTAGTTAATATTGTACTTATTGTTGAATGATCACATTTAAATAATCAGAATTAGTTTTCCAACCACATCCGTATAGGCTTTCGTTCTAATGATGAGTTGATTGATTGTCTACTACCTCAACCCTTACTCTTGTGATCAGTTGATATGTTTCATTGCTAACTTGCATCTTCCTCTTGTATTGTTTTTACTTTCCCTTGTTATAATTTTTGTAAAGGAAAAGTAACATATCTTTCTTAGGTCATTAGTCTTTGAGGCACATCTCTAATTCTATTCTAACAATTATATTTCCTTCAATTAAGAGTAATACAAAAAAGGGGAGATTTTTCTTAACTGATTGAGATTTCTGATATTAAGTTGACACTTGATAGCGCTTTGCTATGTGTAAATTCACATAATTGCTGCGAGAAATCATTGCTGGCCTGTACAGCCTTACTAACTTGTTTAAGTATGGTTTTTCAATGCAGACTCAGGATTCCTGCTGTGCAGATTCAGCTTCTGAGGTATTCAATGAGCTCCTTTAGTCATGCCCTCTTCACTAATGTATAGATGAATCTCTCACACTCGTGTTCAGTTCCTTTTTCCTCTTTAATTGTTCACATTTATTATATTTGGAAATTGGTGCGTAAATTTATCTGTACTCGTCTTCAGACTTCAATCTTTGAGAATATCTAACTCCCTGGTGGTACCAGTTGCCCCTTTGTCTATATATTCTGAGGGATCTAAACAGAAAGCTGGACTACTTCAGTCCACGAAGGCATATATTGCTTAGACGCATGAGTGTTCCTCCTGCTTTTGGTGAGATGAAAGTAATAGAGTTCATAAGCAAAATTCAGCCATTATTTCCTTCCCTTAGAAGGCATTTGGATTCTGCAGTATCTGGTGTTAGAGAAGGTATTACAGCTGACTTTGTCGGATGCCTTGGAAGAAATATTCCAAATTTTGGAATATCTTACATGGATTTTATGCAGATGCAGACACATGCCCAGATCATTGGAGAACTCATTCTGCCTTTGCTGGAAATCCTGCTATACCAAACATTACAAGCTTTAGATCATCAGTTTCTAGATCTGTCATAAAAGAGACACTTCAATGCTTTGGCAAGGTAAAGAGTTTCGGCCTAAAAAGCAAAACTTAAAGAAATGGAGGGGTGGGGAAGTACCTTTCTTTTTTCCTTCCTAGAATTTCTTATCTAATTTGTATCTCATTGTTTTCTTTTCCTTTACCTCAATTGCAGATGTTAAACATTCCTAATGTTCAGAGAGACAGGTCAGTACTTTCTGATCTTCTGGAGGCATTCCAGCCAATCAGCATTTCAGACTGCTTTTTCCAAGGCATGCAATTGATTCCATCACCAGGAGATACAGGTTATTTATATGCTGGTGCATATTCATTTGTTGGGAATATCTTTGATGCAGGTATGCTGGTTATGAATTTTTTCTTCTTGATCACATATTTCTTTCATTTGCATTGAAGAATATGTTAGCCCCTACCACTTGACTTTTTTCCTTGCAGCATCTGCTGTCTCATTTGCTTTGGCTTCCGAAGTATTGCTAAGCTTGGAATCAGTGCTTGTGTCTATCCGGACTATCCTAGATAACGATCTCAATGATATTGGAAAAGATATTCGCACAGGTTTTTCAAAAGAGCTACTTTCTTTTCTGTCCAAGAAGCTGGGGACTTTTGCTTACAAACTCTTGATGCAAAAGTGTGACAGTGTTAATGATGTTGAAGATGGTCAGAAAGTCAAAGTATGTTAATCTAGTGGCTACAACAAACATCACCATCTTGTTTCTTGGATGACCGCTGACCGTGTTCAATATGTCTTCTTCAATTTAGGGTTGCTAGTTTGATTAATTTTTAATTGCAGGCAGAGGTCATTCAAAAGCTTTTACGAATTTACTTGGAAAATTGCCAGTCCACTTCCGATTCCCTAAGTGAGCTTGCCTGCTCTGTTTTGCCCCAGGTGCATATATTAGGTGTTTTTACATAGTTGTTTCTTTGACAGATCATTTGTCATGCTTGAAGCGAAAGTGAAAACTTCCCTAGATATGTAACATGTTGCATCAAAACGTTCTGCTGTGAGCTTATCTGTTACAATTCTGCTAAAACTTTGCTATGTTTTTAACATATTGCATCAAAACCTTCTGCTATGAGCTTCTATCTGTTATGCAACAGTCTTCAAATTCAAAGGTGTAAATGGAGACCTGAAGAATTCTTTATAGCCTTCTTTAGCTCTTTAAATAAGCTTACTACATGACTATGCAATACTTGTTTGATTGCACATGGCCAAGTGCATCTACATTTTGATTGCTTCAAACATATTGGAAAAATTATGAGAGGAGCAATATTTTCATATTAACTGGCAAGATTTAAGTGAATGATCACAGATTCTTAATATTTTAAGAATTGAAATGCGATGTCTTAAAATGTTCTATAATTTATTGGTCTTGGGACTTCAGTCTCTAGATAATGTTAACATATAATATGCTTAGTGGTCTGTCACCATGATACACTCCTAGGAAAACCCTAACTTAATCCTATTCTGTTTATATTCCAGGTTACATCACGCAGATCTGCAGTGGAGGATGGCTTTCGTTTTCCTACTCTCTGTCCTGCAACATTTTGCATTTGGTACCGGGTACTGGTAAGATTTCCACTATGCGCTCAATTCTGTGTGCATTATCTTTTGCAGAGATTTTATGTGCGCTTAAGAAGAGTTTACTGAAGATGACTTAATGCTGCAGCATGAAGAGAACCTTGCCATGATTAACCGATTGGTTGGTACCAAAAATATTGCATATTATTTAGAAGCTACACATCAACAGATGGAAATTCCATGATGAAAGTAACTGTTATGTTCTTCTTTACTGGTTTAGGTAAAGGAAATTTCACTTCTGGAGAAAGCCAGGAGTGGTGGTGAAGTGAAAGATGTCAAATGCCTTCTGAAGAAACTACAACAATCTGTTAATGTGGTTGTATCTTTAGTCAATTTGTGTAAGACCCATGATAAGGTGGTTATCTTAATTTAAATTTCTTATTTAATTGCCTTATCTTTCTGATACTGACATAATTGGTGTTGACTTTAGGTCAACGTCCGTGCAATTGCTGTCAAGTTTGGTGGGAAGTTTGTTGACTCTTTCCTCAAAGGTACTTACCTCTATCATGGGTCAGGGTACAAGGACTTATTTATTTCAGTCAAGGGAGGGTGTAGTCTTTGGCCTCATCTTTATGATTATAACAAAATATGACGTATTGGAACTAACAAATGTCTTCAGCTTTTGGCTTCTTACAGGGGCAATTTGAATTGCACCGTGAGCAAATAATTCAGATGGTAAGATGAGTGAATTACTGGCTTGAACTATAGTAGATGCGAAAAAACTGACTTTAGATTAAGGAGCCTCTCTATATTTATTACTAGGTTAGAGAGCTTCAGATGGCAACGAGAACTATCCAGACGCTTTGTTCAGACGCAAAGGTTTGTACAGAAATCCCATATGTTTTGGTCAGGCTATGCTCATTCGTTGTGTCCTAGACATCTTTCTGCACTCTCATTTGTATTTTCTTTTCTTTCTGGCAGGGCATGAAACAAACAGCAATAACCAGCAAAATTCCCATCACCAAGAGATCTATGGAGCGGTTCTTATTTCGTGTTAAGGAACTTCTTCACTCAACGTCAAGTGGATGCACTTTTTGGATGGGTATTTTGACCTTGCATTTACCTTATATTACTTTAATCAGATGGTTGATCATGGCGGTTTATAATATTATTTGTTGTGCTAATCAAGTTTTCTGTGATTTAAAAGCCAAAATCTTTCCATGTTCAGTACATGCATGGATTTGATTAATCTGATATCAATTTGATCCATTCTGGGAAAGCATGCGCCACATCTGTTACATTCATAAGAACTATGGCAAACAATATATGATGCTAGGAGAATTCTTTTTAAAGCCGAGGGCGTGATGGTCCTTTTCCAGCTTTAGAACAGTATAATGATCAAATTTCATGCTTCTGGTTTCTGGTGTGCCCACACGCATGGAAGTTTGTTAACAGTTTGTTGCATAGATAAATAGCTTTGTCTAGTTGTAGAAGTTCTTGATGCTTCAGGCTTAAATTTTTGTAGGCGAAACATATATGAATTTCGTCCTCACATGTACTGATTGCCTTAACCCATTTCTGTGTTTTGGCAGGCAATCTAAAGCATAAAAATTTGATGGGGGATGTAGTTAGCTCCCAAGCATATGTAGATGATCAAAATGACAATATGGACAATGTTTCGACAGAAAATATGGATATTGATGAACCCACCGATATTGCTGGTGAATGAGGACCTAATTAATTCAAGCAACAAGAGCCAAGCCAAATCAACATCTCTGACACAGCCACAGCCAAATCAAGATAATTATGGTGAGGTCTATTGATTTCTAACTTGTAATTGAGACAAGATATGGAGAATAATGTGTATATTCCTCAAAAGAGTACAATGATATAAATACATGTTTAGAGCAATCTAACTAAGGCAACTAGATATTCAGAGCAATCTAACTATGGTAACTAGATATTCAGATCCTAGAAATCATCTATATTATTATACAACTATGATTCTGTAACACTCCCCTTGTCATGCCCAGCTTGTTACAAAGATAATGAACTCGAGTCTTGTTCAATGCTTTTGTGAACAAATCAGCTAGTTGCTCTCCTGTCTTCACATAGCCAGTGGAAATCACATTTTCCTGAATCTTCTCACGAATAAAATGACAGTCGACCTCAATATGTTTAGTTCTTTCATGGTGCACTAGATTTGAGGCAATATGAAGAGCAGCTTGATTATCACACCAAAGTTTTGTTGGTGTGTGATGCTTTAACCCAATTTCAGTTAAAATGTGATGTATCCACATAATCTCACACGTAGACTGTGACATAGCTCTGTACTCGAATTCTGCACTAGATCGAGATACAACATTTTGCTTCTTACTGCTCCTTGATACTAGGTTCCTTCCAACAAAGACACAATAACCTGTAGTAGACCTTCTATCAACTTTGGATCCAACCCAGTCAGCATCTGCAAAACACTCAACACGAGTATGGCTGTGTTTGCTATACAATACACTAAGTCCAGGAGCTCCTTTCAAGTAACATAAAATATGTTCCAAAGCTTCCTAATGTTTAACCGTAGGCGCAGACATAAATTGGCTAACAACACTTACTGCAAAAGGCACGAATCACAATAAGGTAGTTTAACTTCCCAACTACCTTCTATATCTCTCTGGATCATTAACAGGATCGCCATCATCTTTCATAAGATGCACATTTGGAACCATTGGAGTACTGCAAGGTTTGGCTGCCAACTTTCCAGTGTCTGTAAGCAAGTCAAGAATATACTTTCTCTAAGACAGAAACATTCCCTTCTTGCTTTTATTTACTTCTACTCCCAAGAAGTATTTCATTTGGCCTAAGTCCTTCGTATGAAACCTAGTATGTAGGAAAGACTTGAGGGAAAAGATCCCCACATAATCACTTCCGGTGATGACAATGTCATCAACATATACAACAAAGAGGATAGTTCCTATTAACGATTGTCGGTAGAAGACCGAGTGATCACATTTGCTCATTTTCAACCCAAAATCTTGAACTACCTTACTGAATTTGCCAAACCAAGCCCTAGGACTTTGCTTCAAGCCATACAAAGACTTCTTCAAATGACAGACTTTCCCATACTCCCCCTGAGCAACAAAAACCAGGTGGTTCCTCTATATACACTTCCTCTCGAAGATCACCATGAAGGAGTGCATTTTTGATATCCAACTGATGCAGAGGCCAATTCTCAGAAGCAGCTAGAGAAATGAACAAACGGACAGAAGTGAGTTTGGCAACTGGAGAGAAGGTGGAGAGAAGGTGTCTGAATAATCTACCCTATATGTTTGAGCATAGCCTTTAGCCATAAGTCTGGCCTTAAGCCTTGCTATAGAGCCATCTGGATTCACTTTAACTATAAAGACCCACTTATATCCCACTGGTTTCTTTCCTTTGGGTAAGTCCACCAAATCCCATGTTTGATTTTCCTCTAAGGCATGTCTTTAATCAAGCATTGCATCAGACCATCTAGGATGATTTAAAGCCTCCTTCACTGTTTTTGGTACATAGATAGAGTCTAAGAGGCACTCAAAGATCTAGATGTGGAGGATGAACGATCATATGAAACAAAATTAGCAATGGAATATGTGGATTTGCAAGTATGTGTACCATTACGAAGAGCAATAGGAATGTTAAGATTTTTTTGAGTATTAGGCGATAGAACGGGTGGATGACAAGTATCATCATTCTCTCTCCTCCTTGAGTAGACTTGATCAATTGGTGGTCTTGTTACCACAGATGGAGCAGGTACTAAAAGTAGAATAGTCGGGTCATGATCAACAAAAGAACTGGGAGATGAAGGAACAACATATGATTGTTCTATCACAACACGAGTGACTTGATATACTAGCCACTCATCTTCCTCCTCCTGACTTGTAGCGATGGGAGGTATATAAAAGAATGGTGTAGTTTTTGAAAATACCACATCATTTGACTTAATATATTTGCCAGTTTTAGTACAATAACACCGATACCTTTCTGAAGACAGAATAGCCTAGAAAAACACACTTCAAAGCCTTGGGATCTAATTTAGTAACAGATGGCCGAACATCTCGAACATAACATGTGCTTCAAAATACCTTAGGTTCCACTGAAAATAGTGGCTTATTTGGAAAAAGAACATTGTACGGTGTATTACCAACAAGCACAGTGGATGTTATGCGATTAATCAGAAAACATGTCGTAGAGACTGCATCTGCCCAAAATTGTTTAGGAACCTTCATTTGGAACAACAGTGCCCGAGCTGTCTCAAGTAGATGCCTATTCTTCCTCTCAACAACTCCATCTTGAGAGGGTGTATCAACACATGAAGACTGGTGGAGAATACCATTTTGTCTCATATACGATCCGAACAATTCTGACATGTATTCTTTGTTATTATCACTCCTTAGAATACGTACCGAAACATTGAATTGAGTTTTCACTTCAGCATAGAAGGCACAATAGTGAGTAAACACTTCAGAGCGACTCTTCATAAAATAAATCCAAGTCATTCGAGAGAAATCATCCACAAAAGTGACAAAATATATGTGCACTGTTTTAGAAACCACAGGACATGGTCCGTAAATATCAGAATGAACTAACTCAAATGCTGACTCAACTCGCTTATTAACCCTTGGAGGTAACGAGATGCGATGATGTTTTGCAAATCGGCATGACTCACACTCCAATGAAGAAATATTTTGAAACTGAGGACATAGCTTCTTCAACAGAGGCAGAGAAGGATGACCCAATTGACAATGTGCTGTCAATTTTGGTAGACATAATACAGATGACAGTGTAATGTGTAATGGAGGAGGTTGGTTTAACAGTCCCAAATCTAACACTGTTACAAGTTGATCCATCAGCTACAGTAACTGAAGAGGGTGCTTTATGTGATTGAAAGCTAGAAAAAATATTAGGATTACCCGTCATATGATTGTGGCACCTGAATCGATCACCCATTTATTTAGAGAGGTGAGAAGACATACTTTATCTGCCTCAACAAAGGTATTAACTGAAGTTGATTTATTTTTCTGACCCGAAGCAACAACTTGAGACCTTTGTCTTTTGTGTCAATCATTTTTCCCAAAACAATAGATCTGAAAACCCAACTAGAGTAAAACTTCACACCAAATAAAGCAATCCAACTAACTTTGCAGAATTTGAAGGAGAAAAGGGAGCAAGGACTACATATACAACAACCCAAACCAAAAGAGTTTCACAACATTTAGTTGCCCCCACCATGGCTGCCAAATATTACAAATCTCCCAAACAAAAGTATTTATTTTATGATCAACTAGATTTGAACCAGAATCCTCAAACTAAATGTGTCAGAATATTCTATTCCCACAACCAAATTATTATAACTGCTCAAATAAAACAAACTAGATCTCCAGTAACAAAGAACACCTACGAACAACGGGATAATGTCAAATCTATCCAAAATTAGAATATTTTGAACGTACACCAATTTCTGATTGAAAATGTTGGGCGACGAGCTGATACAGGTTGTGATCGATCATACCGTGGCACGCGACGGAGTGTGAGAGATAGTAGAGAGGTGGAGGTAGCAGCGTGTGACTCACTCGCTGCCACCTTAATATTGGGTGACCCAAATTATCGAGTCCTTCTTCAACAACTAGAAAAGCTGCGTAATTTCAGAGCATAGCATGTTTTATATGGCACTTGGGCCTAACTCAATCCCAAAAGCTAGCTCATGAGGTGAGGTTTGCCCAAGTCCATATAAGGAGACCACCAGCTCATTCCCCAACCAATGTGGGACTTTTACCCACTCTAACACCCTCTTTCATGGCTTCATGCCCCGGCCCGACTAGAGTGTGGATCGGGAGCCCAAACGGGAATGGATTTGGCTCTGATACCATGTAATTGAGACAAGATATAGAGAATAATATGCATATTCCTCAAAAGAGTATAATGATATAAATACATGTTCAAAGCAATCTAACTAAGACAACTAGATATTCAGAGCAATCTAACTATGGTAACTAGATATTCAGATCCTAGAAATCATCTATATTATCTATATTATTATACAACTATGATTCTGTAACATAACTCTTGCCTAATATGTATGCCAATGGTCAGTGGTGGGTGGATCCTTAGGAACTTGCCCAGCCTTTAGTTCTACGACTCTGCATTTGCTCTATATTCCATCCCTCATACCTCATGCTTGGTAGCCCATCTGAGAAATGATGGAATAGGCATAAATTCCGTGGTTTGCTGCCTAATATGATGTATGAAAGAAATTAAAGAAGGAGTTTTGCACTCGTATATACTATTGAGCAAATATTACAATATTACAATTTGAGAAGTCAAACAATTTTTTCTTTGAATGACATTTTCAAACATGTTTTAAAATATTTTAATTATAAGAAAGTGTATTCATATTACTTTTTGTATAGTTCCTAAATATCCCGGAGTAAGTTTTAGTTCTATTATGTGTGGGTTAGAGTATCACATTGGTTGGGGAATGAACTGGTGGTCTACTTACATGGACTCCTCCCCTCGTGAACTAGCTTTTGGGTTGAGTTAAACCCAAGTGTCATATCTTTAATAAACAAATTCAAGAATTTGATAACTGAAATTAGATGAGTTCTCTTGTAACTTGAACCCTCTTTCTAGTAGGGAGTATTTAAGCTGTTTGTGTCTCTAGACTAAATGATGGAATAATCTGACGATTCTTTCATGTATTTGCCGGTTTGCACATCTTACAGATTAAGGATGGGAAGAAATGTTATGGTTTAACCTTTTCGCAGTGTTGCAATCAGGGATTGTTGGCAATATTTGTTGCATCATTTCTCAGATGGGCAACCAAACATGGGCTTCCCCAAGCTCAGTCGCATTTATTGTTGCAAAGCTTCTGCAAAGTGTCCTTTTGATACATATCCTATATGGTTTGTAGGTAGCCTCAATCTCAAAAGTTTTTCTCGATACCTCCCTCTCTCCTTGTAATTCCTGAATGCCCTACCATGGATAATGTAAATACACCTTTTTTTGTAACTAGAAAATTTGCTGAAAACAATTAGCATGTGTTGGATTCTTGTTAACTTGGGAATTATACATTCATGTTAGCTCATTCAACTGATATGCCAAATGAAGAATACAAGAAACTCAAGCTCACAGTCTCCGTCTTCATATGTAAATGTGGTAGAGTATTTGATGAAAAAAATCATAATCTCTCTCTATGGAAACGACCAAGGTGAGAAAGAGAGCCAAGTTGTTGGTTATTTAGGTTTCCTCTTCCATTCCCCTTTTCTGGATTGGGTTATCATTTTATCCCATTGGCAGCTAACAGAGACTGCTGATAGCTAAAGTTTACTACCTTTTAGTTTTCAGTTTGCGGCATAATGGTTTATTGGTCATAACTTCTGCTTTGTGGGGGTAAACTGAGCATTTTAGTTATCAAAGAACAACATACCCAGTGATTTTAATTTATTAAACTATTCAAAAAATTTCATGTACTATTATTGTACTTTTAAGAAGAAAAAGGAGTCTTCTCAACTATTTGTTTCGTTTGTGGAGAAAAACTATATGTTCTATTGACCAAACAGACCATTTTTGTGGTTTTATTCATTCCCCTCAACCTAATGACCTCTGATCCGAGTCCCTATTCTTCTTACAGGAAGGATATATACAGTATGTGGTATTTAATGATTGAAGGAAGTATAATTTTACCATTGAAGGATTCTTTGAGTTGTCTTGACAGTTGAGAATGATATGTTTGATTGTGCATGGTCTTATTTTGCATCCCGTATTGCAATTTGATTTGTTTGAGCAAGTCAAATTTGTTGTTGTAACGCCTACCAAAATGGAGATAATAACTTGTTAAGAGCATATTGATATTTTGTATACTGTTTTGTCACTTAACTGTGATTAATCAATATGTGATCTCACATTAAGTTAATTACTTGAGCATGATTAAACTAATGTGGCTTGGTGTAAGCATTCTGTAGCTTTTTCTCACCTTCATTTAATACTTAAGCAAAATTTTGTTAATGATTAAGCTAGAGTATAGTATCTATGAATGGATGTTGTAAAAAATATTTCCACTTAAATAAAATTGAAAATACATGTAACTTGATACTCCTAAGATGGTAAATGATCTTTTACAATTGATAAACTATGGTGATAGTGTAAAAATCTATTACATTATCAGCGTGTCTAGGTTTTGTCGATATTGTTGGAGAAATGACAAATGTACAATACGATACTTCTTTTTTTCTTTACCTAAATCCACCTGTGTTCAATTGGTTTATATAAGTTTATACAAATTTATAACAAGCAAACTTTAGATTTCTCCTATTTACATTGGTTAGTACACCTTATTTATGAATTGTTGTCGGTTTGCGATTTAATTGTAACCAATTTGTTCATATCTCAATTTGGATGAGTTCCCACTGTTAAAGTGGAAAATAGAAGTTAAGGAAGAAGTAACATCTCTCCATTTATATAAAGGACTTGCATAGTCTGGTTAATTGAAAGCAAAGAGGCAAAACTAGCAATAGAAACATCAAGTTTTTAATCTGTTGTGAAGAGGACACAAAGAATTGAAGAAGTAGTTGCTAATGTTGTTGCTTTCTCTGCTCAACAGGTATCTTTTCTTTGAATTCCTTGTTTAAAGTTGTATGTGATTCACATTTTTATATCTCTTAGATCTCACGATCAGAAGATGAATCCTCAATTTTCACGCTCATATAAAATATAAAAAAATTAACTAAGCTGAGCAAAAAGGGTTTTTCATGAAAGGGAGAAATTTATTTTTTCCCTAAATTAGACTTGAGACGATTGAGTCTTAAGTAAGTTAAAGCGATTGCACTTTTGGTTTAGAAAACGTGATATCTATATTCTACATTTGTTACTCCGCCAAGTTGGATGCACTTTTGATTCAGAAAATGCAATAGCTAAATTCTACATTTGTTACTCCGCCAAGTTGGATGCACTTTTGATTTAGAAAATGTGATAGCTAAATTCTACATTTGTTACTCCGCCAAGTTGGCTGCACTTTTGATTCAGAAAATGCGAAAGCTAAATTTTACATTTGTTACTCCGCCAAGTTGGATCCACTTTTGATTTAGAAAATGTGATAGCTAATTTCTACATTTGTTACTCCATCAAGTTGGATGCACTTTTGATTCAGAAAATGCGATAGCTAAATTCTACATTTGTTACTCCGTCAAGTTGGTTCATTTTGCCTGAGTCAAAAAATGAGTCTAATTAGTCTCACTTCTGACCTGTCCAAGGTTGCACCAACAAAGGGAGCCCTAAACAATAAAAGAAAGCTTTTTCTATTCATCTCAACTTCTAATGTGGAACTTTTTTTGAGTATCCAATTATTCCGCCTCAAACAAAGTGTCGTAGGTCACCTCACCAAGATTCAAAGGTGTCGGAAATTGTTGGTTGGGCTGGTCTAACCAAGTAAGGGCATGGGACATTTTGGCATTGAGGGGATGAATTACGTATGACTACCTAGTGATTTATAAGCACCCTCACTGCAAATATTTTATATACGACATCCACTCCGTAAAGAATCATGCTTAACAAAAACAAGTTTATGGACCTTGCTCCTCACTTTTTATTTGAAGATTCATTTTATGTCATCCACATCATATTGAACAATTACAAATAGCAAACACAGCCCACAAGTTTCTCCTTTTGTTGTATTCCTTCAAACTATGGGCAAAGACTTGCAAGGGGTCATTTGTACTTTAGTTCTTATTTTGTCCTGGTCTTTAGTTTGTCCCTCATATTTTCGTATCATAATATTTCACAAGTTTTGCAAATGTTTAACCCATTAGAAGGACAAAAATTAAGAGCAAACATGCAATTTTAAGTCGTCCACCCCATCACACCATGGGTCTCTTCATAGGCCACAACACGAAGAACAGAAAGTTAATGTGGTTTAATCAATTAACTTACAAAGTCAGGTAGAGACCAGAAATCCACTATTTGAATGAGAAATCATACGAGAGATTAGTATTAAATATTGAGGGAATAATCCCATAAAATTCATTTTAAAAGCGGTTCACACAAGTGATGGTTAAATTTATATGTCACAAATCTTCTCCTTGAACTAAACTCTCTCCTTTCATTTGAGATGTATGTGATTTTGAATGATGTACAATTATCTGTTTACATTGTTATTTTTAGCAGGATTTTTCATCAAAAGAAATATGTCCAAAGAGTTCAAAAACTTCACGTATAGAACCCAACAAACTCCTCGAAAGTAAGAACACAACCTTTAAAAGTTTGGAATTTGCCAAGGACTTGGGAGAAGCAGTACAAAAGTTTGCACTTACTAAAGTTTGTTGCATGATGAGACCTTCTGGGAGCACCTATAATGCTAAAAGAAAAGGAAAAGAGATTTACGAAGAGAACAGCAACATTATGGATTTTGCAGAATTTTATGCTCAAAGAGGAAATAGAGGTATCACTATCTGTGAGAGAAGTGAAAATCCCAGATCAGAAGAAATGGCGAGATTTTTGGGAACAAGCAATGATCATTCCAGTGGCCAAAGATTGCAGTCGCAAGATATGCCCAGTTTGAACCAAGTGAGTCCTAATTATTTTCTTAGTAATAGTATTAAGGAAATGAGTGTATTGCCAAGACAATATAAGCCAAGAATAATAGTTCATCCATCCAAGATTGTTGGCCCATCAAGATTCAGCCAAAACTATGATCAGAACTTCCAAAGAACATCAGTGTCTGCACCGCGTAATTTCTCTTTGCTGAAATTGCTATTGGAGGAGGACAATATCTCAACAATGACTGATGAAGAGTTACTATATGCAAAAGAGTTGCTTAGCACTGGTCAGGGCTTATCATCAGAAGGACAAGGTGTGCAGCAATTGCCCTGCAGCCAAGTAGGAAATCATCAGAACATAGAGAGAGGATCAGGGCCAGCGACATCAGACTTCTCTTATATGAAATTTCTAATGGAGGATGATAATAGCTCCGTATTGACTAATGACCTTTATGAAAAGCATCTGCTTAGTACTCTTTGCAGTTTATCATCAGAAGGACATATGGTGCAGCAATGGCCCTTCAGCCAAGTAGGAAATTATCCGTTTGACAAGGCATCAGAAGGACAAATGGTGCAGCAATGGCCCTGCAGCCAAGTAGGAAATTATCCGTTTGACAAGGCATCAGAAGGACAAATGGCGCAGCAATGGCCCTGCAGCCAAGTAGGAAATTATCAGTTTGATAATTCATCAGTAGGACAAATGGTGCAGCAATGGCCCTGCAGCCAAATAGGAAATTATCCGTTTGACAACACATTAGTAGGAAAAATGTTGCAGCAATGGCCCTGTAGCCAAGTAGGAAAATTTCCGTTTGACAGCGCATTAGAAGGACAAATGGTGCAGCAATGGCCCTGTAGCCAAGTAGGAAATTATCCATTTGACAACGCATCAGTAGGACAAATGGTGCAGCAATGGCCATGCAGCCAAGTAGGAAATTATCAGTTTGAGAACTCATCAGTAGGACAAATGATGCAGCAATGGTCCTGCAGCCAAGTAGGAAATTATCCGTTTGACAACGCATCAGTAGGACAAATGGTGCAGCAATGGCCCTGCAGCCAAGTGGGAAATTATCCGTTTGACAACGCATTGCAGCAGATCAACTTACAAAATTATCAGAATCAAGTGTTGCAGCAACCCCAGCAAACATCCTATATGGATGTGCTGAAAAGAGACGATATATCCTACATGGATCTGCTGACAAGAGATGATATATCATGTGGAGATATGCTGACAAGAGAAGATGCATCCTATAAGGATCTGCAGACTAGGGAAAATATATCATGGATTTTCGATGCTTGATTCAGATTCTGCTAGACCTGTCTTTTTATGTTTTTCTCCTTTAATTGTTGTTATATTTAGTACTTGATGGTGTAGTTGTCCAATTATCAGAGATAGATTCGACAGACGAACTAGCGTATAAGAGAAAAAAATGATCTTGGAAAAACTGTTGGAAATTCTGATATCAAAAGTTTTTATTTTGTACTTCATATTTTTCCATCCTTTTTGTCTCGTCTTCTTCATCAATCTTTCTTTTAAAATTGTTTTCAGTCATTCATCTAATCAACCCTCAGTCTTTTGATAACCTCTATTCGTAGGCCGCAAAAGGCAGTCATGAATTCAGGTGTAATTTTTTTTATAACCAAGAAATTCACGAGGACTAGTGGTATTTAGGCGCACGTCATGGCTTCGAACCCTACCACAGACAAAAACTTGATATTTAAATGGAAAAGTCGAAGTCAATCCTCGCAACCCTATTGGAGATTTGTGTTGCTTGACTTTACTCTATCTAATTCATTAATACCTGAAAATACAAATTTGTTTACAATATTAGTCCAATTACCCACCTGAGTACATATTTGTTCACCATACCTGCCAAAAACTTGCAAGGACCATCTGAGCTTTCTTCGTTTTCCATAAACAATTTTACTCATCAAACCAATCATTCTTCATAAAACTTTGATCAGTTTATTGGATTCTAGAGAGCAATGTGTTCATAGGACTACTTTCTGAATTCTGATTCAGTGTCATTATTAAGACTTTATAGAGAATGTGCATTATGAAGCATTTCTAAGTTATGCAGCCAACTAGTAAAACTGAAACGGGAACAGAATTGCTGACCAATATTTTTTTGGACAAATTAAATGTCCATTAGGTTAAATTTCTTACACAAAAAATAGCCCTCTTGAAAAAATAAAACAAGCCTTTTATTACAACAAATGGCCATTCGGTACTTTTATTTTACAAATTTTGGCCAATTTCCTTCTTCTTTGTCTTCTCTTCTTCTTTTACTGTTCTTCTTCTTTTTGTTTTCTTCTACTGTTTTACTGTTCTTCATTCTTCTTATCTAATTTTTTTTAATTCGACGTACCGCAAACGTGAATTGTTTTTAGTGAATTATATATGAAAAGACTCGAAACATTGAGAAAATTTCATATCTAAAATTTGAGATTGTTTGGAGGTGATTTTGAATTGATAGAGATTGAATAGTCAATGTATAGTCAGTGTATACTCCATAAATAGTTAAATTATATTCAGCTTTTTGAGTGTATCATGATGTATAGTCGGTGTATAGCTCATGTATAGGTAAGTCATATTGTATAGTTAATGTGTAATTTCTATGACTTTTGGCAAACTATATTGTATAGTCCGTTTTGGCTATCAGAACCACATGGACAATATGAAATCTCCAGGAAGGAGGAACTAACAGAGTAACCTGGGCCTCGGGTGGTCAGAGTACCACTGAAAGAATCAACAAACACCACTCTCATGAGAAAATAATCAAATCCGAATTAGAATTAAAAATTTACAGAGTATTGGAAGTCAAATTTTAGCAATCACAATAGCACAACAGAAAACTTAAAAGTTAGAGCCGGAGAAAGTTGTATGCACTATGTTGTTCACCTATACAAATCTATAAGTGGTGTACATTATGTTGAATTGATCCTGTCTCAGATAGGGTATTTGTAGAACTTACGAGTTACGACCACCAATTCTTCTCAGTGCTGGAAGTGAGTACAAGGCAATTACCCAATCCACATGAACATTTCTTCTCACTGAATCATCAATAGGTGGATTAGCATCGCAATTGCCCGACAAATTATGATGCTAGGAGAAATTCTTTTTTTTTTCTGCAGATTTAGAACAGTATAATGATCAAGTTTCATGCTTCTGGTGTCCACACATATATGTCAAAGTTTGTTAACAGTTTTGTTGCATTGATAGCTACCTTTGTCTACTGATCAAAATGACAATATGGACAATGTTTCGACAAAAAATATGTTTATACATGAACCTACAATATCCAGGACTGGACATATGGAGAGTGAGCATACTATGTAAATTAGGCTTTGAATTGAGCCTGACTCATACTTCAAAAGCTAGTTCAAAGGAAGAGGATTGCTCAAACCTTAAAAGGAGAGTAGGAGACTAACCATCTCATCAACCACCGATGTGGGACTTTTTCATTCTTCAACATTACAGCATGGGAAGAATTGTTATGGTTTAGCCCTTATTGCCATGTTGCAATCAGATTGTTGGCAAAATTTGTTGTATCATTTCTCAGATAGGCAACCAAGCGTGGGCTTCCCCTCGCACCAACAACTCAGTCGCATCTATTGTTGCAAAGCCTCCACGCGAAGTGTCGTTTTTGATTGTCACATATACAATTCATATATATTATTATTATACTAACCAATATATAAACAAGTATTAGTAAGAAGAAACTAATTGCTTAGGCATTTGGAATTTTGACGACGACTTTTGGTACTCCTCGTTATTTACTGCTTTAGTTATCTAATTAGTTTTGTTATTGTAATTGCTCCTCTTTTGAATGTTATACTATGTTTTCCCTTTTATTTTTTATGTCCTCTCTACTTTTGTATATTTTTTAGCAGCTCTAATGTTCGTTACTCGAGTCGAGGGTCTCTCGGAAACAACCTCTCTAGCTCCTCAGTTAGGGTAAGGTCTTATCTTTTACAACGGATAAACCAAGGTGATAGTGTTAAAATCTATCACATTATCAATGTGTCCAACTTTTCTCAATATTGTTAGAGAAACGACAAATGTATAATATGATATTTTTCTTTTTGATCTAAATCCATCCACATTCATTTTGTTAATATAAGATTACGCGAATTTACAACAAACAAACTTCAAATTCCTCTTACTTATATTTGGTTAATTAGTCACACCATTATTTATGATTCTTGTCGTTTGCGATTTAATTGTAATCAATTTGTTCATATCTCAATCTAAATGAATTTCCCATAGTTTAGCTGGAATATAGAAGTCAAGAAGAATTAACAATTCTCCATCTATATAAAGGACTAGCAAAGTCTTGTTGTAAGAAGCAAAACTAGCAATGGAAACACCAACTTTTCAATCAGATGTAATGTCTATGTCAAACAACCAAGCAAAGGAGACAATTGTTTATGTTCGGAAGAGAAAGACAAAAGAAACCGAAGAAGTAGTTGCTAATGTTGTTGCTTCCTCTGCTCAACAGGTATCTTTTCTTTAAATTCCTTGTTTAATGTTGTATGTGATTCACATTTCAGATATCTTACAACTCATAATCAAAAAATGAATCCCCAATTCTCACTCTTGTGAAATATAAACAATCAACTAAGCGGAGCGACAAGGGTTTTATATGAAAGGGAGAAATTTATTTTTTTCCCTAATTTAGGCGGTAGACTATTGGATTGCACTTTTGATTTAGAAAACGTGACATCTAAATTTTATATTTGTTACTCTGCCAAGTTGGTTCGTGCTTATGTGGGGACTTTTTGACTCAGTCAAAAATGGAGTCTAATTAGTCTTACTTCTGACCTGTCAAAGGTTGTGCCTACAAAGGGAGCCCTAATTGCCAAGATTCATAGGTGTCAAAATTTATCGATTGGATTGGTCTGACCAAGTAAGGCATGGGACATTTCGGCATTGAGTGGATGTGCTATTTTTGTTTTTAATTATTTTTACCCATGACCCTGACCTCGACCCTGACCAAAACTTGAGACTCAACCTTTGGCCCTACCATGACCTAGGACCCAACCCTTGACCTTGACTCGAGATCTGATGCAGACCTTGACTGAGTACCTAACCTTGACCCTAACCAAAACTTGGGATTCGACCTGAGAGCTGACGCCCTACATGACCTCGACCTGAGACTTAACTCCTAGCCACACCCTAACTCAAGACACGATCTTCAACCCGACTCGACCCCTGACTCTAAGACTCGACCCAAACCCTAATCCCAACTAGGACAAGATCCTAATCCTGACCCTAACTTAAGACCCAAGACTCAACCTCTGACCCGACGTCGACTTGAGATCTCACCCCTCGGCTGGAGACTTGACCTTGACTTGGTCTCGATATCCAAACCCTCAACCCTTAACTCAGGACCCGACCACTGATCAAAAGTTAGGACCACACCCCCAACCCTGACGTAGAATTTGAACCTCGGCTTGACTAGAGACTCAACCCCCATTCCTATATCCGACTCAAGACCTAGAACAAGGATCCAACCTAGGACCTTGACATAGGATTCAACTCCTATTCCTATATTTGACTCAAGACCTGACTCTGATCCTCGATTTAGGATTCAACCCCGACCTTGACTCGAGACTCAACCTTATATTCAACCTTAACCCAAACTTGGGACCCTACCCTTATCTCGACTCTGACTCTAGACCTAATCCCTGACTCAACCTTGACAGATAATTGCACCTTGGTCCGACCCTGACTCAAGACTTTAATCCTGACCCAACCCAACCTTGAGAACAGTGGCGGAGCCAGGATCTTCACTAAGAGGGTTCAAATTCTAAAAAAGAAGATATACGAACTAGTCGAAGGGGGTTCGACATCTACTATATATACATAAAAAAATATTTTAACCATGTAAAAATAGTATAATTTTCCTTCGAAGGGGGTTCGGATGAACCCCCTAACCGTAAGGTAGCTCTGCCCCTGCTTGAGAATATGTATTATTTATGAAGACTTGTTGTGGATTTGGTTAAAAGGAAATAATAAAAGCTAAGTCAAATTGGGTGGGTTGGGTCATGACCCGTCATTTAGCCTATCTTGACTCAACCCATCTTAGCCCAAGTAAGCTTTGGGCATGGTTGGACTTTGAAGGTGTGGACACCATGGGGCTCTTCATGGGCCACAACAAGAGAGCTACTCTCTGCCATCTTCATACTCTTTCGGATAGCTTGATAATAATTAGATATCCTGTGGAAAGTAATAAAATAAACATTGTATTACAATAAATGAGACAATAATTGAGAAAAATAGAGAAGGAGAACAGAAAGTTAATTTGGTTTGATCAATTAACTTACATTCAAAGGAAGAGACGAGAGACGAGAAATCCACTATGTAAATGAGAAATCATACGAGAGAGTATTAAATATTTATGGGTGAAGCCGACACAGCAAATTGCCAATATATAGTTTAGTTTTTGAATGATGTACATACAATTATCAGTTATCTCTTTTTTACGTTGTTATTTTTTAGCAGGAAGCAAAAATTATTGAGGAAGGAAGAACAAAGTACTGTTCCAATAGCTCAATGTTGAATACTAGACAATCCAAAGGTAAGTGTTTTGTTTTTTTCATTTTATTTACTATGTTAATTCTGTATTTTTTACCTCCTAATTCGTTATGTACGTATATAGGTGGAGGTGCTGGAAATGCTAATATTAAAAGTGATAATTTAGAGGAAAAGCGCGACACTTGGAATCCTTATGATGAATCGACAAAGGAATCTTCATTGGTTCAGCCAACACAACAGCAGACAAATGGGATCCAGCTTGCTCTTGTAAGTGATCGCATACACTCTACTTTCACTTAGTTTCTGTTACCATTGAGAATTGTGGTGGGATGAATATAATATCAAAGTACTTCTCCTTTAAATGGCCTCACATGGTCCAAATTCAGATAAACCAGTACCGGAAACTGGGTGGTAACCAAAAAAACTTAATTTACACAACCTTATATTGTCTCTTGGGTACGCTTCAACGTATTTTATTTCAAGTATTTGACAATACTTATATCTTATATGCTATTATAAAATTAAGAATTTGGTTATGTGTAAATAGTTAGTAAATTCTTTTACAACCATCTTTTTCTTAATTTTATACAGTTTAGATTTATTTTTAAAATAAAAAATTCAAAGAAAAAATGTTTGCAGCTTACCAGACATGCGTTAACTCATCACATAATGTTTCTTTTGAAGAATTGTCTGTTGGAGCTAAAATATTACTACTACTAAGCTTATTATATAGTAACTAAGAAGAAATTTTGATAATTCTTTCTTTCTACTGTTAGGTTCATGAGAGGAACATTGACTATGCGATTAGTCCATTGGAGTTTGCAAAGGACTTGGGAGGAACAGCACCAAGGCTTGCACATAAAAGAGTTTGTGAAAGCACCTTTGATGCTGCGCGAGAAGGGAATATGACTCGTCAAGAGAACAACAACGTTATGAGTATTGCAGATAATTGTGCTCAAAGAGGAAATGAAGGTATTACTATCTCTGAGAGAAGTCTGAATTCCAGATCAGAAGAAATGGCCAATTTTTTGGGAACAAGCAATGATCATTCTAGTGGCCAAAATTTGCAGTTCCAAAACATGAACCAAGTGAGTCCTAATTATTTACTTAGTAATAGTATGAAGGAAATGAGTGTCAGGCCAAGTCATCATAAGCCAAGAATAATAGTTCATCCATCCAAGGCTCTTGGCCTATCAAGATTCAGCCCAAACTATGATCAGAACAAGCAAAGGACATCAGTGTCCGCGCCACGTAATTTCTCTGTAATGAATTTACTAATGGGGAATGAAAATACCTTAACACAGACTGATGAAGAATTACTATATGCAAATGACTTGCCTAGTACTGATCAGGGCTTATCGTCAGAAGGACAAAGGGTGCAGCAATCGCCCTACAGCCAAGTATGGAACTATCAGAACATGCAGAGAACGCCAGAGTCTGCAATGTCAGACTTTTCTTATCTGAGATTGCTAATGGAGGGTGAAGACAGCTCCACCCTGATGAATGACCTATATGGAACGCAGCCCCTTAGTACTCAGCACAGTTTGTCATCAGAAGGACAAAGGGTGCAGCAATTGCCTGTCAACCAAGTAGGAAATTATCATTTTGGGAAAATGGTGCAGCAATGGTCCTGCAGCCAAGTAGGAAACTATCAGTTTGGAAACTCATCAGCAGGACAAATGGTACAGCAATGGCTCTGCAGCCAAGTAGGAAATTATCAGCTCGGGAACTCATTAGAAGGACAAAGGGTGCAGCAATTGCCCGTCAGCCAAGTAGGAAATGATCAGTTTGGGAACTCATCAGCCGGACAAATGGTGCAGCAATGGCCCTTCAGCCAAGTAGGAAATGATCAGTTTGGGAACTCATCAGCCGGACAAATGGTGCAACAATGGCCCTGCAGCCAAGAAGGAGATTATCAGTTTGGAAACTCATCAGCCGGACAAATGGTGCAGCAATGGCTCGTCAGACAAGTAGGAAATTATCAGCTCGGGAACTCATCAGGAGGACAAAGGGTGCAGCAATTGCCCGTTAGCCAAGTAGGAAATGATCAGTTTGGGAACTCATCAACCGGACAAATGGTGCAGCAATGGGCCCGCAGCCAAGAAGGAAATTATCAGTTAAGGAACTCATCAGCCGGACAAAGGGTGCAGCAATTGCCCGTCAGCCAAGTAGGAAATGATCAGCTTGGGAGCTCATCAGCAGGACAAATGGTGCAGCCCTGCAGCCAAGTAGGAAATTTTCAGCTTGGGAACTCATCAGCAGGACAAATGGTGCAGCAATGGCCCTGCAGCCAAGTAGGAAACTATACATTTGAGAACTCTTTGCAGCAGATTATCTTACAAAATCATCAGAATCAAGTGTTGCCGCAACCCAAAGAAATATCCTTTAGGGAACTGCTGACAAGAGATGACATATCCTATATGGATTTGCTCACAAGAGAAGATTTATTAATATCATGGACTTGAGGTGCTTGATTTGTACTCTGCCAGACATGTCTTTTGATGCTTTTTTCTCCTTGAATTGGTTTTTACTTTTTATATTGTTCTTGATGGTGTAGTTGACCATTTATCAAAGACAGAAAATTAGCATATGAGAGAAAATTGAACTAGGAAAAACTGTTGGAAATTGTGATATCAAAAGTTTACCAGCACATTGAATGTTTTTCTGAATTTGTACTTTCCTGTTTTCCCATCCTTTTTTGTCTTGTCCTTTTCATCAATTTTTCTTTCTAATTATGTTCAGTCAATTCATCCAATGATATGCTTCTGTTTCCCCTGAGTTTCTTGAGGCATTTTGGACTGCTATCGAAAGTTTACTTCATACTTGCCCATAATATTTCTATTGATAATCAACCGCTAATATCCTTCCAGAAAATAGCAAAATAGCAAGAGCCTCCCTATGACAGCTTTCCAGAAGCAAGCAAGACAGGGAAGGGTATTTTTAATTGAAAGTCAATTGCTCCAAGATATGCTAATGGCTTGCTTCATATTTATGTTTACTATATGCAATTATGCTACTTGAATACAGTTAGCAGCCCCGTAAGGTAGCAGAGCACCATACGCAGAAGAGGGAGATCTAGGGTGTCAAATGGGAGGACCATGTTGAAATTGGAGATATTAAAATGACTTGAAATAGAAATCGGGTTGGTCCTAAGAAGCCCAAATTTACTTTGGACTCAAATGAGCGACCCGCTTAATCTCAATAATTTTAATATATTATTATTTATTAACTTTTTATAATCACAATTTGAATTTCAACTCAAGAACATAAAAAAGAAGAAGTTACAAGTACAATATAACATAGATAGTAGTTCTTACCTTCAATATGAGAATATACATTACACCAATACAAATAAAAAGTCTTAAAACGAGTTGAAATTGAAGATTAAATTGGGTTCAATTAAAAATTCTTTTGAAATGGGTTGATGCTGAAATGAGTTGAGATTGACTATATTCAAATCAGTATAACTTACATAAATCCCATAGTGTAAGACCTAAATTACATTCTATCACTACTCTTTTCTATTTTACAAAAATTCCTTAAAATATCAGTCATCCGGATACATAACTGGTTGTCCGGATACATTAATTGTGATACATTATATATGTATCTGTTGCGCTTAATATGGAAAATTGATTTTAATTCCCTCGATTCACGCAAAATTGATTGATATCAATCTATTCCAATCTGTAACATATTCACAAAATTCAAAATTCAATCTTTCATCTTCTCCATCAATCCGAAATCGTAAAAAACTCCAAATTACTCAACCAAAGTGGCTGGTACAAGATGAATATATCGATTTTGTTGAGGACTTTGGGTAAGCGAGGTGAGTTATGAAGGTTACAAAAGTGATGGAATTGTTGTTGGACAAACAATTTCATTTGTGAATCTCAAATCCGCCATTGCAGTTGAGTTGGAGATCGATGGGATTAGGAAAAACTTGGAAATCAGATATATTGTAAAAGAGAACTCATCGAAGATCCTCTCAATTTTTATTCAAACCTTTGACGCGGCATTAATTTTGAAAAACCAAGATTTCGTGATTGCAATCATCTTTCTACCAAGGTTTTAGGTCACCAATTGGACCAGCAGCCCAGTTTAAGATCTTCTCTTTAGGCATCAAGTAGACGCTCCTGTCATGTGGCAGTTTACGAGCAAGTCCATCAAAATTTGACGGAAAGCATCACCTGATTGAGCAGGTTGCGGAAATAGCATAGCCTGCTTCAATGAAGGGTTGGCAAGCAATCTCTTCCAATTGTTGTATTGAATGTTATTGTTGTACATATGTATATATACATAATTAGTTGACTAATTTGTTACCTGATACATTAAAGTAGTAATGGTTGCCCAAAAGATGTTTGGTTTTAGATCGATACATTATCGTGTGGTAGTTATTACATATCATATACATGTAGTGTTAATTTGTATGAATGTATCATGATCAAAGTTTTTTTGATTTGTTTTTTCGAGATGGATATATTACTCATGATACATTATTATTCCTAAAATTTTTAGTAAATTGCTAGGTACTGCAATCCTATAGATACATTAATTAGAGAAGTAAAGAATGCTTGTAAAGTGTTTGGTTTTATATCGAAACATTACTGTGTGATAGATATTAAGTATCAAATACATGTAGTGTTAGTTTGTATGAATGTATCATTGCCAAAGAATGGATATTTAGTTGTAATCTGTATAAATGTATCATGGCCATTAATGTGTATCAGATACGTGTGATACACATTAGTTAGTTTGTATGAATGTATCATTGCCAAATAATGGGTATTTAGTTGTAATCTATATAAATGTATCATGGCCATTAATGTGTATCAGATACGTGTGATATACATTAGTCATTAATATGTATTAGTTATAGTACATTATGAATATAATTTGGTACTGTGTACGGATACATATCCTTCTAAATTTGAATAACCGTAGAAGATACATAGCAACACTTGATGCATGATAAATGATACATTTGGTAGAATTTTTTTTCAAGTTTAATACTAATTAAGGTTATGTATCAAAACTAATATTTGAACACGATACATTGTGCATGATAAAAATGTAATGTATCATAATGTTGAAACGAAGGCATTATACATTAATTTAAGAAACAAAATCAACTAGATACATTTAAAATCTGTGGAAGAAGTTGTGGAGCGAAGGCGTACATTTAGTATGCTTCTGATTCTTAATGATAGGAGAGAGAAGAAATTAGAAAATTAAAAAAAGGAAGGAAGTAAAGATTGAGGGGAGTGAAAATAGGAAGAGATTGAGGGAGTGAAAATAGGAAGAGATTGAGGGAGTGAAAATAAGAAGAGATTGAGAAGTGAAAGTAGGAAGAGAAACGTTGGTTTTGGGAGTTGGGATTTGTGTATCCAGCGTTTCGGGGTAAAATAAGGGATTTTGGAAAATTTTAGAACTGATAGAGAATAATGGGAATTATGGAAAAAAAGGTGTGTATGTAGGTAATTTTTTGAACTGAACCTATAAAATTCTAGACAAGTTACCTATATTTGGGCTCATTTTACAACTCCTAGCGAGATCGCTGGATGCCAGAATTAGCCTGATCACAACCTGATTGAGCAACCATAATCCTTGGGAAGTTTTACAAAATATATCAAAATTCAGCATGCTTGACATACGAAAAAACAACAAGTGAGTCCTAGGGAAGCTTTCATTTCTTTCTTACCACTCATTTTAAAGGGAAAAAAAACAAGTGCAAAATTAAATATATTCATGTCCCAAACGTGAAAAATGGATGATTTAAGGCCGGAAATAGGATTGTTAAACCATCACTCAACAGCAAAACAATGAAGAAAGCTCTTACATAGTGTGTCATATCTAACATGGAGGTCAAAATTCCAAACATCAGCAATTCAGCATAATCCAAGATCACATATACTAATTAACAGCATCTTGAGGTTGATTCAGTATTCAAAAAAAAACAAACATCTTTTGCTAGAAGGTAGGGGTGGCAATATTTACATCAAAATTATAGCAGTGATTCAGATGTCATCAAAACCACGAGGGAACCCACTTCGCACAATCACTGATTTGGAATCAGTTGGATGAACAGTCCTTGGCCCAGTGACCAGGCTGACCACACTTAAAACAAGTGCTTGAATTGGAATACTTTACCCCTCCATCAGCAGCGGGGTGTTGAGAAGACGACTGTGGACAATCTTTAGCCCAGTGCCCAGCATTGCCACATTTGAAACAGGAAGTGACTGAATTGTTGATTTTGTTGGTTAACACGTCCATTTTTGGATAAGTTTGAGAGCTGTTAGATGAATTTGGGAAGCTAGCATTGGTTGTGTTGTCATTACACCATTTGAAGAACCCACAACTTCCCTAAGAACAGTAAACAACATATTAGCAGACTTAAATACAATGAATATATTGTTTGGGCTACCTTCGTTTGATACCACAGAAAAGAAAATAAAGAGAAAAAAAATAGAAACAGTAACACTTGCTGCAGACATTTTCTTTTTTTATGAATTTGCGCAAATATACTTGTTGGTAAAGACTGGGAATTGAAATTGAACACTTAGGTTGTTGTATGGGCATGTGCTACAGCACAATGCACGACATCTTTGGATACCTCACTTTTCAGTTATTGAAATCACTACCAAAATTGTTCATGATCCATGATTGTATATACGACATGTTTGTTATGGTGTCCCACATTAGTTGAGAGAGTGGTTGTTGTCTCCTAAGATGGCTTTGGGCAATCCTTCACATCATGAACTAGCTTTCTAGATTAAGTTAAGCTAAGGTCTATTTTCTTAACATAGTATTAGAGTCAAACCCATCCCTATTGTTGTGTTTACTGAAGTTGGGTCTCCTCTTATGTTATCCGCACTCGAGTAGAACAAGTTTTGGAGTGCATGGGGTGTTAAAAGTGACTCACATTGGTTAAGGAAATGAGTTATTATCTCCTTGTAGGTCCTTTTTGTTAGCCTCATAGGATCAACTGATTTTGATAAACGACACTTAACAAATGTATGATCTATTCGCAGGAAATCAAAAAGGAAAGAAGTCACATATAAGGAAAGAAACAAGGTGTGATCCGTGAAGCAACGCAAAGAAGGAAAGCTACCATTCAAGGAGCACAAGAATCAATTCAAGATAGCCACAATCCTAGCATTTGACTAGAATAAATCAATCAAGCAAATCCTAGAGATAGGACAAAATCAAGGCAAGACATCCAGCCAGGATCAAGATCACGAGAAGATCATCTTGAGAAGAAAGAAGATTGATTTACTCATGCACATATCTAATATGGACATGAATAAGCAAATCAATGCAAATCAAGGATTAATTCAAGATCCATGGTTTAAAATACCCTTGGGTTTTCCTTAAATGAGCAATCTACAAATCTATATAAACCTCCCTTAGCCTTAGATGTGAAGTACGCACTTCACTTGAACTTGTACTATTTTCTTCTATTGTCTTTCATAAAGCATTGTATTCTCTTGAGTGTACAACTGAAAAAGAAAAGAAAAAGAAAGATCTAAGTGTAGGTTATACAAGTAGAGGTCGTGTCAAGGTAGAAGGACTGATTTGCATATTAGACAAGGCTCCAAGCTGTAACTCTTTGTACTACCCAAAGTTCTCTTCAAGCTCTTAAGGAAACCCTTGAAACCCAAGGGGATTGGAAGTAGACACCACACCGGTGTTCCGAACCAACATAAAACTCTTTGTCCTTTACTTTACGCTTTCATATTTGCTTTATCTTGTTCTACTAATCTGCAGGTGAGTCAACTATTCAATCTCGGCAGTCGACTAAAGGATTTTTTAAATTCACCCCCCTCTTTACTTTCACTTTTTCCTAACTATGTTTAACAAATCAGAACTTCAACCAGTCATGTTAAGTTCTCATTGCACTCTAGATGAGATCAGTGTTGTCAAAGGTGCGCTTAAGCCCTGAAGCGAGGCTCAAAACATGTTGAGCACTTCACCTCGTTTAATGTGCTTTTCAATGTTGCCATCAAGGTTCTAAGGCACACTTTTCCTTGCAAGTGAGCCTCTTTTGAAGATATGACATTAAACATAGATATTTCACCTTATCGTTAAAAAAGTTCAATTTATTTGTTCATATATTTGTCATTCATGCTTATAATTATTAGTCTTGGACTAAACATATATATTTGTATTTTTTTTCTCCCTTTGCACCAATTTGCACTTTGAGCTTAAAGTTCCAACGGACCTTAGAGCTTTCTTATGCTTGATAAAACTGGATGAGATCAAGCTATTCTACAGTACATCAACCGTCAGTTTCTTATATAACCTCTATTCAAAGGCAAAGGCAAAAGACTACTGTGCAGTCACAAGTTCAGGTATAATTCTCTTTAATAACCAAGAAATTTACGAGGGCTGGTGGAAAGAATGCAACACGTGATATGTGGTTTAGGCGCACATCATGGGGGTTCAAGCCCTGCTGCAGACAAAAGCATGATATTTAAATGGAAAAATCAAAGTCAAGTTTTCGCCTAAGATACCTAGTTGTCAATCCTCGCACCCTAATCTACTATTAAAGATTTGTGTTGTGTGACATTACTCTATTCATTACCACCTGAATGCAAATAAGTATATGTCCAATTACCACCTGGGTACAAATTTGTTTACAATATTTATCCAATACCACCTGAGTACAAATTAGTTCACCTAACCTGCCAAAAACTTGTAAGTGACCACTTGAGCCGCCTTCATTTTGCACTAAACAACTTTACTCATTCCTTTTCCTTCAAACCAATCATTCCTTAAAAGACTTGATCAGTTTATTCACCCCGACTGATTCTAGACAGCAATGCGTTCCTAGGACTACTTTCTGAACTCTGATTTTGTGTCATTATTAAGACATTATATAAAGCAGGAAATTAAGGGTAACATATCAACTGGTCTGGATGTTAAAAGGTTTCCCCCTTTCATCTGATTTTGTGCAATCAAAAGAGCCCATGTTACACAGGTACATATCTATGCATTGTGAAGCATTTCAAGTAATTAGACATTTAATCTCATTATGATATGCAGACACCTAGTAAAACAGAAAAGGGAGCAGAAATAGGTGATACTAAACCTGATTCGATGGACATCGGTAGAATTGCTGACCAATATTTTTTCCTGTTTTGGCTGTCAGAACTAGGCAATTGCCAGAACCACATGGACAGGAAAGTTCCGGGAAGGTGGAACTAACAGAGTAACTCAGGCCTTGGGTAGTCAAAGTATCAGTAACGGAGGGTTGGTCACACCACTCAAAGAATCCACAACCACCATTCTCCTGAGGAAGTATTCAGATTCACATTAGAATAGAAATTTACACACAGTACTAAAGTCTGGATACTCAATTTTTAGCACTCACAAAAGCATACCAGAAAGCTTATAGGTTAGAACAGGCAAATATGTTGATTGATAGACACTATTTTCCCTTTTTCACCAAGAAAATTAAGTTCCAATACAAATCTAGAAGCATGAAAGTGTTGCACATTAGGTTGAAGTGGTAGTACCTGTCTGATAGGGCATTTGTAGAACTTACGGCCGCGATTCTTCTCAGTATTGGCAGTGAGTACAAGGCAAATACCCGATCCACACGCACATTTCTTCTCAGGAAAGCTCACGGAATCTTCAGTCGGTGGATTAGTATCGCAATCGCGAGCCCAGTGTCCTGATTTCCCGCACTTAAAGCACGAACCGCCAGCATCGGAACTAGACCAGTTATTGCTGCTATTTGCTTTGTAGTTATTGTTAATCGGAGTAGAAAAGGCATTTGTCGATCCTTTTTGTTGGAATAAAACACTTTTGTTCCCTTTCAGAACCGCTAGATAAGCTCCTTCTTCCACACTGCTATTGTTATTGGTGTTGACTTTGAACTTCGGCGTGGTGACGGCAGTGGTGGTGGTGGTGACGGCGGCAGAGATCCGGCGACGCTTGGCGGCTGTGGAAAGGGCTTCTGCTTCTGCTGCGGCGACCTGAGATAGGAATTCTTCGTCTTCAAATTCCGCCATCTTTCCTCTCTTCGAAAATTTCGAACCTTTGGGCCTCAACTTCAAACTTCAAAGTCGCTTCAACATTTTCCCGCCAAAACTTCCTTCTTTTTTTTAATTTTATTTTTCTTGGAACATGTAGTTCACTTATTATTGAATATTGCACATTTAACCTTTAATTCGTCTAGACTTAACAAATTTGGTCCAATCGTAACGTTCCTATTATTAATGCTTTCGAAGTCCTTCTGAATTTTTGAAATATCTACAAAACATTATATCTCATCAAAAGTTGTTATACGCTGTATTTCGAACCAGAAATTAAATCATGTTTTTAAAATAGAAAAGCGTAAATAGAATCTATATATAAACAACATTTGTATGTAAATAATTTCTATAAACTACAATGCACAAATAGAAAATAAGATTCTGAGACCGCATAATTGATTCACTATATGTTCTTAAGAAATTTAATCTTCTCACATCATCCGATTGCTTATAGGATTATTTCGCAAGGAGAGGGCTTGCCAAACTCTTTTTAAGTTAGAATAGAAGTATTTTCTACTTGTAACCAACAAATTCATATAGTATAGGAAGAAAAAAAGTTCCTTCACCCCATTTCCCAACCTAATCCAAAAGTCATGCGATCAAACTCCATAAACACCAAAAAAATCCAGCAAAAGTCACTCAACACTTTTAAGTTATCATATATTTATCACAATTTAACTTTAATTATACTACAATTGTAACCCTAAATAAAACTTGATCACCAAGGTCAAAAACTTTAAATATTACTAAAACAATCTCAAAATAAGTTGAATGGAACTAAAGTTGGCAACCAGAAATTAGTAAGTATACAACATGTTTAAAATGCATATCTCAATGTTATTTCTAAAAAAGGAAACTCAAATATAGCCCATCAACAATTTGATGGTTTTTCCATGGCAACTTAAAGATTGGTTTGTGTGGGGGATATAAGAGTAGTTCACATCACAAAAGAGTTTCACATAACTTTTGTTTGGTAAGCTTAGACACACATGGCCTTTCTTACGTCCTCCGCTTAAATTAAAAGTGTACCATGTGATATGCCCACACATGCTTCGCGAGCATAATACCATCAACAATGTAGTCGTCCAAAAAAAATTGTAAAAAATTTCCCTCAACAATTTTTATATTAATTTTTTCAGGTCAATTACCAAATTATACAATAATATTATGTTTCTATATATATAGTTTTATTTATCATCGTTATAATTTGTAATTATCAGCTTTCACGTAATACCCTAATTATTTCAATACTAACCTATCAATATATAGAAAGTGGTGCGTCTAACGTGAGGGTGTCAGTTATATATGATAGTGATATATCTTGTGAATAGCCTTAATTTGAATCAATTAGTGCAAATCATATAAAATATTCCAATTAGTGCAAAGTGTATGTAATATATATACCCTTCATTATTCATTAGCATTTACTTTTTTCTATTGCCAATAATGATCTGAATACATTGATGATAAGATGTTCTTCATCTATATAAAGTCAATTTTTCGTCTAAATCGATGAAATATCTTTAAGGATGATATAATTGACATGCCTCTTATTATTTCATGACAGCAAGAAACCTAAAGGTAGTTACCAAGTAAAGTGCCTAAGATAAACATTTAATTTGTCAGCATCAAAGTGAAAGTGAAAGAAATCAATTCGTTTTTCTCTTTGCAACTGAAAGCCCTAACAAACCCATAAATTCTTGGTGTACCAAACAACTAGCTTTCCATAATAGGAAAGTATTTTAAGACTAGTTGAACCTCATGACAACTCAAGTTTGTCCAAGAAATATTATTAGGGTGTTGGCGGGGCGGAGCCACGTAGAGCTAACTAGGTTCATTCGAATAATTTTCTTTGACAAATTGGTATTCTCATATCAGTTAAATCCTCTTTAACTTCTTCGTTGTATATTTTAAATCCTTTATATTGAAAATATTGACTCTGCCACTAGGGGTCGAAAAGTGTGAAATGATGCATAGATGTGATGAAATAATGTCTGATCCTTTTTCAAGTAACTATTCATATTATTCTTTAGCATTAATACAATTGATAACTTTTGTTAAATGTGACTTTAGGTCTGTTTTTGGCAAGTAATTTTGTGTCCTAATTAGTTAATTAAATCCATAAGATGTGAATAATGGTATGTCATAAAAAATACAATCAACTAAAAGGAACAGCTTTCCCATTTCTGTTAAGGGAATCATTGGTCTCAAGTTAATGAGAAAATAAAGTTTGTTTTTATAATTATTGATCTTTATTAAGTTTAGGGATTGTGGAGTTTGTATAAGTAGTTAAATGTTATACTAATAATGACAAAACTCAAAAGGTGATCATTTTGTAGGATGTTGAGGCCTGAGGGGATTGTTATCCTTTTTTAAGGATATGAGGTTTGCTAATTAATATTAATTTATAATAGAGATTTATTTAACTATAATTAGAGACAGATCTACAATTTAAATGCGTTTGGTTTTATAGGGTTTGAGTATAGAATTTATTGAATATTTAAAATTATGAAAATAGGTAATATGAAATTATATTGATTTGTAATTGAAATTTTACTTGGACAAGCAATTTGATTTTTACAATTGTAATTTTTTTTTTCTCATAAACATATATTAAAGGTTTAGAATTTGTGAAAACTATCAAAACTCCCTCAACTTTTATATAATCTTACCTAATAAGCAAATCATAGTTCAGAAACAAACTAAGCTATCAAAACATCATAAGACGCGACATAAATAAATCACATACTCCATGTTTATTTTATAAATAAATATTTGTGATTATATGATACTACAATAACTTTCAAATACACAAAATTCTACAAAGATTCACCAGTCAACAATAGCAGCAAATAACTATTTTTTAATATAATTCTTCCACGTAGTACAAACAATATAATCTCTTCACATCTAGCATGAACCTTTTTTTCTTTTGTAAATTTAAATAATGAATATTTTTTTTACAAAATATAAATTTATCATGAGTCAAGTTTTATATCTTTTAAAAAATGAAATTTGAAATTTTACTTTTAAAAAAATTTGAGATTTGAAACTGAGGTTATAATGACATAATTTAGTTTATTTAAACGTGAGAGAGTAAGTTAGGTAGGCAAGGTAATTAGGCATGTGGACAATATGTTTCACATGACATATACTTTATTTTTATATAATATAGTGATGTTTCTTGACTTTCTTAGTAGCAAAATTTTCATGGATTCTAAACCTAACAATATCCTTTTAAATAGTACTATTATTCTATACTATGCTTTTTCTACTTATTTTCTTGGTAAAACTTATGCAGTTGCTCTGAAAAGATGTCTTTAATTTATTCTTCAATTTATATGCAATTGAAAAATTAAGACTTAAAAAGTGAAGAAATATAATAAATATTGGCATGAAGAAGAAATCCAGACTTGTCCTTCAACTTTCCCCTCCATTGGCTCATAATCACTCTCTGTAAGTCTCATAAAATTTGTTATATATCTCATATCATCATGTTTTGTTTCATTTTTACAGATATGATATATAGTGTAATTAACTTGTGCACATATCGACTATTTTATTTTACTAGCTAGTAAAATATGTGAATTCCATCAAAAAAAAATTTCAACTAATTTTTATTCGAATTAAATTTATAGTATTGACCGATTCATATTAGTTCCCACATACAAGAAAACGATTTTAATGGAGAATTTTAATAGTTCAGTTGATTAGTTACATAATCTTTCATCTTGTTAATGAAGGTTCTATTCTCTAACCTATAATTAGAGGCGGATCTAAAATTTGTGTGTATATTCTACGTTGATAGAATTGGATCTGGATAAATCAAATATTTGTAATCTGAATTCACCTCTTTTGGTAATCATCTTCCCTTTCCTCTTCTCCTGCCCCTTATATAATAAAAAAAAGTTATTTTTTTTAAAAAAATTATTATAATTTTGGTTTAGTATAACTGCCTAGCTTTATATGCGGATTGTTATGTAGGACGTGTTCATCAACAATAAAGCAAATCACAATTTTCCACCATGCACAAGTTGGGATTTATGATACATCTGAGCTCCAGGTAAATTATTTTTTTGTATTAATAACATTTTATTATTGCTATTTTAATTTTTTTTAAAATCATTTTAAAGAAATTTTGTGTTTCGAAATTACATATTCACAATATTGATCAATTGAAAATAAATAATAAGATTTTTTTTTTTTGCATCCAATTATATTAACAAAAATAAACGGAAAAATTGGTCTAAGCTATTCAAGTTTGACTCACATAAAGCAAAAAGGCATCTAACTTAATTGAAATGAAGAGAGCTTTAAATAATACTCTATTCATTTCTTCTTTTTTATTTGTTCATTTTTTTCGCACTCCTTTTTTAAAAATAATTATTTTATTAAATTATTTTCTTGAAAATTTAAATTTAATATAAGTTTGAGAAATCATTACTTAATGATAAGGATTAAAAAAAAATAAAAAACCTCTCTTGATTTGCATATATAAATAAAAATATTTTTTTGATATACTGCACAAGTAACAACAAACGGGAGACCCTAATTGTCATTGATACTAGCATTTTTCTTCTTTATTGATTTTTATTAGCTTAATTTTCACTGTGTTGTATTGAAAAATATTTTCTTTCTAATTACTTTATTCATAATTAGTTAATTGTTAATTTGTTCTAATTAAGTTGAAATTTTTTGTTGGATTTTGTGAAGTACAGGCCTTGGCCATCTTATGGCTTGCAAGAGGAGGAATGAAATCATCAAATTTAAATTTGGAAATTACATCATCTTTGCAATTTCATTTGCATAAGCCTTATGGATTATCACTCAAAAAATCTCTACATAAATTTATGCAAAAGAGAAGAGATAGGATTAAGCAACATGTTAATGAAAAGGAAAAGGAAACATAGCAATTAAGAATTTAAAAAATTATGACGATGATCATGGTGATTACTATATTGATCACCATTTTTGTGTTGTAATTGATTATAATTTCTAATTTTCACTCTCAAGATTCCATCCATGAGGAATTTGGAAGGTTGGATTATTATTAATGTAATTTTTTCCGTTCTATTTTATTTAGCTTATGTTGACTTAACACTCCTTTTAGAAGAGTATTTGCTAGCAGTTTGTTTTAGTAAATTATTTTTATTAATTATAGTTTTGAAAATTTAAGTTGACTACTATTTTATATGGCTATCTAATGACAAGGGTAATATTGGAAGAAAAATAATAGGTCTCTTGATTTGCTATGAAATTTTGTTTTTAGTATAAAGATCAAGTAAAATGAAATGGAGGAAATAGCTATCTTTAGGCTTAATACATACGGAGACATCTAAAATTGACACAATTTATCATTTAAACATTTCATCTCAAGGCGTGACGTATTTAACACCTCATCTCTATTAAAATTTAAAATCGTGTTATTAAACACTTTTTTCTAATATGACACCTTGCGCGATCACACAACTCTTAGAATGGCAAAGAGCACAAATATCCATTTTGGGGGTTGTCGCTTAACTTATATCCACTTCGTATTTTTTTAAAATATGTTTACCCACTTTAGAAATAATTTGTACGTGACTAAAGTTGAAATTTCATGTCTGATATGCATTTAAAATTGTCTTAAATTTTTGTTATGTGTGTCTAAATTTATTTTGTTCTTCAAATTTCAACAATTCAATAATCAAATCTACTCCAAATAAGCTTAGATTGAAAACAAAAAAATTCATATATTATAAAGAACAAACTTCAATTATTAATTTGTCAAAACAACATCAAATTTAACAAACCTAACACCTTTTTTATTTTTTTTCATGTATGCATGAGTTTCAGACTTTCAGTCATACATGGCTATGACTGAAGCACATGTTTAAATTGATTAGAATTTCAGTTGTGTGCGTCTAAGAAAAATTTCTTGTATGATTGCGATGTTAAAATTGACTAAAATTTCAATCATGTGCATATGAAAATTTTAATTTGCCAAAATATAATGATTTTATCCATCAAATTTCAATATCCAAATAAGCTCAAATTTGGAATATAAATTTCATGTATCAAGGAACAAACCTCAAACGTCAATTTGTCACGTCAATAACAAATATAAACAAACTCATTTAGCATATCTTAATCTTTTATATATATGTATGTTTGCGCTCAATCATACATGATTAAAACGTATGTTAAAAATTGGCTAAAAATTCAGACATATGTATTTGAATGCAAAAGCAGAAAGAGCAAAAAAAAAAAAAAACATGCACTTTTAGATCAAAATGATAGAGACTTGAAGAAGTATATATCAAATAGAAGGGTCGCACATAGATCAATACAAAGCAATTAATCCAATTCGATCCAAGATGAGTAACCGAGCTCTTGCTTAAAGGTTACTCAATATTGAGTAATTATGCAAAATAAAATATTATGTGAGTATTAATTAAATGAGCGACCACCCAAAAATTTAACTAAGATTGTTCAACTAAAATATATCCGAAAGGAACTCCTTTTATATTGAAAGTGTTTTCAAATAGCAATTATGGCATGAAATATGGGAATGTGATATTAATTAAACAGAGCCATATATAGCGCGTGTTGTCAATTATTTCTAATTAATCAATGGACAGTCTTCCCCCGTTAATATATATTCTCCAAAAAGCATCTCTCTCCTTTTTTTTCTTACAAAAAAAAAAAAAAAATCTAAGATAATTTAGGATGATAAATTATAGTAACTAATTAATGTTCCTAATTAGAGGGAAAACCAAAGAAATGAATGGAGTAGTAGTAAGATGCATAACCATTGTTCAATTGCTTTAATCACCAATCATTAATACTTGTTTTTTGTCTTAATTAACTACCAATGGATGTTTACTTGGTCAATTCAATCCTATTGAATCGGGCCTCTCTATACTTATCTCATCTTTATTTATATTTAACTTTCTCTTCTATTATTTTTCCAATCTAGATTAATTTAATTTAAAAAAGTTAACCCAAATTTAATTGAAAAAATTTGAAGAAAGAGTGTGTGTCATTTATTAAGACAAATAATATGCCAATTGAAACAATGGCACCTGTAGCTGCACCAACACCTGCATCTACACCAGCATCAGCACCAGCACCAGCACCAACAAACAACAATGAGGCACTGAAGAAGAGTAACAGAATTCAAGTGTCTAACACCAAGAAACCACTCTTCTTCTATGTCAATCTTGCTAAGGTATATATATGCACGCTCAGAGGCGAATCCAGTATTTGAATTTGACTAGTTCAAACATTTGCTTTGTTTCAATGCTCTGTTTAATAATAACATTGCATCCTACCATTAAGTGGATGAATAATATATGGTACAAATTTGACAGAATTCAATAATTTTTGGTCTAGATTTTATATTTGTGTTACTGAGAAATCTACTAAATATGTACATATAATAAACGTGAATCCAATAGCATAAGTAGGTCAAAAATTCGGTGGTAGGTCTTTTTATTTTCATCAGCTGGGGTCTATCGTAAACAGCTTTTCTACCAGACAAGGTTGGAGTAAGGTCTCGGAAACAACCTTTCTACCTGACAAGGTAGGAGTAAGGTCTGTGTACATTGAGTATGTTGTTGTTGTTGTTATTATAATCAGAAAGTAAGGAGAAATAAAGTATTGTTTCTTTCAATCTCTTTATAGTGTATGCATTTTTTGAAATATATAGTGATATGATGCTAAGAGATTATATTAACAAATTGTGCAGAGGTACATGCAGCAGCATAATGAGGTTGAACTTTCTGCTTTGGGCATGGGTAACAATCTTCAATCTCTGTTTTCATTTATTTTTGTCACTTTTTTTTTGTTTCGAACTTGATATATCTCAATCATAAATCAAATTTAGAAAAAAAATCTTCTTGCTAATGTATTTCTATTAATTTATCAACAGCGATTACTACGGTTGTCACAGTTGCTGAGATTTTGAAGAATGGCGGATTTGCCACAGAGAAGAGTAAGTAACTTAAGTATCTCATGTCTTGTGATTTAGTATAGATCATATTATCCTCACATTAATACATTTTTGTCATCCAATGAAAGATGAAAAGAGTTTGTTTCTAACAGACCTTCTGTACAAATAAAGCATATAGAAAATAACAGTAGCAACAACAAATAGTATGATGATCGAAATAAAGAAAACATCAGGTAATAGTAAAAGCAAATAATACGATAGTAGGAGAGTTATTATTAATAATATTGATAAGGAAAACTAAACCATGCTCGACTACCTGCTTATTTAGCTTTTTGAAAATGAAAACAAAATTGAAGAGTAAAGAGATTTTAAAATTTTGCATTCCTTGATATGGTTGTTATTAATTTTGATGCAGAGGTTTTAACATCCACGGTTGGAATGAAAGATGAGGCCAAAGGCCGCATGGTTCAGAAAGCAAGAGTAAGCAATTTCTTCTTTCTACGATTAATTTCGCTCGAATCCACCAAAAATGTTGTTGTACCTGTGTTTGATCCTCCAAAATGCATAATATTTGGAGCATAGTATGCGGAAACGGCATAGTTTTTGAAGGATTCAAGCAACATAGGTTATGCTAGGTGCAATGTAGTTGACCCTTCCTCCAAAAATGTCGTTGCACATGTATCATATCCTCCAAAAAAAAATAAAAATTTGGAGAATTTGACACAAAAGCGACATCATTTTTGAAGGATTAAAGCAATATAA
This sequence comes from Solanum appendiculatum, assembly GCA_018342035.1. Classification (NCBI taxonomy): domain Eukaryota; kingdom Viridiplantae; phylum Streptophyta; class Magnoliopsida; order Solanales; family Solanaceae; genus Solanum; species Solanum appendiculatum. Next base: position 216,516 of record JAGDQO010001415.1, read on the forward strand.
GCTATGCTAGATGCAATATAGCCGATCCTTCCTCCAAAAATGTCACTGCACCTGTGTTTGATCCACCAAAATACATAATGTTTGGAGAATTCAACACAAAAGTGGCATCATTTTTGAAGGATAAAAGCAACATAGGTTATGCTAGATGCAATGATGCCGACCCTTCTTCCAAAAATGTTGTTGCACATGTACCAGATCCTCCAAAAATGCATAATATTTGGAGAATTTGACACGGAAGCAACATCATTTTTTAGGATTCAAACAACATAGGCTATGCTAGATGCAATGTGGCCGACCTTTCTTCCAAAAATGTTGTTTCACACGTATCAGATCCTCCAAAAATGCATAGCATTTGGAGAATTTGACCCAGAAGTGAGATCATTTTTTTAGGATTCAAACAACATAGGCTATGCTGATGCAATGTCACCGACCCTTCCTCCAAAAATGTTGTTGCACATGTATCAAATCCTCCAAAAATGCATAATATTTGGAGAATTTGACACGGAAGCAACATCATTTTTAAGGATTTAAATGTTATTGCACATGTATCAGATTCTCCAAAAATGCATAATATTTGGAGAATTTGACACAAAAGCGACAACATCTTTGAAGAATTCGAGCAACATAGGCTATGCTCAAAGACAATTTTAGCTACAGGGGTTCAAAATATGAAGTAAACATATGAAAAACCCGAAGGGGGTTCAACATATACATAAAGATTGATTTTAATCATGTATAAACAATGTAAATTTCCATCTTAGGGGGTTAGGACAAACCCCCTCAGACCTACCCGGCTCCGCCCTTGGCTATGCTAGATGCAATGTGTCTGAGCCTTCCTCCAAAAATGTCGTTGCACCTGTGTTTGATCCTCCAAAATGCATAATGTTTGGAGAATTGGACATAGAAGCGACAACATCTTTGAACAATACATGGTTCTCCCCTTTCCCAACTCTGCACATAGTGAGAGCTTAGTCCATTGAGATGCCCTTGATGATAACAAGAAATTTTGTGAATTTGCAGATTGAGATAGTGTTGACGAAGAGCGAGAAGTTTGACAAGCTGATGACACCAAACAATACTAATAGTGATCGCGCAGTAGCACAAGATGGTGCAGCAACCAACAAGAATACTATTACTAATGACACTAAGGAGCAAAACAAGAAGTAGAGAGGATGCTACTTGTTATTGTGTCAAATCTCATTCTTACTGTATCTCAGTCTGGATATGAGGATGCTACATATCATATTATTCTGCTATTATTTCTTATTAAATTTGTTATTATTATTACAACTACAATTATGTTAAAAGTTAGAGAGGCTAAATATAGAGTGACAGCAAAAGCAACTCTCAACAAGGAGTGTTGTTTGTGAGTTGTGACTACTAGGAATTTTTCTTTGCCTCCATATAACTTATAGAGTTTGTCACATTTTGCAGTTCCCTTTTTCAAACTTGTATCTCCCAAAGATACAGCACATATATAATATGAATGCTGTTTAGTTTTTAGTATGTTTGTTGGTGTCTTTACACATTGCTCTCTGTCATTGATCTGTTTGGATACTTATATTTCTCCATTATGTAGTTTTTCTGTTTTCAGCTATGTTGCTCAGACTCTCCGGAGATGCTTCCGCACCTGTGTTGAATCCTCCAAAACTACACTACTTTTGGAGGATCAAACCAGAAACCCCTCGATTTTATTAAAGAGTTCGAGCAATAGCAGTTTTCTGGAGTAGGGGGTTCTATTTTTTCTACAGTTTTATAAAAAGGAAAGCCCATCCTGACTAAAAGAAATCTAAAAAAGTAAGAATATGAAACAAGAAAAGCAACCATACTAAAAATATGTTTGGTCAAACTTCTAAAATCGAATTACTTTGAAAAGTGCTTTGTGTTTGGCCAAGCTTTTTAAAAGTCTTCTAAGAGTTTTTTTTTTTTTCTCAAAAGTGTTTTTGGGGAAAAACAACTGTTTTGAGCTTCTGAAAAACAGTTTCTACTATCACAAAAGCACTTATTTTCTCTCAAAAACTTGGTCAAAGACTTATTTAAAGTATGCAATTTTGGTCTCCCAAAAGCTTGGTCAAACAGACTATAAATAGAAGCATAACCAAAGCTAATTTTATCACAACAAATTCATTAATCCACCAAATTAATATCATGATTCAAGCCACTCTAGCAAAACTTTACATCAAATTATAGGGATATTGAGTTTCATCTTTACAAACAATCTTTACCCAAACAAATGTAATAATGAATCAAAAAGGGGGGAAAAGGAATGATGAATAAGCAAAAAAATCACTGAAAAAACCATATCACACAAGGCTAATACTGTTTGTAGACTTCTACTAATTAATGGGAGAAACCATGTTTGTGTTCACCCAAAAACTGTACACTTCATGATCTAGGAGAAAGAGTCATCTTCAATTTAATCTGCAAGGAAATCAAAATGAAATACGTCAAATAAAAATCTTTTGTATCACCCAAAGCAGGAGAAATTTAATAAAAATAAAAGTATAATCACGGAAATGGTGAACAAAACTAACAGGGAATTCAACAGATATACAAAGTGGATTTGGCAGTGAATGAGTTCAAACAGATGACAGTTTCATTTCGAACTTCTGTTTATGACTGCATTTCCTAAGTCAGAGACTTGATCAATATTGACATGCAAAATCACAGGTTGAAGAGGGCAGTGGCTTACAATTACCAAGACTCAAGTATCAACATTTCCATGGTGTGAGATTTCAGGAAAGGTAGTCTTAGAAGACAAGAGGTTCATAGAAAACTGATGAATAGCTATATCTCCAATAATTGATGCTAGTACTACCAGCAGAAAATGACCAAAGGTACAACATAAAATAACAAGTGAAATATACATGTCTTGGATCTTGAATGTGAATTAAGGCCAACAGAAAATGAAAACACCAGTTTCTAATCACAAAGTTCCTAGGATGAAACAGAACAAAATATTTTGTTGCTGCATTATCGACAGAATTTGGTTTTTTTTTTTATGAAACATAGGTAACAAAGAATGTGAAACCAGAGGCAATAGCTCGGGAGGCAGGACTCATATCAACAGAGAGCAGGTTAAAGAAGTACTGAATCAAAGTGTTTGAAAGCGAAACAATTATAGTCAAGTGGAGAATGCTAGAATGGGTGGACCTATAGTCCATTGATTTTCAAAAGCTGAAAACAGCAAAGTTCAAGGTTATGAACATAGCTTGATTCATAAGATGATCACCTTTATTAATGTGCAAGTTCACCACTTGATCTATCCAAAACAAAATGCAACTGTCGCAAGTGACCAGCTATCTCCTCAATCAATCGATGTCCCCCGTCTCCATTCCTCAATGAGTTGATGGAATGATCAAGAAAGCTATGTTCTATACCAAGTGCTTCCATTCTGCTGCTCAAAACTGATAACTCATTTTTCAGACTCTCTAACTCAGAATTTCCATTTGTGCACTGCCCATATTTGCTCCCATCCCTTCCTTTCTGTAGTGATTCTGCAAACTTTCTAGAAGATCCTTCTTCACCAGAAGGGCTTGTGTCTGTGATTGACTCTAGGGGAACATTTTCCTCTATTTCACCATTACTTCTATGGTCCAATTCTTTCGGATTACCTACTTCAACCCATTCTTCTGTTGAAAACTCGCAGTTAACATTAGAAGAGCCTTGACTAGCCTCGTGCTTAGAGAGCAAATGGAGCCTTTCTTCCAATTTGTTCAAACAAAGCACAAGTTGCTCCCTTTCACTTTCCAAATCAAGCAAGGGGCTCCCGTTATCTATGTTATCCACTCCCAATGGTGTCAAGACCTCACCACTTCTACTGCTGCCGGTGTGATTATGAGCAATTACGTCGACAGGAACAGTCGAACTGCCATCACTGCACATTGTATCAGCTTGCTTAGCTTTATTTGAATCATAACTTGCCTCAAGTGCATCCTCAAAGAGAGCCATATTCCCAAGTTTCTTCTTGTAAAGTTCAAGTTTAATTTCAAAATCTTGGATCTCTTTCTCCTTCTGCGCAAGAAGATCATTTGCATTCTGCAGTGCTTCGTTGTCATATTCAGCTTGTTCTTCCATCATTCTTAGGCACTGCAAAGCTTCCATGTGTAGTGCTGCCTTCTCCTCTTGCAATCTTGTAATCATTGCCATAGCCTGATTTGCAGCAACTGAGGATGCATTTCTCTCTTCCTCCAACTCTCTATAGAGAGCAGCCATTAATTTTCTATCATACTCCACCTGTCGTTTCAAACGATCAGACACACTCTCACCTTCAATTTCACTAACTGTGCTTCCCTCCAGAGATAAACCAGATTCATTTCTCTCGAGCGAGATCCTTTGATGAAGTATCTGCATTCCAATAGAGCTAGACGCTTCAAAAGTTCTAATTTCCTCGCCATTTACAGACACCCTCGGGCTCATCTCACTCATTATAGACTCAGTACCACGAGCAGCAGACAGTTGTGTAAGTAGGACCTTTAGATCTTCACTCATTCGTGTAGAATCCTTGAATGACCTCTGCTCCAAAAACTTTCCGGATAATTGCCTCCCTTTATTTCCAACGGCCAGCTTATAAGCATCACCTAGATCAAAAGCATCATCCGTCTGTAAACTAATCTCATTTCGCTCAGGTTTAGCATCCAATTCTGTTTCACTCTTTGGGATCTCATCACTTTTTGACCTGGAGACTTCCCCACAATCTTCGACAACTTGGTAGCCCGTCTCACTTGCTGCTGTAAAAATCATAGCAAGATAAATAAATACAGAAAATAGTGAGGTAATTTTTCGAACTTTTGTTGTCCTAATGTAAATCCACTAGTTATTTGTTTTTCTTTATCTTTTTCCTATTTGGAAGTTGAAAGGAGAAAAGGCGGGTTAGGACAACAAAAGTTCGAAAAATTACTCACTTTAATGCATTTTGATCTGGGGGAAAACAATGAGATACGGAGCACTCACTTAAATGGTTAACCAAAAGAGAGAAGGAACTATATTAAGGAAACAGAACTTACAGATCTCTCTTGCTACATCAACAAGATTTTCCTTGACATTTGACAATGGGTTGACTTCATCAAAAGATATGAGATCAGTTGGGGCAGATGCATCAGTCTTCCGTTCAGTTTGCTGCCAGTTAATTTCCTCTGATTCAAGCCCAACCACTGCAGCCGAGGTTGCAATAGACGAAAAATCTCTTGCTTTTAAGTCTATTTCTGAATCAAGAAGTGATGGTTCAGGCACTGAAGCCGAATGTATTAGTTTCTCAGTAGCAAAGTCATCAGTGACAGTAAAAATCTGAGGTTCCGGATGCAAACATCTATCAGATAAATCATCTATAGAATAGTCCCTTGCACGAATTAGAGGCCTAGCACTATCACTATCTGAGTGTGCAGGTTCTGATTCAGAATCAGAGCTAACCTTCACCTCTTTGTACTCTAAATGAGGCAAAGGAACAAAGACTGATGTCGATGCCTCATTTTCAATCTCCTTGGTGTCACTCCTCTCTTGTACATTAGTCACAGATAAAGGTGCATCGAGTTCAACTGCATCAGCGCACGAAGATGTCATCTTGAACAATTTCTGTGCATATCCTCTGGAAACACATTCCTCTTTACAACAATAACATTTTCTTACTCCTGACGAACTCCTTGTTTTCTCCTCGAGTAAAGGATCCTCATCAGTTAGGTGAGGCTCTGCCCCCAGTTTTCCAACCAGCAGTTGGTAGGTTTCAGCATTTGACTTATTTACTGTGGCAAACGAGAAAAGGCAACTCTCACACATCCCATGGACATCAACAAGGTTATTGTGATTATGACAAAGAACTAATGAAGATATCCTATACTTATGATTGGGGCAGATTAATTCCCAGTAAAATCCAGCCCTTTCCTTGCCAAGAACATGATCCAGCCTCGAGCAAAGCAAACATGGAACTTGCAGTTGGCAATACTGGGCAAACTTTGTGACTAAGTAGGCGAAACCACCGTCAATAAACAGAAAAATCATGAGCAACCATTCAAGAAATGCTGAAGTTAAAGCTGATGTTATACTAATAGGACCTTTAATTTTTCCTTTACTATAGTCCCCCTTTACATCCATATTTGTGAAATGGTAGAATGATAATTGAACACAGCTAGCAGGAAAATTTTGAAACTTACGCACAACGAAATCTGTGATGCACCCTGCAATGAAACAATAAAAAGATATGTCAAGAAAACACAAACAGAATTTATATGCATGTGATTCAATTCAACTTACACAAAAAAAAATTGCCATTTTTTATTACCAAGAATTCAATTACAGAACCTTGTAACAATTTTCATGTGTCACCCAAATTTTGTTGAACCGCAAACACTATTAATATTCATACAACTTAATTATATTCTCAACACGACCCCTCACGTGCGGGCCTGATTCTTTTTCAGGGCCAAGCACGTGAAAATTCTTTTTAATTTGGGTGACGGTGAGATTCGATATCAGGACCTCTGTCTGGCTCTGATACCATGTTGAAGTGTGTGACCATCTAATCTAAAAGCTTAAGTTGTTAGAGAGAGCACACTTTTAATAGTTAATTATATTCTCAACACATACTACTCATGTTGTTTGTCTTACTTTGCTTTTTAGTCTGTCTAAAAAAGAATTTGACTTTCCTTGTTTAGCAACTCATTAATTTCAATTTTTCACATGTCATGTTTAAAACCACAAGATTAAAGGATCACAAGATTCAAAATCTCCTTTACTTTCTCAAAACTCCATGTGAAGTCCAAACCAGACAAACAAATTGAAACGGAGGGAGTAGTAACTTTTACTCCCATATTTACTTTCCAAAACCCAAAAGTAAAAAAGGATCAGGGAAGAACTGAACTAAAAAAAACTTCTACTTGGGTTTATATTAACAAGCAAAATAATCAAATCACATACTTTAAAGTCCAATATATCCCCTAAAAAGCAACTCAATTGATCAAATCAATCCAAGTCAAAACCCCAGTTCTCAAACAAGATCCAAAACCCCAAAAACATAAACAGAATATTCCCCCAGAAATAAAAAAGAAACTCAACAGACAGTCCAAGAAAATCCTATAAAACACATAAAAAAACAATCTTTTTTCCAAGAACTTAATCACCCAACATAAGAAACAAGAAAAAAAAAGATCATATGCACATATATATAGCAGCAACTTCAAGAAACCAAAAAAAAGGAAAGCAACAGATCATAATCACCAACATAAGAAACAGAAAAATACCTTAGAGGAAAGTCCTTTTTACTCTGAAAGAAAATTCCAAAAAGTCTCAAACGAAAAAAAAATTGGAGTGATTAGAGACACAAAATATATATATGGGGTACATGTAATGTTTATGTTAATGCACCTACTGTAATACTACTATAATTAATATACTTTTTTTAAATATAGAGTTTGAACGTTTCTGTCAGAAATGCACGTTGTTTTCAACTGTTTAAACAGTTACATAGACGTCCCATAAGTATTCAGTACTTCTATTTTAGTACCTTTTCTTTTAGTAGTATTTGGCTAGTTTACTCTCTTTTCTTGCCTATCATTTGATTAGTATGTCAAGTCAAACATGGACGGAGGGAGTATCTGTTTAGTTATTTTATTGGTATGTAAAAATCCTTTTTGGGGGATTTTTTCATCTAGTGTTCAATATACATATGAAAACTTGACTAATTTAAATTCGCATCATGTTAGGCCTATTCAGGAGAAATGCTCCCTATTAATAATTTTTCATATATCTAAAACTCAAAAACTTAGATCTTTAATTTAGAAAGAAAAATTCATATTCACCGCACCATATCGATCTAAAAGTGCAATATATAATGAGAAAATTTCATAAATAGCAAAGAGATTAAACTTAATAAGCCTCATTAGCTATAGTTTGCCTAATTAGGCTTCATAGCTATAGTTTCATTTGCTATGAGCATTTTCGTTTGTATATTCCTTGCCAATATACAAACATAATTTTTGTTTGTATATATATACAAATTCTATATTTATACATTTAAGAATTTTTCAGAATTTCGTTTGTATGTTTCGCTTGTCAATATACAAACAGGGTAATTTATTATGAATTTTTCATATCTTATACAAATCAAATGTATCAACAAATAGTATACAAATAGCTAGAATAAGCATATACAAATTCTGAATTTATATAATTAAGAACCAAATCACACAAATTCATAATAAAATTTAAAAAATTATAACTGCAAATCATAAATATCTAAAATTATAGCTAAATAAAATAATACACTATAAATATTTATCATTTCGCGTAATTTTTTCATATATAAATAGAATAGAGGTGTAGTTTACAATTTAGAAAAGAAGGCGACAGTGAGAGTCATAGAAAGTCGGCTTTCCAATTTGAAGTATTACAATTGGGCGGCTACCGAAAGGTGGCCCATATCCAATCCAACTTATTACAAATGTGTCATACACCAAAAAAGTAATGCCTTTACAACATATGAAATAAAAAAAGATGCTTCAATTCTTTTTTCATACTCTTTTGTTTTGTTGAAAAAGGGGGAAAAAAGAAGGAAAAAAAGAGAGGGAGAATTATTGGTTTTGGTTGCCAAATTGCCATATTATTATTATTCATAACATATATGAATATTAAGATTTGAATATTACTGTTATTGATGAGCGATAGCAGTGGTTAACAATAATATTGATAATGGAAGTTGGTGGTGCTAAGAGCTGACTGTAGTGTATGATAGTGATAGCTAATGGTGGTTATTGTCTGTAGTGATTATTAATAGTTATGGCAATTATTGTTAGTGATGATTGTAATGGGCAATAGTGACCGTAACACAAGAAGTTTATTCTTAACATGCATTAGACAAATTGAAAAATCAAGCCTATTATTTTATGAGTTGCATTAAAGGGCTAGTTATTCCATGCATTTGGAATTAGTTAGACATAATCTAACCTTAATTCAAAATGAATAGAGATTTTATGTAGATCACTGATCTATATAGCAATTGTTTGTTTGTTTGTTTTATGAATGAAAAGAAAGTTGTCAAATATTTATCTCAAAAGTTCCTAACATGTTATGAATTTAAATATGAAAATATTGTATTAAGATTTCCAAGTTGAGAATCTATGTATCTCCTAATGTTTGAAGAAATAGTGCTCTTACCATCGAATAGGTATTTTATTAATTAACGATCTACTTAGGTAAATATTTAATTGTGATTCTCTTCTTACCTTTAAGGCTGACTCTATTACACTTTGAAATTACTGAGAAAATTAAAAAGGAAATTATTTGATGATGTCAAAGTGTTATCTATTGCAATTAGAAATTATTTTATCAGTTATTTTTGTTATGTTTTACTAGGATATGCAATATTTATTAATATTATTCGTTATCATGGTGTGTAAAATGATCTATAAAATTAGTAAGAACTCTTATAGAGTGATATGATGATACTTATTAATTGTATTAGTATTTGCAAAATAGAAGTCAATACGATGATACTTATAAATCAAATTATATTTTTAAATAAAGGAAACTATTTTTGTTAGCTAATAATGATAAATTTGGACCATTTGACTAACAACAAAGTTACGAACAAGACACTCTTGAAACAAAGGGTAAAATTGCGATATATTGAACACATAAAAAAGTATATCGGGCCTCTTTTTCTTTTTCTTTTTCAATAATAATGATATTTTTCACCAACATTTTTAAAAAGGTTTATGGCTAAAATTGAAAAATATGTAAAAATCAAGATGGATCTCAACAAGTCATTTTGATTCAACCCATTTCAAAAGATGTGCAAGGGGGGCAGTATGTTTCTATTTAAGTCTTCCAATATTTTTATATCTTGACATAGAAAAATTCAAAGAAAGTGGGCAACTCCTTCACGAAAGATTACAAGTTTTTTTTAAAAAATCAAATTTGGACCATTGGCCCGGTTTTATTATTTCAAGGCATTACTTTTTTGGTGTATGAGACATTTGTAATAAGGTAGATAATTTCCTTAAAGATTGTTAGTCTCGTAGTGTAAAATGACTTCAAACTGATTTCATATAAATAATGAAATATCCAATGTTAACTAAATTCTGACAACAAAAAATTCATATAATCAACAAGATGAAAAGGAGGAAGAGTCAAGTCCTCTGAATTCACAGAGTTTCCTTCAGGAAATTATTCCCCTCAAGTACCCGAGGTTATGGAATATATCGTCCCAGGATAAAATGACTCACGACAAACAAATAGCGGTACCTCAAATTTGTTGTCCGGCGAACCACTCAATGGCTTGTAATCACACTTGAAGTTTTGAGAAACAAAAATTGTTTCTTACTATGTAATCTTCTAACTTATGTTTTAAAATTGCTCCCAATATCTGAGAAAAATTCAGATATTTATAGCCCACAATGATTCATGCATTGTATGGCAAAAGGTGGCCTAGAAATGTGAGAGGTTGCATGGAAATACGAAAGGTTGCATTCATTTGACATGAGTATTCATGAATGGAATAACTTCATTCATAATTGCAGCACTTTCACATTTTTAATGCACCAATCTTTATTCTACGTTCCATTATCCATTCACACATGATACAATGAACCCAACAGATCTTTCACTGTTTATCATGTTAATGACGGTTAGTACTAGTGATACTTCTTGTTCTTATTCTGATTGCTGGTAATAACTGTTTGTCCATGTTTAGTATCTTTCTTGCCCTGCTTGGTATATCATAAAAACTCACATACTGTTGTTGTCTTTCCTCTTGATTAATAGCTATGTTTGTGATGCAATCCACTAGTTGGTTAACTTGTCTAAAAATGTGCACCACCTGAATGTGCAGGATAGTCATTGTTTCCTGTATCTCCTTTATTCTTTCGGTTAAACTCCACAATATTCTCCAATTCCTCCTAATCATGTTCTTAAGACTTAAAGAGTCCGTCTCTAAGATGATTTGATTGATAGCTTGCTTTTTACAATGTTTTAAGGCTTTCCAAATAGCTGTTATTTCTGCTTCCATGTTTATAGTGACTCATATGCTTTGTGCCTCTACGTATAATAGATCTCCCCTGTTATCTCTTATATAAAATCCATAGGAACTCTCCCTTGTGTTACCTTTGCTTGCTCCATCTGTATTGCACTTGACCCATCCTTCCTCTGATAAAGACCACTTTACAATATGAAAAAGATTACAAGCTTATTACTCCAATAAGAGAAAATTGAAAACTACACTGATCATGCATGTAAATTCGGATGTCTTAACTTTAATAAATATAAATTAGACCTTAGCATCGATAATGATAATAGAGATTTTTGCCGATCATTTCATTTTGGAACAACTATTTAGTAATTCTTTAAAAATTTCTCTTGCAACTTATGTATCTATTAGATCGTAATCTATCTTTTTTTCGAACAAACCAAAAATTTTACGAGAAACTTAGATCATAACCTAGAATTTTATAAATATTCTAATTCTAAGGGTGGGGGAGGAATATAAAAAGAAAATAAAAAATGTTCAAAAACCAATGTATAATGTCTTTTTTTAATGGTGTAGGGACAAAAAGAAGAAAATAGAGAAAATATAAATAAAGAAAAGAGGGTAATATGGTAAGTACGAAATATAAAAGGAGTAAAGGGATGTCCCATTATGACCTAAATACCCATCGTTCTCAGCGTTTGCCCTTATTTCTGTAATTCCTCACAATCGCAAACCCCCAATTCCTTTTTGCCCCTCAATTTCTTCAGCCTCCTTCCTTCCCTTCCTTGCCCTTCTACTCTTTTCTGGTTTTCCCATTTCTCTCCTTCCCTTCTTCTCTCTCTCTCTTCATCACTCAACTCCCCTGTTTTCCCCGCCATATTCAAAATTTTCCAGACCCTTTTGCTTAGAACCCATCAAACTCGAGATTTTCGTTTGTTTTGATCGATTTCGGGTGAATTATGAGATGGGTTCTGATGGGTTTTGTATTTCCTGGTGTTTTGATTGGAAAAGGTGAAATCTTGGAGTTTTAGAGCTCTTTGAGAAGTCTCGATCGTGATTTGGAAGGAGTTTGTGTTTAACTTCGGGTGCCTCTGTTAATTTATGGTGAGTTTTTTTGGTGTTTTTATTGGGTTCCTGCTTACTAATTTGGTTTGTGGTTTCTGCCCTTTTGATAAGTAGATTGATGGGATGATCCTTTACTATTTTGTTTGTTTTTGACTTCGGTTGCTCTGTTAATTTATGGTGAGTTTTTGGTGTTTTATTGGGTTTCTGTCACTAATTTGGTTTGTGGCTTCTGCCTTTTGATAAGTAGATTGATGGGACGATCCTTTTACTATTTTGTTTGTTTTAGGGATTCGTATAGTTTATTTTATTGAGATTTGTTGGTGTAATTCTTTGTTGTAACTACTATTTCATGGAGCTTGATCAGTGAGTTGGAGTAATATAGTGTTGGGAGTAGGTCAGACTGTATTCAATTAACGTTTTGGCTTTGATTTGCCCCCTTTTTTTTTTTTTTTTGCTTGTTCTGGTTTTGAATACTGATAATGGGTTTAGGTTATTGTGCTTACTTCTCTCTCGTTCAATATTCCAGATCATGAATTGTGTGTGCTTTTTTGAAGCAGGTCTCAGTGAAGTCACTTGAAGCAACAAAAGTAGGTTTTGGTATTTGTTAGTCAATAGCTGATTCGTTGTCCTCAGAGTTGGTACTTCATCAAGTGTGAGAAGAGTTTGATCTTTCGTTGCTACAGTTGCAAAGTTTGGTGTCGACATATTTCTCAGTGTGGTAGAACAGTCTATTGATTGAAATAGCTACTTGTGCAAAGGCAAATGGCGAACCATGAGTTGATCCTTGGCCAAAATAACGACTTAGCTGTTGATGGCGAGAACCAGGAAATAGTGTTTGACCACACTCATGCAATGGGCATAAGCCAGAACCATAACCATGAACTGGAACTAGCACAGAACCATAACCACGAACTGGAACTAGCGCAGAACCATAACCATGAACTGGAACTAGCGCAGAACCATAACCATGAAATGGAACTAGCGCAGAACCATAACCACGAGCATGAGATGGGTATAGGGCAGAGCCAAGATCATGAGGGGAATCATGAGCATGAGTATGAACATGAGAATGGTTTACCTATGGAGCAGAAGCCCGAGCATGAAAACCCGGAGTTGCCTAATGAAAACAATGAGTTAGATATTTCTGAACAAGATGAGTTAGGGATCGAGGAAAACCAAGAACTTGATGATAACCTGGAATTAGCTGTGGTTGAGAGTCATGATATGGGTGTTGAACCTGCACATGAATATGAACTCCATGATGGTCAGATGGTTCTTGCTTCGTCAGCTCATGTACTTCAGGCTCGAACTATGACAACAACACCTGATTTTGAGTTACATGTGGGACAAGAATTCCCTGATGTCAAAAGCTGCCGAAGGGCCTTACGTGACACAGCCATTGCTCTTCACTTCGAGATTCAGACCATAAAATCTGATAAAACTCGTTTTACTGCTAAATGTGCCAGTGAGGAGTGCCCTTGGCGCATTCATGCTGCGAAACTTCCTGGTGTACCCACGTTCACTATCAGAACAATTCATGACAACCATACATGTGGAGGAATCGCGCATCTAGGCCATCAGCAAGCTTCAGTTCAGTGGGTGGCCAACTCTGTGGAGCAACGGCTTAGGGAAAACCCAAATTGCAAGCCAAAAGAGATCCTTGAAGAAATTCACCGGGTTCATGGAATCACCCTGTCGTACAAGCAAGCTTGGCGTGGAAAGGAACGAATTATGGCTGCTATGCGTGGTTCCTTTGAAGAAGGTTATCGCCTTCTTCCTCAGTACTGTGAACAAGTTAAAAGGACCAATCCAGGGAGTATAGCATCAGTTTATGCAAGCCCTGCTGATAATTGCTTTCAGCGGCTTTTTATATCATTTCAGGCTTCTATTTTTGGTTTTCTAAATGCTTGTCGCCCTCTTCTTGGGCTTGACCGGACATTCTTGAAAAGTAAGTACCTCGGTACTTTACTTTTAGCTACTGGTTTTGATGGTGATGGTGGTCTTTTTCCTCTAGCATTTGGCGTTGTTGATGAGGAGAATGATGATAACTGGATGTGGTTTCTCTCTGAACTTCATACCTTGCTAGAGGTCAATACAGAAAACATGCCAAGACTTACCATCTTGTCTGACAGGCAGAAGGGCATTGTAGATGGTGTTGAAGCAAATTTTCCCACTGCCTTCCATGGTTTTTGCATGCGTCATTTGAGTGAAAGCTTCCGTAAGGAGTTCAATAATACAATGCTTGTTAACCTGTTGTGGGAAGCCGCACATGCTCTTACAATCATCGAGTTCGAGGCAAAAATTCTCGAGATTGAGGAAATATCACAAGATGCTGCATATTGGATTCGGCGGATTCCTCCACGATTGTGGGCCACAGCTTATTTTGAGGGAACAAGGTTTGGGCATTTGACTGCTAACATAGTGGAACAATTGAATAATTGGATTCTAGAGGCCTCTGGACTTCCAATAATTCAGATGATGGAATGCATCAGGAGGCAGCTTATGACTTGGTTCAATGAACGACGAGAAACCAGTATGCAGTGGACATCTATCCTGGTGCCTACAGCGGAGATGCGAGTTGCAGATGCACTTGAGCGTGCCCGGACTTATCAGGTTCTTCGTGCTAATGAAGCTGAGTTTGAGGTGATATCTCATGAGGGTACCAATATTGTTGATATTCGGAACCGTCGCTGCCTTTGTCAGGGCTGGCAACTCTATGGTTTGCCCTGTGCACATGCTGTGGCAGCACTACTTTCTTGCCGGCAAAATGTCCACCGGTTTACTGAGAGTTGCTTTACTGTTGCGACGTACAGGAAGACATATTCCCAAACTATTCATCCTATTCCAGATAAATCATTATGGAGGGAGATGACAGAGGGAGATCCGGATGCTGCCCAAGCTGTTGAGATTATTATAAACCCACCCAAGTCACTTCGGCCTCCTGGCAGGCCAAGGAAGAAGCGAGTTAGAGCAGAAGACCGTGGTAGGGTGAAGCGAGTTGTTCATTGCAGCCGATGCAATCAGACTGGCCACTTCAGGACTACATGTGCAGCTCCAATTTGAGTTCTCTCTGCAGACTATTCACTGGTTGTGGAAGAAGTCTGTGTGATAAACCTTTTCCCTGTGCAGAATCTCTCTTATATTCTGATGGAGGACATTTCTAGTTAGTTTCTCAGTCCATAGTGATAACTTTTCATCAACTAGTTTAGTAAGCTTATGCCTTTTTTTGGATTTGTTTTAATAATACATTGCAACAGAGGATAGATTTGGTGATTATAACCATATGATATGATGAAAGTTGGATTTCTGAAGTTGTGGATGCCCTATGCAATTTACACCCCCTTCTCAATTGGCATGGTATTTTATAGTAACTAACAATATGTTGAGTGCAGTTGCAGCAGTCCCTTATTTTGTTATGTTCCAAACAAATGTTTGGTTAAAGATGCTGAGGTCTGGTATCAAATAATGAAGTTTCCAGTTTTGTAGCTGGCTGGCTATAATCTTGTACATATACAAGCATTCTGGTTTATCCTAATCACTTCTTGTATGTGATTTTGATTGCTTAAGAGTCAATGTCATTGCAGTTTTGCTGTTTTCTTCTAGTTGGTTGTCTATATTCTTTGGCTTTGTTTTTCTTCTTTTCATTTTTATTGGTTAAACTGTGTGTCTATCCACACAGCGTGATTTAACTTCAAAAGAATTTTGCTGCACGGTTTTTGTTGTCTTCACTCAATGCCTGGATTCTGAACCAGGGTGCACGTTAGTGGTCTAGTTTTCAATGAAGTGAAAAATAACATAGCTGATCAAGGTTCAAATCTTAGCGGAGATAACAAAGAAATGTCTTGATGATTTCCTTACATTTGCTTAAGCCTTGGTGGGTAAAGTCGTCCATTATTTGTGTTGGTGGGAGCCATGAGGTGGCAAGTATCTTGTCCTTCGATTTTATGTTATTATCTTATGTTTCTTGTATTTTGATTATCATATTACTTTTGTTTGAGTTATTGTTCTGATTAGTTTTGTCATGCTTTCTATAGACTATAGTATTTTACCATGATCTCTTCACTTCCATTATTTTTTTCTACGTACTCCTTGTGGATCTTTTTCCTTGAGTTGAGATCCCATTCTCGAACTTATTTTTCGTGTCTAAAAATATTGGACTTCTCTTTTGTGATTGTCCCAAGTAATAGAAAGGATTATCATTTCTTTTTTCTTCTTCATTCGGTTTTGGTATTGATTAATTCAAATGCATTGCAGGATCCACTTTTGGAGGTGGCATTTTCAACAATAATTTTTTCGTACTCAAAATTCTAACACGGCCTCTAATTATGGGTGGAGTGATTTTAATCATTCCATCATAACCCATGTTAATACGTAAAGGACTACTCTATCTACACAGGATGTTATCATATAAAAATAAAAGTTGTTACTGATCCTGTTTTGATTTATTTTTTAAAATGACAAGAAAACAAATTTAGTAGAAATTAAAGCCAACTAACGAAGTGCCTTGCATTGAGGAAATAGAAGCCCACATAGCCCAAAATTTTGATTTACTACTCTAACTTTAGGTGTGTACTAGTAGACACTTAAACTTGTATAAAGTTAATAAGTAGACACATACATCCTACTTGGCGTCCTACATACAATTTGTGTCCTACGCGACTTGTATTCAGTGGCGAAGTCAGGATTTTCAATAAGGGGGTTCAGAAATAAACACACGAAATAGTTATGGAGGTTCGACATCTACTATATATACCTAAAGAATTATTTTAACCATGTATACATACTACTTGTGCATGGGAGGGCATTAATAATAATTGAGGCCACGTTAAGGAAAATATTTATGTATTATGCCAAATATATTTATAGTTGTGTTCTGAAGTGAGAAACGTGAAGCCACGTTAATATTTAACGGAAAATCTAACCGAGGGATATCTTTGGTTAAGTTGGGAAAACTTAAGGGATGCTATTTGTCAAGTAAAAAACATTAAGGATGTAGCCAATCAGAAGGCAAAACAACAAGAATCAAACCCGAAAACCCGAATTTGAGAGGCCCATTTGATTTGGTACCTCGAACTGTGTTTTTCTTTAATTTGGATTACAGAGTTTTCTACGAGAGAGAAGAGAAGCAGAAGGTGAAGAATATCGAAGATGATTCACAGAAAATGGAGCTTGTTAACTGGCCCTGTTGCTATACTCGGCGGAATCGTCGGTACTATTGTCGTCGCCAATTTTATCTTCATCCAAAATGTAAGCTCTCTATGTATTTTACCTTTTTAAATTATTTTTTTTCTGTTTGTTCTACGTCCTTTTTGGATTTGTGCATAATTCATGCGCTATGGACTTGCTAGTGTTTTCTCGATTGTTTTTTATCGTTGATTTTTGTTGAATGTTTTAGATCGGGATTAGATTAGGGTTTTCTTGATATTATCGTGTTTCATAATCCGTGAAACGAAGATTTTGTGTTTCCGAATCTCAATCCAAGGGCAGAGGTGTATTGGGTTCGGGCAATTTTCATATTAATCTATAATCTCACGACTATTGTTATTGATCCGAGAAGGCGAGAACTTATAAACCCCCCTTGCTTGGTGTGTGATTGTGTATTTTAAGGGATCCGAATGAAGCACTCATATTCATGTCTTATGAGTGTTAGGTAACACATGTGACCTACTCACACAAGGTTGTCGGAGTTTGATTTTAGTGGTTGGTCGGTGTATATGGAAGAGGAAATTGATAAGGAGATTGTTTTGGGAGCTGTCTGCTAGAAAATTCTTGAAAGAATGGTGTTGTGGAGGTAAATTGGGAGCCGCGGGCTCCTGATTTGCAGTTCATTTGGATTCACGTACAGTGGTTCAATTCTGGAGGGTCTGAACTGCAAGCAGGTTGCAGAGCACTAAAATCTTCTTATGCATGTATAATGTGTGTCTAACTTTTTTTTTTTTTAAAAATACCTAGCTGTCTTACTTGATTAGGCCTTTGTATAATAAAGAGACAGGGAATAAAAGATATGCCCAATCCCCGTTGATAAACCAAGTAACTATTTGTTCATCTCTGTAACTAAAAGGCCATAGAATAAAGGAAGAAAGTCTTGAGGAGAAGCTAAAATACCTTTTCCCTTCTCTCTATAATTCTCTTGCACCTCCCCTCCCCCTCCCACTCACAACCCCCAAACAACCCCAATTCATTTTCTTAGGCTGTTCAATCTTGAGCTACACCTGCCCCTACTGGATTTTTTCTGCTGACACTTTTTTGTTTTTCTGATATATTCTACTCTTCTTCCGTTTGTTACTTCTGTGACTGTTGTGTTCTTTGGCACTGTTAATCAACAGTCAACATCTTCATAGCCCACAGACAAGTGATGGTGAGTTCCTCAGTTCTCCACCTTCATTCAGCAAAATCTTGCAAAAAACTGTTAGTTTTTAGCCCTGTGAGACTGTCCAACAGTAACTGCTGTGTTGGAGATGTAACGCAAGATGCACCCATGGGTTTTATGTAGGGCTTCTCTAATTAATCCAATCTCTTCTTTTATTCTACTAAAATCATGACTTAGTCAATACTGAATTTTTTTTTGAAATGTGAGTTGTAAGTACTTGGATATTTTTTGGTTGTCTTTTAGGAGGAATTTCTGAAAAAGACCGATTTCGCGAGGTAAAATGATGTGGTAATTGTTAGGCCTTTGTTTCATTGTTGAGGACTATATAAGCTAGTGCAAGTTCCTTCTCAGTTAAAATCTTAAGTGGGAAAAAGACACATATATCACTGTTTTCTGTGATAGAATTGTGTCACAGCACTGACTGATAGAGATGATAAATCAGAAATATACTGTGGTTTTTTTTTTTTGCTGCAAATTTTCTATTACCCTTTTTTGGTTGCTAATAAGTTCTCTAAGAAATTAATGTGCATTTCTGGCTGTTGATTTCTCACATATTACTATAAAGGTGGATTTTAGAGTTCATGTCCTCTCATTCGATATATTTTATTCAACTGCTTACTTGCAGGATCCTTTCCTTAAGCCAGAACGGAAGCTGGAGAAGGCACCTTCAACCAAGTAGAAATAATAGATGTGTAAGCTTCTCTGGTTTTGAGGTTTTCCGCTTGTTAGGTCTGTCAATACATTTGGGCCCAATAAAGTGAATATCTGAGCAATCAAAGCTTGAATGTAGGTTTTCATTTGTCGTTTATCTTGGCTTTCTTTATGAACTTGTTCAAAGCTCTTTATAAAATATGAAACTGTCTGCTGTCAAACAAGAGTTGGATTGAAACTGGGCGTCTCCTGTTTTGTGAATGCTTTATTCATGTTATGAATAGAATAAGAATCTGGAGATGGTGCGAGTTTATTTTTGGTATTGCGCAGAAAGGTGCTGTTGCATTGTAGGTTGGAAGAGCATGACAAGTTACTCTTCTATTATTTATTTAACTTCGTCATAATATTTAGGTCTTCATTGTTCTATATATATATATATATATATATAGACATTTCCTCTCTTAATGATAGTCTTACTTTGTGGATGGAAAGAGGTCTAGAACTGATACTTCCCCAAAAAAGAATTTGAACTCGACACCTTGAAGCACATCAATGTCGAGTTAAAGCAGAGAAGGAACTCGTTTGTTGAAACAGTTTATTTTCTCAAAATAACAGACCCAAAGTGTTTCTGGAAATTCACAACAGTTCGCAGGTTGATTTTTCATGAAAACCAACACAAAAATTAATGACACCGCCATAGTAGTGTTTAATTTTAATTTCGTTTAAGGTTCTTTGATCCAATGTAGTATTGAGAACATTAAGAAAGAGTCATAATTATCTCATTATATAAACACACTTCCTTTCAAAGAAGGTAAAAATTTAGTCTGGGAGCAAAATTTTGGTCGACATTCAAATGAACTGAGGCCTGTAGAATGTCTAACGAGAAGTCGAGGCAGGCATACACGTAATAAAAGCATCTCATTTTGGATAATTTAACATCACCTTTCCTGTCCTAGAAATCATTTTTTTGACGACAAGAGAAACCCGCAGCCGCTTTAGGTGCGCAAAGAATAGCTCGCAAACCACACAAGAGAGGTACCTGCACTAGGTAAACCCGGTGCGATGAGCTTGACCCAGAAGGCAAACCCCTTGCTTTCGCTAGCAAGGGATTTCAAACTTGAGACCTCCAACATAGAGGTCCCAAGCTCAAACTACTGGGCCACCCCGAAGGGTTTTCCTGTCCTACAAATCATATCTTTGATTCCATGGAGGAACTTGATCTAGATTCTAACACCGCCTAAATAACCACGGTTTGAGAATCAAATAGGTCAAGAAGAAAGAGTTTAAATGAATGAACATCTTTGTTACTTTCACTATCACTACAATTGAGCATATATAGAAATTTCCCAGCTAACCGAGCAAATATGAAATGTTTTGAGTGTTAAGGATTTAGCATATTAGTCATGGATAGGTGCAGATAGAGAGGAAACAGGACAACAATAAAATAAGCATTTTGTAGATTAAAGATTGTAAAAGAGCCTAATGCATACATCACTCTATCTATAGGAATTCCATGTCACTAGGCCTAAAGGAAGAGTACAACACAAAATACAAAACACCCTCGCGAAAGGATTATTAGTCTTGTTCGCCAAATTAAATGCAGATAGATCCAGCTCAATATCCATAATTGTTGCCATACACTGAACCATAGCCCCCAGATTGCCCTGGAATGCCTGCATTTGAAGGAGCAGATGAATACATAGGAGGAGGAGCTCCATACGGGTTGTAGCCTTGGTCAGCTGGTGGACCTGTCTGTGGCTGAGGTGCCCCTGCATCTGCCATGAAATTCTGCAACACGCAAATAAAGTTCAAGATAGGACACCAACAAGCATTATTATCGGCTAAACCAAGAAATCGGCTTAAAACATAATATTTTTAAGGCATCTTGCTATATGTACTCAATCAACTACCCCTTAATAGTTAATACCAAATTAGTTAGGATGAATCTGCTTATTCGAGAGGCAAATCAGCTACCACTTGGCCCTTGGAAGCACGCTTGGAATTCAATAGCTCCTATGAAGGTGATATGTTTTGTATGGTTTGATGGTTAGGAAAGCTTGTTAAACACAAGATAACCATTTACAAAGGGGATTTCAAATAGTCAACAGATGCTATAGGTGCGAGGAAGCAGAAACTACCAATCACTCATGTACCAAAAAAGAAACTACCAATCATTTAATCCAACACTGAGATACACTTCACATGGGTGGAAAATTTTTCTTAATTTTTTTGGTTATTAGATGGGCAATGCCAAGATCTGAGGCAGAACTACTGTCTTGTAGTAGCATAGAAGGCCTATCTAAGCATCTTAAGAGAGTTTGCAACAAAGTAGCAGCAGCTATCTAGTAGCTATTTACTGGTGCATTTGGAAAGAAAGAAATAGGAGGTGCTTTGAAGGACAAAAGAACTCATCTTGAATATCAAATCAATTTGTATTTTGTAGATATATTTTTTGGTGTAAAAAGGAATGAATAGATAGTGACAGTGTGGCACAGAACTTAGTGCTGTTTTTGACATCTATAATATTTAGAAAACGTAAAGGGCTTCCGCGAGCTCCAAACTTGCTCAAATACAAACAGGTCATCAGATATTAGTCTTGAGCATAAAACATATTTTTGGTTCTTTCTTCTTACCTCCTCCATTGAAGCTATGTTCCGTATTATATATCATTTTCTCTAGAACTTTCATAAAGAATATCCAATATCTTTTTAGCCTCAACCTGTCTATATTCAAAATTTTAAATCTTCCTCTTCTTCCAACACGTGGCATACCAACATAAGTAGCTTAGAAAATTGACGATCGGCCTCATCGACTTACCAAACTGGGTTTTGGAATTCACATCACCATCATCTGAATTGTCACCAAATAAAATTTAATTTACCATCTTCAACATATTCTTGCCCATTGTAGATGAGTATCATCTCTAATACCTTCATCAATCTCAAAAAATCCTCCACGTATGTCCTCCACAATCTCTTTGAAGATATCGTCCGGCAACAGATGTGCCGGAGAACCTAATAATATTATCCAAACATGATATAGTTAGCCTTTTCATGGTGGCATAAAATGATTTGACACCATATCAAAGCTATATTTTGTCCTTCCCATGACTAGTGTGGATAATTTGCCTCTCTACCCTTCAACAACAACAACAAACCAAGTGTGATACTTCCTCCTTTCTGGGTAGTCACTTGTCTAGTTGTCTATCTACCTCCTTTGATTGCTACATCTCTCATATCCTCTAGCTGTGAAGTTTTTTTTTTTTAATCAAGTAAAGTATTCTCATTCATAAACATTGCCAAAATGGACGTATACAAGGGATAAATAATCTACATAAGGATATTGATTCTCTGCAAACTCCACCCAATCACCTATACAACAAGGAAAAGAAAGCAAGGGAATGGAGACTACTCCTCAACTGAGAGTAACTTGACTCTACTCCTACAAAAGCTCTCCAATCTCTCTCAAAACAAACATTAAAACAAATGGAACCACGTTCCAGGCCCTACATCTCCTCCTCCCATTTTCCAGCTGAACATCAACTCTTACACAGTTTTCAGCATTGCCCATGGAGTGTCGAACCACCAAAATAACCCACCACCATAACATCATGGTTAACAGCAATGTAGAAGAAGATGATCCGTAGAAGAAGATGATCCATGGCCTTGCCCATCTCCTTACACATATAACACCCAACTGATGCAAACAACCTTCCGCTTTCTCAGATTTTCTAGCATCAAAATCACCCCTCTAGCAGCTAACCAAGTGAAAAGGCACACTTTCCTCGGCACCTTTGGAATCTATATAGCATTACATGAGAAAACATGCTCCTACCTTCATAGAAAGATTTCACAGAGAACACTCCAATACTTCTCAAGCCCCACCACCAAACATCGGGGTAACTGGATTGACTTGCCTTTGTAGTAAGGCTAATAATCTTTAAAATAAAAGCACGAGGAGGCACAAATTTTGCTCATCTCCTTTACATTTTCTCTGGAGCCTTCCGAGCCCAAAGATAAATACTCGCAAAAGACTCTTTTTTCTAGCACTTCATACAACTACAAAACTCTATCAGCCTACTTTCTCGAATCAAATGACTTTTCTCTACCATTTTATCTGATTAGAAACCTGAAAAAAATACGTATAGTCATATAACTTGTTTTACATTTCTTGTCGCCACATGGGGTGCTTAACTTGCTTTGGAAATCAAATCATTAAAATCGCTTCCCAAATGAGGTTATTCTGGCCAAAGCTATTATTGCGAAAACTTAGTGGAGAAGGATAACGTAAACAATGTTTGGTATTGAGGGTAGAAGCTGAGATTTTCAATAGAATTAGAAGTAAAATTCTTGGGTTTAGGAGTGAAGGTTTTGACCTAACGTTGAAAAATGTTCCCTATGAGCAAGAGGCTTGAGATATAGGAAATCCATCAGCAAGGACTTTTACATCTGATCCCCTATCAATATTTATATAATACGCTTGAACTACCACGGTAATTCTGGCGGAAGCAAAACCCTAAAATTTGAGCTGAAAGGGAAAGAGGCTTAGGGGGTTGGGTAGAGCACTGTAGCATGTACCACATTATTTTGCAATCAGTTCAATAAAAAATGCAGAAGATAAATCAGAAATATAAATGATTGATTAAAAAGCCAAGTAAGAATTTTACCTGTATCAATTGTTGTGCTGTTTGGACTTGAGAAGCAGTTCCATTGATCTCAACAGTCATCTCCCCAGGAACTCCCTTTGTTTCCTGTATGGTAACAGTAGCACCACTAACCCGTCGGATGTAGCTTATGCTTGCACCATTTGTTCCAATCACAGCATCAGCAAAGGCCAGTGGGATCTGCATCTGCTGTGTAATCTGCAAAATTACGGCACTCAAATAAAGCAAAAATCAGCACATGAATATCTTTCTTCTTCACATTTTTGTTTACTAGCACTTCATCAAAACCATATTAGGTTTACTTAGGATGTCTTGCATTAAAATTGCCAAAAATTTAGCAAGCTAAAGTACTAGTGTAAACCAAGGTCAGTCGCAACAGAAGCTGAGAGAAACAAGAATCAGGGAATACAAGAGCAGGCAAAAAATAAGCCTAGAAAATCAAGTAACTAATTGAGCAGTCGTCGTGGAAAAAATACGAAGAATATTTGCACCTACATTAAATTTTAGAGGACATGCAAAAAGCGATAATAGATCTCGTCGTTAATATTAATAAAAAAATATGAGTCCGCAAATTTATTCTCCCTATGACACATCTTAACACAATTACTATTAGAAAGTTGAGAAGCTCTTTCCCAACTACGAATTTTTCAAAAAATTTCGAACAATTTTAACTATACAATATTGTAATCTGTACACTAACATAATTCCAACAATGCAAAATTTCTTATTCCAAAATTAACATATTTATGTCCGACATCATACAAAATCAGATATGTTGATCCTCAAACTCCAAAAACCTGAGTGAGTATTCCTCAAGAAATCTAGTTGTTGTCCCACTAGTCATGGTTAGCAGAACTACCTGGGAATAAAATCCCAAAAAAGCTTTGCCCTACCATTTAAGCATTTAATACCTGTTACTGACATGCATATTGTTTAGCAATCCCCCCCCCCTTTTTTCGGTAATCCCCATCAGTCTCTTAGCACATGACAGAAAGTTGGGAAAGAGAGAAAGGGGAGGTTATTTGTTGACATGATTGAACCTTAAGCTTAGTGAAAAAACTACTGAATTGTTTTCCTCGTGTAGAACAGCAAATAAAAATTTAACCAAGTCCATTAACACAAAGTCCCACCTAATTTCTCTTTAAATACCAAAACAGTGTGTTTATGGTAACAGAGCATACCTGAGTAATAAGAGACGGTGCTGCGGGGTTGTTGGATGATGAATGCATTGACATTGGAGCTTCTCTTCCATATGCAGAAATGCCTTGATGAGGTTGTTTATCTAGAGGAGGTGGCATGTCTGCTGGTGGATAATAATTATCATGTTGCCTGGATGGTGGCATGAAATGAGGACTATTACCATATCCCGGACCTCCAGCAGCGCTTTGTGGGAAAGCTTGGGGAGGAGGACCCCAAGATTGGGGAGGTGGCATGTGTTCCACAGGTGGATTTGGTGGCATTTGCATCTAAGCAACAAAGAAGTTCCATTAAAAGATGCTAGCTCCTGTCCAAAATTATTTAACTAAAAGGAGACTTACTTGCATCTCAAATACTGGGATTATGCCACGATCAACCAAAAATTTCCTCAGGTGAGAAGCAATTAACTCAACTGCCTTGTGTACACCAACAGGTTCACCTACTACTTCAACTATCCTATCATCTTGAAGTGCAAACATGGGAAGGTCCTCTGCAATGATATGTAAGCATCAGAAGAAAGGAGTAAGACCACATGAACTAGTGATTCAGTCACAGTTAAAAAGGCAAATTGAACATAACAGTCCTGAAAGAATAGTTCGTGACGAAAGTAGAGAGGCTATAGTACCAATTAAGGACCTCGCGATCTCCAAATCCAGCTGAACAATTTAACCACGAGAATTTACCATACTTAACTCCTCTAGTATTAACTTAGGGATAAATATTAAACATACACAACAGGTATGTGATTTTTCCACTTTATAGTTTATTGCATGTTTGAGTTTTCCACTAACGTGTTATTTTCATGTTTTTACCTTGATACAAATATGTGAAAAGTTTTAGTTTAATCTCAGGTTTAAGGTTTCCAAAGAAGGATGAAACTAAATTCAGTTGGCAATAGTAAGTTCAAGTTTTGAAAAAACTTCTAAGCTTGGTGAATTTTAATTCAGTGTGCTCAAGCCTACGCATACAAACAGTGCACATACCTAGAGTACAAAAAGATTAGATGCCTCCTTGAGCTAGGAGGATCAGCACGTGCTCTTGAGCCAAAGTGTGGAACAACATAGTCCTACACGCAATGAGATGTAAGAGGTCCTGACTATAAATCCAAAATTAGACCAGAATGACTACAGAGCAAGAGCACACCCTTGGCATCAAACTCATTCAGGGATGCTTCACTAATGTTTTCATACATAATGTTTGCTTTCTTTCATTTGGAAGGAAGTGAAAACGAAGATTTAAGTATGAAAACATTGGTGAAGCATATCTGAAGGAGATGCCTTCACTTCCTTGATCTTTTACGTTTTGATTATCCTCTTCCAGCATTAGTTTTGGAGGGTTAGGGAAGGTCAGGAGATAAACATACTGTAGTAAAGTAGCATAGCAAAATATTTGAAACTGCATCTTCCAAAACATCCATATGATGGCAAATTTTTGTCAGGATAGAATTTCAGAGCTGTGAATGATTTTTGAAGCAACCACCTGGAGAATTTTATACTTGCTCTTTTTACAAGTACATGGTGAATCCTAGATAACCAAAGTTGGAGATCACGAGGAAAAGCCCAAAATGGTCCCTTATCTTTGAGTGGAGATATAAAATCATCCTTATTCTTTTACATGGTATGTTAATAGTCTTTATTATTTACCAAACTGGTACACTTTTAATCTTTCCCAAACAAGCCGTAAATTTGAACATATCATGAGACCTTTTCTCCTCCAAAACTCACATCTCCTATTTGTTCTTCAAAGTCGCCAGAGATCCAGCCTTAATTGTACTCCCATCCGTTTCAATTTGTTTGCCTGGTTTTGAGTTGGCACGGAGTTTGAGAAAGAAAAGAAGACTTTTGAATCTTGTGGTTTTAAACTAAAGATATATCAAATGTACCAAACCCTTTAATCTTGAGGTCTTAAACATTCCATGTTGAAAGTAGGAACTGAAAAGTTAAAAAAAAGGGAAGAGGCATTTTTTAAAAGGGCTAAAGTAAGACAAACAAACTGAAATGGAGGCAGGAATTAAAATCATTTTGAACAAGATTGGTGCTGAAACAAAGCTAGAAATACACATATACTTGTAGGTTCAATACAAACAACATCAACAAATCCCACAAATTGAGGTCTGGGGAGGGTAGGGTGTACGCAGACCTTACCCCTAGGTCCCCTACCTTGGAGGTAGAGCATATAGGTACAACGACATAATATAAATTTTCATGAACATGGAGATAGAGATATAAAAAAAAGCATTGAGGCTTGAGTTGTAGTCTTGCGTTCCTCTTTTCTTCTTTAACATCAATACTACCAGATTATAGATATGATAGCAACTATACCATGACTTGTACATGCTGAACCAGCAGCAGAAAGCAATATCAAGAAAGGTAAGGGATAACCTAGCATGGCATCTTAGTTTCAGAAGATTACTCAATGATAGGTGAAGTGGATAGGATAACAGAGTTCTATAATACTATTGAACAATTCAAAGGTTTTTCCACTAATGAGGATAGCATGTTGTGGAATGGAAATGCTCAAGGTAGATTATCGCATACAGATATTTCAATTGTTCGAACAACAAGATTGGATGTTGGCCTTGGAAGATGATATAGAAAGTCAAAGTTCCATACAAAGTATAATGTTTTTCATGGCTACTGGCAAAAGAGGCAATTTTAACTCAAGAAAATTTCATTGAGGGGAATCCAATTATGCTACACAGGTGTAATTTATGTGGTGCTGAGACAGAAACAATCGATCATCTCTTTTTACACTGTAGAGTGACAGATAAACGATGGAAGACTTTCATTAGCCTAAGAGAATCAGGTGGTCCACGCTAGGAGAGCCCAGGAAGTCTAGCTTGCTGAAATAGAGATGGGAACCTGTCAGGACACAGAACAAGATGGAACTGTCCCAAGCTTGTATCTGTCATCTGGTGGATAGTTTGGAAGGAGAGGAATCAGAGATGTTTTGGGGACAATAGCAGTTCCATTCAGAGGTTGAAGATGAATTCATTAGTCCTTTTTTTATTTTTATAGTGAACAAGAATACCCTCAAGAGATGAGATCTATTCCTGAGGCATTAGATTACTTATTACTTATGACTTATGAGAGCCTAGGTTATAGGAGCTCAGACTGGACAACTCACTGTAATTATATAGGATCACACTATTTTGTGTAGTCCCTGCTTATATAAATATACTAATAAGTAATATGTTACCTGTTTAAAGAAAAATGACACGCATAATTTTTTGATAAATAAAAATAACAAAAAATTTTTAAGAAAAAGGCCTTTTGTTCAGTGACTCTTGCAATTTCTCTTCAGTATATGGTGGTCTTCATCTTGAGTTCCACCCATTTCTCAAACCAACTCTTTCTCCCTGCACTTACCTTATTATCAACCAAATAATACTTTCCTGGCAAACTATTCTTTCATCGAAAAGAATTATATGCTGTATTTCATTTGCAATGTCTTATTAAGAGGACTCCGTCTTTTGAAGTGGCTACAAACCCATGGAGATTGCAAAAGTCTGGTTTAGACAATCACTCTTGTTGTCCAAATTTATGGTCTTCATTTGATCCTTTGATTAAGATAACTCATTATTTTTTCCCCGTCTTTTTATTAGACGTTCAATGCAAGAGTAAGTTGGGAGTTAAAAATCTAGTTTAGTCAAGTCCTATTTTGCATTAAAAGATAGATCTTTTAATGTATAAATGAAATGAGCCTGAATAAAGCTAAATGGATACAAAAGATTTATATAGTTGGGGGAAATGTTCAAATGTAAATAACGCGTTGCAGTGTTTAGCATTTGTTGACTTTAGCTTTTACATAAAAGTCAAATGTTTTTGTACAAGTTTTGGATCCACTGGATGTCTTTTA
Source organism: Solanum appendiculatum (assembly GCA_018342035.1). Taxonomy (NCBI): domain Eukaryota; kingdom Viridiplantae; phylum Streptophyta; class Magnoliopsida; order Solanales; family Solanaceae; genus Solanum; species Solanum appendiculatum. The sequence goes on from JAGDQO010001415.1 coordinate 245,274, forward strand.
ATGAAAGCCTTACTTTATTATTAAAAAAAGGTGAAATACATAGATGAACCTTTAAGTTGTCCACAATGACCAGATAGATGCCTTAACTGACCCAGTGACCAGATAGACACCTCCACTAGACACAGGTGTGTCTCACGCATTCCTCAGGCTGGCATGGCAAAATTTGTCTTTCACCCAATTTTGGTGCGTGAATCCTTGTAAATTTTATTTTTTAAAGCTATATAGGCCCAATGTTTTCACAATCTTCCACCTCACTCCTTCAAAATTCCATTCACCATTAATGAGTCTTGAAAGTTTCAACCTCAAAAAAAACTTAAAAGGATCTAAACAACAATTTAATCAAATTTTGATTCGTCTACTTAGCCAATGCACCTATATTTGACCCATAAAAACTAAATCAACCCCAAAACCTCTTCATTCCTAACAGGAAGAAGAAGAACCTAAGAGGGGGAGGGGGCATTACAATGATTAAGAATGAGGAAAAAAACAAAGAGAACGGAGGGAGAAGAAGCAAAAGGGGAGGGGAAAACCAACAGGGAAAGGGGAGGGGACCAAAAAGAATGGTGAAGGGGTTGATGAAGCATGGGTTAGATGAACATGGAAAATGTTTATTTTTTTATTTTTTATTTCTATTTATTTATTTATTAAATATTATTGGAGGGGACTTATTTTAAGTTTCATTTGAACCACTCAGATAGAACTTGTAGCCAAATTATGGACCACTTAAAACTGCTTTAGCACATTTGTAATTCACATAAATCTTGCCAGCATTGGGCGTTTATTAAGCACAATTTTGAGGATCAGAGGTCTAGTAGGTCACTGGATTAGTTAGGGTGTCTTATCTGGTCGTTGAAAACAATTTCAAGGGTTCATTTACGTATGTTGCCAAAAAAAAAATTAATATAGTCAATCCCAACTAGTTTGGATCAAATCAAGGCTCAATTAATAGTAGCAAATTCTAACTTTGACCCCAAAAACTCCTAAACTTCTGCTCTTGGTTTACTACTTAATACAAGATACACAGCATCTGGATGCCACATTTACAATTTACATGAGAACAATTTGTATAAGCCTGATTCAATTCAAGTGAAACAAACTACGACATATTAAACATGCTATTTCTAGTAGAATGAAATCGATAAATATTTGATAAAAAAAATTCTTCTGAAAAAAAAAAGATTTGATACAAATTCATTAAAAGAAAGTTTGGACAACACTCTTCTATTACCTTTAGTTCTCTTCTTTAGATGTTTGAAACACTAGCATCAATAGAACTTCAAATTCTTGCTATTATTGTTTTGAATAAATACTTCAAACTCTTATTATTTTCATCCTTAAATGATTACCGGTTCGATTCCTTATTATATGAAATACTAAAGTAACTTCTGTTACACAAAGAAGCACACTCAATACATAATTTTCAAGGAAAATTGCAGGGAGTACTAGTCAATAGTCACAGCTCAGGTCACCTGTTGAAAATGACTAATTGATATCAGAGTCCGGAACAAAAAAGAAGAAATGAAAGGCGGAAGAAATGTCCCTCGTACATGGGCTGGAATGGTAAAATTCTTGTTACTAAGTTGAATAACAGAGATATCTAAAAAGGAAAGGAAAGGAAAGAACCTGTTCCAAGAACTCTAACAATACAACTGGATGCTTCTTGAATGGACTTGACAGTTGTCCCTTGTTTTCCAATAAGACTTCCAGCCTGTGAAGCTGGCACAAGCAGCTTTGTCGAGACCTTTCCAGCTACAGTTGGAGGAGGATGAGAAGAATCATTCTCCAGCCCATCCACAACACGTCTATGGACCCTCAGAAGACCATCTATAGCAGGTGGAAGAGAGGATTCAGGCTCCTCCCTGGCAGATACCATTACCTTCAGCATCACAGCAAACCACAATACAATTAATAAATAACTTAACCATACATAGATTAATTTTTTTTTAAAACTTAACTGCTGCAAAGAAGCCTCCGCATTATGAATTTGAAGAATGTGTATTCTCTTCCATTACTGAAATATATACATCCATATAAAGTATGTTCTCTTTCATTATTTTATATACAAAGATATATAGAGACAGAGTATATTCTCTTTTCATTAGTATAGACCATACTCTAAGAAAGGTAAAAGACTAATATTAAATCCTTGTTAATACAAGATGCACATAGTTAAAAAGTGTTTTCAAAGACTGGAACATGTTAGGCGCCACTAGTCCATCATGGAGGCCTTTGGATCTAGATGATGTGCTTTTATGTTGAATATTCATGTGCCAAATCATCTGCCTTCTTTTTATGAGAAGGAAATCATCTGCCTTACTTCTATGTTGGGTCGTCCCAGATTGTTTCCCTTTTCAGACAATCAAGCTTTTTATTTATTATTCTTGATAATTGTGACTAAGATTACAAAATGCACTTCCGTATGTGAGTCAAATATTCCAGAGAACCTGTCAATGTTTACTTCTTTATCAACACTCAATTTCAATGCAGGCTCATGACCTCAAATTCAGTGTTAGTTGCTACTAAAGGATAGCCACATGGCAGCAATCTCAATAACTATATCCTAGTGATTGATTGAAACAGACATTACAACCTTCTCGCTTCACTTTCCATCAACTACTAAATGTCCCCATTTCACTCTCAAACCCAATAGCAGTCACCTATTTTACATACAGATACTTACGAACTGTTACCAACTACACAAGCAATATTGATGGGGAAATATTAGTTAGACAGGTTCACATCCATCCAAAGTTAATTTCACCAGGAAGTATCATACCTAGACAACCACAAGAGAGGAAGAGAACAAGATGGGAAGGACGACAAATAACAGCAAGAGGGAACTTTCCAGAACCCTTTGAACCAATCTTTTTATCTGTTCTGGAAGTGTATTTTTCCCATTCTATTTTTTTTTTTTAAAATGGAGGTGGGGAACAAGACAGTTTTTTAAAGGTAGAAAAGGAGAAACATGGATTATAAGCAAGGCAACAAAAGTCACAGGAGAAAACGCAGTGAATTTTGAGAGTTATCTTGTCTACAAGAATATGTAAAATAGGTGGAACTTACTGCTCTCTCAGAAGTCCCTGGAGGACCATCGAGAACCTTAATACGAGCTTTTGATTCTTCAACAATCTTTTTGATGTACTCTCCTTTGCGTCCAATAAGGCTACCTACTTTTTGTGAAGGGACCAGGATCCGAAATACACTTTCTCCAGGCCACCCTGGCCACCTTTCGCCACCACCTCCAGTAGAAGCAACACCTTCTTGTTCTTGTTTTTGTTCCTGCACTTGTTCCTGTTCTTGATCTTGGTCTTGGTCTTGGTCTTGGTCTTGTTCTTGTTCTTGGTCTTGGTCTTGGTCTTGGTCTTGGTCTTGGTCTTGGTTCACCTCAAGGAGTGATGGTTCTTCTTTCACCTCAAGGAGTAAGTCCTCTGTTACTACCTCATCATTCTCATGTTGATTAAGGCTTTCATCAAGTTCCTCCATAGTCTCTTGTTTGATAAGATCAAGTTCCTCCATGATCTCTTTACTGCAAAATATATATATATAGATAATATTGTCAAGGAGTGAGTCCACACGTATACAAAGAAAGGTTCCACATTAAAAACTAAAAAGTTCATAACAATCTTTTTTATAGATAAGTTCATTACTTAACGATTTTAGTCAGCACCAGCAAAACTAATACTAGTCTTACTTTAGCTAACCATCGCCACCCAAAAAAGCTCATAAAAGTTAACTTCTTAATACAATAGCAGCAAAAAATAGGACTTCATTTTAAGCAGCAACAACTAAACTAGGAATTCATTTTTCAACTATGCAAGGAAAAATGGTTCCTCTTCCAGAAAGCATTGTGCTTAAACTGTAAAATAAATTCCATAGTTCACCAGGGTGAGAGCAAATAAGGATTGTCTTGGAAAAAATACTGCAGATACTTGGAGTGAACCATCCCCATCACAGTAGTAAATCAAATTCCTTAAATGTCCCATATTTAACATAACAGAAGTTAGATCTCATGGCGAATTAATAGAGAGCAAACAAAGACCGAATCTTGGAGAAGGAGCTATGAAATAACAAATTCATTAAAAAAAAAAAAATTGAAATAACATCAAATTCATTAAAAATTGTCTTTGAAGTACACATAATCCACACTCCGTGATCAGAGAATCAATGCCTGTCCCTTTTCACGCCTATCAGAACAGGGTGCCCATTTCTCCCAATCAAATGTTTATAGCATACTACCTAACGTAAACATTACATGGGACCCAATTCCTCACTTCCAATGAAAATTATTCTCTTTACTAGTTCACACTATAAAAAATGAATAAGTAACCAGTGAGTCCACTTGTTACCCCACTTAACATTCAAAAAAAAGATAGCACTAATTCAAGATAGTTGAATCTACGCAGGATTGTCTTTGCATCTTATTTTCTTTTTCTTCTTAATTTTTTATAAATATTCTGCACATGCATCTTAACACTATATAGTTTGCATAGGCATATTGAAAGCTACAACAATGTGCCCATTTTTCTTCAAAGGAACTATAACACAAAAGGTAAAACAGATGCAGCTCAGAGTTCAGATCAAAACCCCAGCTATCATACCGGCTCTACTTAAGCTTTCTTCATTTGTACTTCTCCTCGTTTATAACTCTTAAACATTAATTTAGTATAACCTAATCTGAATAATGAAAAACTTGGTGTAACACAAACTTGCTTTGTTTACCAAAAAACTTACAATAACAGAACTATGTTCTGATTCTTTCAAATACCTAGCTCCAGTGTCATCAGAAACTAGTCAGTCCATTAAAAGATTTTGATTCAAGTAGCTTTTTCACCCACACATTTCCTGAATGGGAACCTACCACCACTCTCGCATATCCCTTCTCTTTATATAATTACTGGCTTACTCCTACCCTCATTACTCTTACCTGGTTTCTTTTCAGCATTGAACCCATACACCAAACTGACCTTGGAAAGAGTTAAACTATAACGAAATCCCACCATGAATCTAGTATGAAGAGGTGCGCACCTTGACCCTGCTGAAAAGAGATTAACTAATCATTTTTTCTCTCTTTGCTCCACTTTCTCTAGTGTCCTTTTACCAAACTACCAAACAATTCAGAAAGCATATAGACTAGGAACTTAGGGTTGTTTGGTCTGGGCAATGGGATAGACAAAGTTATTCCATGGGCTTTTCTTCATCCAAAAAAGGTTATCCCATGGGCTTAGTTATTCCACCGTATATATGGAGTTTCTTATCCCATCATTGTAGTATAAATAATCCCGGGACTAATTAATACCCGTAACCAAACGTGGGATAAAATGAATCCTTATTCCTCATACCAAATGACCCCTTAGAGTACAGGAAAAACCATCAGAAAACTAGTACAAAAAGACAGGCACCATGACCCAGTTTCAGCAATATCGTAAAATAGAACTGAGCATAAATGACAATTAGAAAACATTCTTCACAATGCAACAGTAATTCAAACCAGATAGAACTTCAACATTAACACAACAAAACCCACTCACAAATTTCATACATGTAGACTAGAGAAACGAGCTAGTTCAGATATTACCGAATGTAAGACGGGCAAAAATAGGAATTAGAACACTAACACAAAAAAAAAAACTAATTGAAAAAGAGTTATAATCACTGCCATAAAATCCCAACATCAAAAAGGGGTTAACCGTAGCTAAACCACCCCAAATAGTTCAATAACTCCCAAAATCATAACAGTCGACATGAGAATCAGAACATTAACACATAATGCAATAGCAATTAGAGAGAAAGCAAAAACATGTCAAAAAACAGTGACCCATCAAAAATTAAGCAAAACACATGTCAAGAAAACAGTGACCCATAAAAAATTAAGCAAAAAACATGTCAAGAAAACAGTGACCCATCAAAAATTAAGCAAAAAACATCTCAAGAAAACAGTGACCCATCAAAAATTAAGCAAAAAACATCTCAAGAAAACAGTGACCCATCAAAAATTAAGCAAAAAACATCTCAAGAAAACAGTGACCCATCAAAAAGTAAGCAAAATCATCTCAAGAAAACAGTGACCCATCAAAAATTAAGAAAAAACATTTCAAGAAAACAGTGACCCATCAAAAATTAACCAACAATCTCTCGAATTACCAAGCAGGACAACCTTATAAACAAAGAATTGAGTGTTTCCATGAACAAGTACAAGACTTTTGGAACCAAAAAAGGAAGAAACCCAAGATTCCTAGAAACCCTAGAAATCTAATTGTGAATATACATACATATACATATATAGCAGTGTAATGTAGAGTTGCGCAGATTTACTTACATTGGATACAGACAGTAACAACTTCAGATAGAGAAAGAAAAAACAAGAACTTGTTGAAGAAGAGAAGACTGTTGTGCTCGTTCCGCTTCGACCAAATTTAGGTTTTGGGAAGGTTTATTATCATGTTTATGTATTTTCCATATGTTTATATACTAGTCTTTTGTTTCTTCGTTTTTATTATTTTTCATCTTCACAAAAAAAAAAAAAAAGATTAAACTGCAAAATAAATAAGTAATTGGTTTTTTTGGCCTTGGGTTTTGTTATCTCCTCGAATAAAAAATAATGTCAATATAAAATTTGCTTTCGCTTACTAGTGAGTCATTGGCTCCTTTGTATACACCGCCCCTCATTCTTATCGATTAAATGATTCGGTGAAATAATTGAATCATCCATATATGGGTGTTCGTTGTCCACGATGGCACAAAAAGTCCATTAAACTTTATCATTTAGACGAAGAAAAAATCATAATAAGATTTTTATAGGTGAACATGTACATAGATTATTATCAAAATCTGCAAAGGAATAATGACCCATAAATTTGTTTAAACACTGGGGAGTCATGGGAGGGGTACTTCCTCCCCTCTTTGTGTGTTTCCCTCCTATTTCCATTGTGCGCTCATCTACGCGATGAGTTATTAACGAACTGTTGTGTGAAAAATTTTAAGAAATACTAAATAATAATCCACCTCTCACATCTTGTTCGCAGTGTACGTGAAGGACATGTGCTTCTTTGAAACAAAAATCACTCTTGGCAACATATATCTTGACTCTCACATCGAAAAGAACATAGCAAAATACAATCATTGGTATGAAATGCAAAATTTTGTGAACCATTGAATTTTTTAACACAAGTTACTCCTAAAACTTAAATCAAGGACACGTCTATTAGATCTCACACATCACATAACTCATCCACCTACACCACACCCAAAAATTGGGTCGTGATAGTGTCAATATTTGATTTTAGTATTAAACGCTTTGCCATTGGCATAAAATATATATAATTTATAAATTATTTTACGTAGAATAAAATTATAAAAAGGTCTGCAAGTTCAATTGTTGCATAACAATCTCTTTGGGGCAGTTTGGTTACATGTTAGAGTTATGCAGGTATTAGTTATGAAGGGTTTAGTTATGTAGGTACTAGTTATGCAAGGTTTAGTTATGCCGATATTAGTTATGCAGGTATTAGTTATGTTGGGTTTAATTATGCAGGTATTAGTTATGTAGGTATTATTTAGTTATGTAGAGATTACATTACATGAACTATTTAGCTACTAAATATTGAATTTGTTATAAATTAATATATATTATTTACAAATAAATAAGTAAGTAAATAGTATAAATTCTCCCTCTTTTTGAATAAAAAATAAAGAAAAAACGATAATGGGTGCAATATGTTTCTAACCCAATCTTGTGTTAAATCCCTTGCTAAATATTCGTTTTTGTTTACCGGAAGTTTGAAAGGTAAAGGGTGTCTTTGGTAGGAGTAAAAATGTTTTTCATGAATTTTTTTTCTAAAAAATGTGTTTTAGGAAAATAAGTGTTTTTTTACTTATTTTCTAGTGTAGGATAGTAATCAAAAATAATTATTCGAAGACAAATATAATCAAAATTCTTTTAATCAAATGCTATTAGAGAAATTATTTTAGTTTTTACAAATACTAAAAAGTAACTCTAGAGTAGTTTACCAATTTTATTAAAAACTGATTATCAAAAGTATTAATGTTCAAAAACCATCACGGTCCATTTGGATAGTGAACACATAGGTTATTCTTCTGTAGTTTTAGTGTGAGAAAGAATGTAATGAGGAATTTGTACCTCATATTCAGTTGATATTGCTAGTTGTGAGAGCAAATAATGCATTGCAAAGTGTTGTTGTACCAAATGGCTAATAATACGTGTTAATTAAATATGTGAAATATATTTAATAATATATAACACTAATATATGATCAATATATGCGCCATCAAATATATGCAATCCAATTTGTAATATTAATAAAATATATACAATCCAATTTGTAATATTAATAAATATTTACATTTGAATTTCAAATGAAAACAAAAAAAAAGTTGTTCATGTGTAAAAAAAAAGTAAGAAAAGAAAAGTTAGGAAAACGGTATAGTTAGGTAAAGTTTTCAATAAAAAAAAATTATAAAAAAATTTAAGAGGGGTAAATGTGTAATTTACTATTTTAATACATGTATAGCTAATACCACATAACTCATTCCACCTTCTACCCCGCATAACTTATACATAAATTTCCTCATAAGTTATGTTGGTATTAATTATGTAGGACTACAAAAAACGCAACCAAACACCATATAAAATTAATACATGAATATAACTTTTATACAACATTTAGAATCCTACCAACCAAACATGGTATAAATTGTGTTGACTTTTCTACCTAATACAAAACTTCTACCAAACATAGTAAACTAATTCAGCTAAAATACATGAATAAATTGTATCTTATACGGTAACCAAACGCCCCCTTTGTTACTTATTTGCCGCATGACAATGATATTACTCTCTTGATATATTAATACAATTTACAATTTGAAAACTGTATTAAAATATATAAATTTTGTATTTTTGTTTAAATATTTTAAATGGAGGTCTGAATCTGAATGTTCAAATATTTGGTCATTAAGTGCGTTTGTTTTTTCTGCTTTAAAATCACTTAATGAGTCTGAAAAGGTCTGAATGATTCAGATCTGTGACAGAGTCTTATCCTCATTCAATTTTCGGAAAAAAAATTCGCTTCATATTTTTTTCTTGAAAAAAAATTCAAGCCTCTTTCATTCTCTAACTTTATTAGTCATCAAAATTATTTTTCTTAAACTTTTAGTTTTTGTTCTAGCTGTTTTTTTATTAAGAATTGATTGATTAAAGTGCAAACCAACTTCATAAATATATGTGTTATTGAAATCGAACGATGATGCCTTTATAAATTTATTTAAAATCATTTGAATGTATAGTGTTCATTATTTATTTTAGAGAAGAGTACATGGACAAACACATTATAGAACATAGAGATGTTTCACTTATTTAATTAAGATTAATTTGTGTTGAATTTTGTTTTTTTAAAAAAGATAACCACATTTTCTTCTAACAATTATTTTTAATATTATATTTATATATGTAGTCCATATAGTTCCATTATATATTTGTCAAACTTAGAATATTTATTTATAATTCAAATATCTTAATGTTCATTAAAGAATGAATTTTTTTTCTAATATTTTATTAATGTAATATTTAACTACTATTTAATTTGAATTAGAATATTTATTGTTATTACACATTAATATATAGATATATATACATTCAAATGTTTAAAAACAAACCATCTTAATCATTCAGATTTAAACGTCTTAATCTTAATAAAAACAAATGAGGCCTTAGCCATAACTTAGTTATTATTCTCCTCTTCGTGGACACATAATTCTGCATGTTTGGGGTCGTTTGGTGTGAAGGATAATACCAAATAGTCCTGGGATTAAATTAAAGTGTCACTTAATTTATTGTTTGGTTGGCAAATCCGAAATAACGTATCCCGGGATTAAGAATTAGTACCGGGATAAGTTAACCCTCCCTTTGGAAGGTATAGTAATCCCGGAATAAAACAAGTAAATGACTAAAATATCCCTTTATACATTTTTTATACATCACTTTTCAAATTCATTAAGGGTATTTTGGTAATCAAATAAATTATTCTTAAAATTTATTATTTTGAATACAACAAACCAAACACTCAATAAAAAATAATCTTAGCATAACTTATCCCATCGTAATTAATCCCATCATAACTTGAATTCAAACCAAACGACTCTAAGAGTTAAGATAGAGAGAAATATTTAAAGTCTTTTCTACTACAATAGAATAACTACACGAATTCTAGTCTTTCTAATCCTCCAATTTCTAACAATTATAATGGAGTTAAAAGAATGTTTTGGATATACAAACCAATAATTCCAGAAACCATAATCCCAAGAACATATGGCCTCCCAGCAGCACCTGCTGATACAGATCTGTGCAAGATGGCACCAAATTAGAATTATCAACAAAGAAATTATTACAAACATTATACTGATCGACGACTATGTCAAAATAAACTTCAGCAGCACTAACATAAATCTATAGGAATCAGTATCTAGTGATACAATTCTGGATCATGTTGATAATTCAGAAGCAGCAGATAGGAAACAACATTTGATGTAGACATGATTACTTTCATGTGCAGTTAAACATTATGCCTGAGCAATATGAAAACAGCTTTAGTGGCATCAGTGTGAAACAGGGAAGTAACTAGGGATGAAGGAAGTGAATATACATACTGAGTAGAATTATTAGAAGGCTAGAAATTTTATTTTACTTGACTTAGATGATTGATAAGCGTAAGTATCTGGACTGAATGATTGATATTTACCTTGCTATTGTTGACTTAGATGTTGTGAGTCCAAATCCAAAGGGAAACAATGGATCATAGTGCGGGTCACCAACGTTCATTGGAAGTTGATCTACAGTTCTGAACCATGTTCTTGGAAGTTTTCCAGTAAATCCGTAGTCCCCAAAGAGGAGATCAGTGATACCTTGTCCTTCAGTTCCAGGTAACCAGGCTGCTACAAGTGCATCAACTGAAGGTAGATATGGTTCAAGAACGAGTGGTCGACCAGATATGACTATGACAACACACTTCACGGATTGGCAAACATTGTTAATGACATCAGGTCCAGGATCTGCCATTGTGAGAGTAGGACTGTCTCCTGCACTCTCAGCATAAGTGTACTCACCCACAACCACAATAGCATAGTCAAAGCCACTGGAAGTAGCATATTTACTGTCAGGATTCTCAACAAAGGTGACTTCTGTTCCTGGATCAACTGCAGACTTTATTGCACCAAGGATGGTAGTTCCTGTAAATGAAGTTCACTCTGTTCAGTCAACTTTCAATGCTAGCCAACTGAAAATAGCAAATGGTTATCTATGCACTACGACATTTGTTACTTAGCCTGCTGCAGTTTCCTATATTGAACTACCAATATATTTGAGTTTATAAAATTTTCCAAAACTGATTTGTGTACAGTTCAAGTATATTTTCTGAGAGAAATTTCTATACTCATTCTCCTTTCCCCCCTTATCTTGTTAGGGTGACGGGTGAGGAGATTATTCAAGAAATAATAAGGTTAAGTGATTTCACAAATTTTCTATTTAATAGTAAGTCATTACATGTAGTATTAGAGGTCTCGTGAAACACATCAGAAGAAAAAACATACCACTTGTAGCATCATTACCACTAAACCCCTGCCAAGTAATAGTCCATCCGCCACATTGATAACCTAAGTTATCAGCATGGCTACCAGCAACCAAAATTCTAGACGCTTTCTTAGGAAGAGGTAACAATGGGTTATTAACAGTTTTCCCATTCTTCAGCAGCACGAGAGATTTCCGCACAGCTTCTCTTGCTAAGTTCCTGTGTTCCTGAATGGAAACCAGGGGTTTTTATAACCACAAAAGCTGAATTTCACAATTCAAACAGTTCAAAACATATACATCTCAAACTACGGACACATAGGCCCCAAATGGTAGTTAAGAGGAAAGGGTCTTGAGATCACCATATCTTGTACATATCCTTCGAGCAGGGGCAAGGATTAGCCCAAAACAAACAACTAAACAATGGCCATATACAATGCATGCACTAACATTGTAACTGAGGCTTGAAGTGTAAAGTATCGTGTTTTAGTGACCTATACCTGGCTCCCAACCTCGTTGATCAGGCTGAAATCAGTGAAGGGGTTCTCAAAAAGTCCCATGGTAAATTTAACTGACAAAATCCTCTCCACTGCATCATCAATCCGATCCGTTGGGATAAAATCGTTCTTGACGAGGTAAGTCAGATCATTGATAAACTCGGTAAAATTATATGGGACCATAACCTGCAAATGACCAATTTGACATTTCCTGATTTAGCTTGAACACCAAAACATTTCCCAATTTGACATTTCCTGATTTAGCTTGAACACCAAAACATTTCCCAAACACAATGCGTCTGAATATTAATTGGCTCCAGCGCTCTCTGTCTCTCTCTGATCTACTAGTATCAGTTTTTAGAATTAGTTGAATGTTGACACTGGTGTAGGGGGGAAAATCTTACCATGTCGACACCAGCTAGAATGCTAGTCTCAACTGAATAAGTGTAGTTGGCATGAGGTGGAGAGGTAAGTCTGTCAATACCTTGCCAATCTGAAATGACAAAACCCTGGTAGATTATCAACACCAATCAGTGAAATCACCTCCAAATTATGGAATTAATGCTTCATGAGAAACAATAAGTGATACAACAAGTTGGCATGATACAAACACATGAAATATCAAAAATATATTTTAATTCCACAGTTCTGTAATTCCCACGTGCATAATAACTAGCTGCCTTTAACCAAGCTTCCGAATTATCCACTGAGGTTTATCTAATCTTTCATATCATTTTTTAGAACATTACCTTGAACTTGAGTGTACCCTTGAGAAAACCAGTAACTAGATCATGGTCAGCATGCATCTTTCTGCCATTCCAGCTAGAATAAGAAGCCATAACCGTAGCAACGCCTTTGATAATTGAGTCGTCGTAGGCGGGCATGTGGATACTCAGCAACTCATGCATGTTAGTCACAGTGTTATTCTCATTAACACCCTTAGTTGTGCCCCCATCACCAACAAAGTGCTTTGCACAAGCAGCCACCTTTTTCCTGAAAATTGAAAGAGTTGGAGGATTATGCACAGGGAATCCTTTTACAAGCAAGACTTAGAATTTAATTACACAAGAACCACCATTATCAAAATGTAAATATAAGATCTAACTGATTCATAAAAGGCTCATCAAAAAATTGATAATAACTACAAAACAGTGGCAAAAAAAGGGAAAACAGCATCAGCATAAAAGCATCTCATATCGGACTTCATTGTGCTCTAATGATAACAAGCAACTAAAGAGCAGTCAAGGTTCTCATTACTTAAACTTAGATTTGACAGTTCTTCGCACAACGATGAGGAAAACAACTGTAAATTTTGTTCTAACTTTCAAAGAACAGCATATTAAAATATAAGCATGGAATTGCTTTCAAAGTTTCCATACTTTCCAGCAATATAAGGTATGCCCTTCCTTGAACCATTAGGAATCTCGCCTTGTAACCCAATTATAACATCTGTCATTTCTTGAACAATCTTGGGATCTTCACTATAGCTTTCATAACAGCGACCCCACCTAGGATCTCTGCAAACCTGCCCACAAAGGTTTAAACTTTAAACAAAAACTTGATTCACAATTTGAAGTGAAAAATATCATTAATTGTGAGAAGATAAATTAGAAAGTCAATCATCAATCTGATTGTATCACCTACAGCGATGCAAGGAGCAAATACATAAGGAATTCCTGTAGCTCTGACTTCAAGAGCAGTAGCATCACCAATTCTTCGCATGAGTTCAGGGTCCCTGAAGAATAGATATTCGGTAGAACATTCAGATTAGACCAACATTTTTTTTTATTAGCAAATGGATAAGGCCAACATCATGTTACCTTGAACAGGGAAAAGAATTCTCTAAGTGTAAAAATAATTTTACATTCATGTTTCCTAGATATAACTTACATATGACACACAGGATCTGGGCTTAAGCTATATAAATTGCAATATATCTTGAAACTGTTGTCATTTAGCAGAGCAGTATATTAACAGACAACAAATCACTGATCACAATGTTATCTTTGCAAATGAAATTATTGAACTTTTTGAAGAAAAAAATATGAAGCTTGATTTAGGTAACAAAAGGTTTCTTGGTAGTACACTAGAAAACAAATGAAAAGTCCAATGAGAACACATACTCAACAAACCAGCAAATAACAAATGATATAAATTTGATATGTCAACGCTCAGCAGTGTGTGTTTTGTACTTGAAAATATCCATGTAAAATTTCGTTACCTAGCAGCTCCAAGCCCAATGTTATGTGGAAATATGGTGGCATTGAAAACATTGTTGTGTCCATGAACGGCATCAATCCCATATATCATTGGAATCCCAAGGAGAGTTGACATAGAACCATTTTGGTAGTCATTCACCATATTAACCCAATCTGTAGCAGTAGCTTTCGGAAGTGGAGTACTTCCCCCACCACTTAATACACTCCCTAAATCAGAATAACCAAACATAAATTTCAATTTTCTGTTTGCCATGCCGACAAGATATTTTAAACAGAAGCGTAGGGCCTTAGATTGGGATTTGATCCTGCATCTAAATTTGCAAAACAAGTTGTACTAACAATCCATCTCTTTTTCATTTATTGTTATTACTTTTTTCTTAAAAGATAATCCTGAGTTCATGTTTCATTGTTAATCACTGCTTCATTACATGCCATTTCTTTGTTGAACTATCATATCAAAATTTGACGAAAAGAAAAGTAAAAATATCGTAAGATGTACGTTCGTTTTTGCATGTGATTTACACTTAATAATCATTCATCCAATCACTTGATTTGCGGTTAATGATAATTTCTTCCAGTTTCCTAGTTTCACTTTTCAAAATGTCCTAATCAATGAAAGCCAAGACTGATGTATAACAAAAAGATGTTATGAACATGTTTTCGAACTCCATAGACAGCCTTATCTCTTGGCATACTCTGGATAATTCAAACTTGGAAGAAGAAACTGAATAAAAGTTTGGCTCATCTTACTTTATCAGTGAAAAAAGAAACCTGTTTTAGCACAATTTCCTTCCCTTCTTTATTTCTTCATTTCATCTCTTTTGCATACTCTTTGGACTTATTTCTGTATCCATTCAATTTTGCATTTCCTGATCTTGTAACTTTGGAGTAACCATGAATACACACAACTATTTTTTTTCTGCTGTGTTCATCGCTATTAAACTGATCTATTGAATCGACAACTATTTAATTCAATCTCCAAGATAAGTGCTGGTAACAGATCATGATCAAGGGATGCATAAAAAGTAGAAAATATGTAAAAGGTACGACAGTCCGACCTCTATATAACAATCATCCTCTATAACAACATTTCACTATAAAAAACATGTTTTTTGTGGAACCGATCTTTCATGTTATGTTATATTATATATATGTTCTCTATAATAGCATTTCACTATAGCAGCCAAATAATATCAAAACATACGACGATGTTATAGAGAGGTTTGACTATACTATATATTGTGAATGTTCCTTATCAAGAAAATCCGGATGTAAAAATCCCAATGTAAATTTTTTTTATAAACAAGGGCATCAATACTCTATTTCTCATAACAATTTACTTCAAAATGTCATCATTCAATCTACAAGGAAAGTAACACACAACAACTAACAAAAAAATGCGCAAAAAAAGCTAAACAATTATTCAAATGATACAACTATATAGATACGAGATGTAACTGAAGTAGTAGTCAAAGTTAAACAGGGCTTACTACTTCAAGCTCTCGAAACAATCTTCTTTAAACTAACATCATCAAATCTCCAAAAACAAATACTACCTTCTTTCATTTTTTTCAATTTGTTTGTCTTACTTTCTTTTTTTACTCCATTTACAAAAGAATGTCTCTTTTTCCTTTTTGGCAACTCTTCAATTCCAACTTTCCCCATCACATATTTAATACCATAAGATTAAAGGACATTCAGGTACATTTTATATATCTTTAGACCACAAAATCTACTTTCTTGAGTTCCGTGTCAAGTCAAAACAACACAAACAAATTGAAATAGTGGTAGTAACCACCAACTACACAAGAAAATTTACAAACATGGAAACCATAATACTATATGCAGATTTGAAATGTTACCAATATAGTAGTCTTTCATTATTTGAATTGTGGCAACAGTTCTATCAATCTGAATCATCTGTCCAATCTTTTCTTGAAGGGTCATTCTACCAAGAAGATCTTTAACTCTAACCCCAACTGGTTGTTCTGGGTCTTTGTACTTGATGTACTCCTCAGCCATTGCAATCTTGCTCCACCATAGCAGCAGAGTCACAACCCACCAAACCCAACTTTTCTTACCCATTTTCAAACTCCTCAGCACTTTAATAACATCAAGAAAATGTGATTTTTTTTCCCAAGATAGGACTTGGAATTTGATTGAATACCCAGAAAAATGTAGGGTAAAGGGTGCAAGAAAATGCAGGATCTTGAAAGTTTTAGTGAAAGAATACAGAGATAGTGCTTTATTTTAGTAGTACTAGTTCCTGAGAGTTGAGATATTTCTTTGAAAAAGTTACACAGTTGAACAGTTATATTTTGCTCTTCTACCACCCGCTTGCACTTCACTCATTTAATTCTCACAAATAAATATTACTCACCCCCTCCGTCCCTTTTAAAGCAAGGTACTACTCTTTATGTTTAATTTTATTTATCTGCTCCGTTAAAAATAGATGTTCATTAATTTATAGTTTTTAAGTTTATAAAATTGAATTTTATATTTAAATTTAATTTACATAAATTTTTTCATATTTTATACTTCTTTACATAAATTGAAACAGATAATAGTATTTATAGTTACCTGAGAACTATAAGTTATAACTATCTAATGAGTGAATAATAATGAATGTGTAATTGTATAGTTAGTGATTGAATAATGAATAAATTGCATCATACATGATTTACTTACTTAATTATTATTTTATATATTTAAATTATTTAATTCGTGATATGTTAATGCACATAGGATTATTATTATACATATTATATCTCACAAAATATTTTAGTTATTGCATAGTTTAAAACGTGTATTAGTCTATACTTTCAGCCAAATCATGTATTAGTTATGAACCAATTTTATATGTGATGAATTATCCTATAAGAAATTTTGTGTTGGAATTAATCCTTTCATTAGGATGAACCAAACAACCCCTTGAGAATTTCGAGAAAGACAGTTCATGTGGGGAACTCAACCACTGACTAGCTTGAAATGAGTTGAATCAAAAGCATCTTCTTTCTTAAAGCAAAAAATTATCAAGAAAAAGGTAGGTGTTGCAGATTTATAGATTCTAATGTATATGTGCTAGAATTAAACACTACTGTACTATACAACTAACTTATTTATATAATAGATATTTGTTCACATATTCAAAAGTTTTTCTAAAATTTAAATCGAAAATATCTAATATGAACACTTAATCATGTGTACAAGTGATCAATCAAAACAAACTCCAGTTCGAATACCACATATTTTCCATGATTTATTTTATTATCACCTTATTTTGTAAGTGTCTAACGCATGATCCCTTTGGTGAAACATCCTACCCCTTATTTTTTATTAGCAAGACTTCTAATATGTTGATTATTGTAAAACTATACAGAATTTTTTCTTTAACCTTACCTTAGGTTCGTGCGACTATTTATAAAAATATGAAAAAGTAACGGTTTAAATTTACATAAGCTAATATATCACCGTCAAGGTCATTCTACTGTCCAGAAAGAATCAAGTGGGATCCTCATTTAGCTGTTAAACATACAGATACAATTTTAGACATCACATGTTTCTACATAAGTTTTCCACTGAATTTATCAGCAAAACCTAACTCCCTTCTTCACCCTTACTTGAAACTTCTTCATTTTCCTTCAACTTTGATTCATCAGACTCAAGAAACTTTGGAAGTACTGAAGAATCCTCGGACCTGTCTTTCTGCGTCTCATCAATTGGCTCGTCTTTCTGAATCTCATCAATTGGCTCTCCTGCTGAGGCAGCTTCAGATTCAGTGTTGAATTCAAATTCAGGGTGCTGAGTTTGTCCTTCATTATTGGGCAATGGTGGAGATGGATTGTCAATGCCTGATCCTTTAGCAAGGCAAACATACTTGATAACTAGGCGCTTATAATTGGTTAGTAGTTCTTCGATATCACCCACTGTTAGGTCACCAGCCTGGGAATATAGGTAGGGGAAACTTTGAAACACTTGGCTGATGCTATCCTCCTTGATAAGCATACTAGCCCCTCTGTTTTCTAGATCCGACAGTGATGGGATCTTTTCCATTGGTGACTGACTTTTCACATACAGATCCTCGTTCTTGGGGTTTGTTTCTGTTGATGCCACCGAGAAATTTGGCTGTGTAGCAGGGTGTGGAGGCCTATTTGACCTCAAACTTTGTTTGGCGTCAGAAGTGTCTGCACCAGGAACAGGTCCAGCGTTCTGATTACTCTGGTCCAGTACATTGTTGTCGGCTGAAAGACCAGAAAGAAGTGCTCGAGCAGACTCCATATTTGTTTCAAACTCGGTCTCATCCATAGAAAGAGCTTGTGCATCAATATTTGAAATGAAAGATTCTGCAGAAAGAATGTTTGTGAAGAAGTATGCCGCTTCAGAAACCAAGCGAGTTTGCCGCCTAAACCTTTGTATATACAGTAGATTTGAGTGCAGCAGAGGGGGGTTAGCCTGATTGTGACATAAAATAAAAGGTAGCTTAAAAACTGAATGCAAGGACACAACAGAAGTTGTAAAATTAAAATACGGGAGCAGAAAGAATTTCGATCATTCTTCAGTATTGAAGAGAACACAGAACTAAAACAAACAGGCTTTTAGTTCTCCACTTAGAGAATTTCATCTACAAAAAAGATTTTGGAAGGACGGTGCGCCAGGGACTTGGGAATATTCCACGCATGGTTCATCAAACCAAGGATTTTGTTGACAATCTAACTGAGATTAAAATTCACTTTTTTTTTTGTTTGTTTCTGCGGGACAATTATAAAGTTATCATTCATATAATGTTATCCCAAATCAGAAATCATATGCAAGATATTTGGGGGATGAGAAGTACAAGATATTTGGGGGATGGAAGTGGGTGATGAGACGATGATAGGAAAGCGAAAGTTGCAATAATGGACTCTTTGGCCACTAATCTGGATGCCTCCCTTTCGGATGCATTCGGTGTTCATGAATTCCAACATAAAGAAATAAGAATGTTTCTTCTGTTCACTCCTTAGAAGAGAATTAAAAGCTCCCTTGTTAGTCATCTTGGGCAAAAAGATCCAAGACAAATCAGTCGTACCAAGAATCCCTTCCTTAATTCATGTAGCAAAGTTAGACTACTATCCAGGCAAACATTGTTCGGTGTTATTAGACCTCTAATTCTGAAATCAACTTCCCTACAGGGAAATCAAGACAGTAGACTAGCCCATAGAAGTCAGAACATCAGCAAAGAGTTAAGGAATCAAATATCAAAAGATATGCAAATGGGAAATCCCCAGTCTGATAATCGTGATAGAAAGGCAATAAATTTGTCCGGAAATGAAAAGAACTCGTGGGAATATAATAGGTAGGTTCTGATAATATTCTCAAGCAAAAACATTGCGCACGTGCTGCATTAAAGTCTTAACCAGTTCTGAGTAGGACAGAAGAAAATACTCCTCCAGGATGTCCCTCGTTACAGGAAAAAATTATTACCGCTTGTTTTGTTTCACACAAACGTAGAAGAAATTGCTGCAATATACTCACACGTTCTGTAGATCATTGGTGATGGAAAGGCAGACTATCCTTTGAAATTTATTTCATGGTTCACTTAAGTTCATCTACACGAGTTACGTGGGAGCATACCAAACACCACAATTCAGAACCTAAAGGATTCGTCAGTTGTTAAGACTAATATATCAGATCAGTGCAAATGAGCTGGCTTACCTTTATGGTGACATATATGAGAACGGGAAGAAAATCATCAGCTCCTGGAGGGTTATCTTTTGCTGAAATAGAAGTCAAGAGGTTATTGATAACCTTGCAACAATTAAGAATACACACAAGTTTGTCTCTTGGTGCCCTGTACATATTTATCTTTTGTAGCTCCTTCTGCGCAAGCTGTAAAAAGTGTAGCATGTAATGAAATAGTTAGACATCTCATTGCAGAATGAAATTCACGAAAGATCTATGCTTATTTATGGCAGGGTGAAAGAGCTATACTTATTGTAATCAAGATCACAACTCAAAAGGACAGCCTAAAGAAGACGTTTCTATAAAGGAAGAAGTGCGTGCCCCGGTACTATGAAAATATTCTCTGAATTTTGCATACTGCAAGCCTTGATATGTTACTGTAAACTGACGGCCGTACCCATTAAAAACTCAGTTTACAAACTTCTGCAGCAAACCTCTGAAAATCTGGGTCCACATTTAACCAACAAGTTACCATGAAAAATATAAAATTATGAAAGTAATACAATTTTTTATAGAAATCAATACTAGAGGTAATTGCCAGAGTAAACAGTATCCATCTTGTCAAGGTGTAGCATATGCACAAAGACAAAAAGGTTAGCTCACTCTTGGTTATTTTTGTGAAAATACTCTTTTTCTTTTATCAGTTATTAGTATAATAAAATAGCTGTGCAAAAAACTATTTTATTTGAAAACTACACCTGTTCCAGAAATGTGAATCTTTTCCAAAGTTCCAAGCACTGGTTGCGAGGAAAAAAAAATTGTTTCTTCCATCAGCAACCCATAAACAGAGGCGTATCTCAGGGGGGGTCACCGGGTTCACGTGAACCCATGCTCCCCTCCCGAGATCATATATAATAGTGTTATATTTTTTAAAATATATTGAAATATAGATGTGTGAACCCTTACTCGGAGTATCATATTATGTGACGATGATTGGGTGCACCTCTCTAAGTGAGGTTAGAAATTTGAATCTTATATATGTATAGATATATCCGATCAAATTTACATCTTAGATCCATCTTTTAACAATAGTGCACCCCTCATCTCGAAATCCTGGATACGCCTCTGCCCATAAACCCACTAAGATACACACACGCATGCACATATACTATTGTGTGTGTGTCAGTATGTGTATAGTGTGTGCGCACACACACAGAGTGTATATAAATATAAACTAGCATCATAGTAAATGATAGAGGTCGGGAATGATCAAGTACGCCTCACAAAAGATGTAATGGGTGGCTTTATTTAAAAAACACAACAACATTCAATTAGAAAAACCGTACATCCACAACATTTTGTATGGGAAAATTATGTAAATGTACTGACTACGGAACCAACAAACTGTCAAAAGACACGTGCATTTTGCTCAGAAATATAAAAACTGGTAATTTTATAACTTCACCCACGCATCATCATCCTATGAGTGACAGGCCCAAATCCCAACAACAGTAATCAAGTGAGAAATAATATTCCATCGTCCAGTAGTAAAAAAAAAGTAGTAGTTAAGGACCAAAATCCCTGCACTTGCAACAGAATCAATGAATGATTCAACAGAAATTTGCTTTTTACAGAGTTCACTTACCAACCATGATGATTCATTTTGAAATGTTGGCTTGATATCCAAATTCTCAGGCCTAACAAATTGTTGAATCAAAGCAATTTTCTCATGAAGCTGTTCATCAACTTTCACATCTTCAGGAAGTGAAGCAAATGTACGTGTAAATAGCTTCGTCATGACATACTTCTCAAGTCCCTGTTGTTTGAAATAATATGAATATGAGCAAACAAAGTACAAACAGCACAGCAACAACTAAACTTATAATCAGTCAACATTCAACCTACTGCCATCCACAAGCATCGAGTACAGAGAATGTGAATCCATGAATAACACAATATGTTGATTCCATATGTTGGAGTAAATTTGTATAAACATCAACCTGAACCTTTTACTGAAAAGGTATGACATATGTAAGCGTATTGAGATAAAAGGAAAAATGAGACAATCAGACTTGGTACTTCTAGGCATAGTACCAGTAGCAACTCTATTAAGACATGGGAAAACATAGTAGATTCAAGAATCCGAAGTTTTTTGTTCCTTCAATGTTGAGATATCTGTAGATCTTTTTTTCTGAAGGATGTCTGTTGAACTTCCTTCTGTTACTTATGCTTTTAAGGTTAGATATTTATTAATATCATGGAGCAGCCTGAATCTTCAGTGTACTAAAAAATCAGTATGCAGATGTCATAGGTTTGAAACTTGGTTGTGTATAGGCCCATTCCTTTGTCATGTTTCCACTTAAATTTCAGGCTTCTTGTTAGCGGCAGTGTTCGAACTTGTGATGTGCACCCTAGGCTGCACATCTCAAGTTGTGTCCTTAATATTGAACCACAGCCCTAGGGACTAGTGGGGTAATGGGGTTGGATAGAAGTCTGGAAGGTTGATGAGAGAAGGATTTGATATGCAAATGAAAAAACAGACTGATAACATTCATGCTAGAGCCTTATTCAGCATATAGGTGTACTCACTTCACCAGCACTCTCCAACTCCTCCTCGGAACATCCAGCCCAAAGTGAATGAGCTCTGAATGCTGTTTCCATATTTCCAAGGAACTCCTGCACGGCTGCACTATCCCTCTCTGCGTCTGGAGCATTGTTCAAAAATGATACAATAAAACTGCAAAAGATTCCAATTAGTAATAACATTTTCCTCGAATGGGTATACATATACCTACCTACAGCTCTTCAGGTCCTAGTTGATTAAAATGGCAAGCATTGCTGTTATGTTAATTTGAACTAATCAACTATGCAAATATTCAATATGCAGTAGTATATTATAGGATTTTAGATCAGTCAGTAGAAACCCAAAACCCGTGAATCTATCCATCTACACAACTGAGGTAATGAGTTCACATCCCTTTATCACCATCATCATATACATTTTTTCTCATTGCAATCTTCCAATATCTACTTTAAGCAAACGTCAACAATAAGTTACTACCAAACTTACAAATGAACAAAAATAAGTAAAAGAGCCTAAGTAAGTACTCTGGTTTTCTCAGTTATTTGGCATAAGTTGACTTGGGCAATTAAAATCATACAAATCCGATTATCCAACTAAACCTTAGCCATTTATTCTTTTACCCTAAATAGGTGTCTTCTTTGATCTATCTAAATTTTCCTAATTTTCCTTTCGAACTCACAAATTATGAATAGGCTATTATGAAATGAAGATTGATACCTTTTGATGGATTTGACGAAATCGGCGGCGCTTGGATCACGCATGCGCTGAAGGAAATCATGCCACGTCAATGGTGCAGTTGACGATCCTAACACGTCGCTGTTCTCCATTTTCAGATCGACGGCCGGCGACTCTCTCTCTCTCCGAATTTCTAATATTGTATTAATGTGTATGAAGAAGAAAGAAGAAGAAGACAGAAGAAATGGGCCCCCGAAATCAAAGTTGAAGTTGGGCTAGCAATTCATTTGTTTGGAGGGACTTGGGCCTATGAAAGTAAATTGGGTTCTCAATTGGGCCGTCAGGACCTATTTATAAGCCATAACACCTGAATTTCTGAGAGAAATTGTAGCAAATAGCGACTTGTCGCATTGCCAATTATAAATGGCACGGCATGACAACTTAAATAATTAATTGGCAATAAATAGCTCAATTTTATTTATTTGGCAAAAAAAGATTTCTTTAATATTTATTTGGCATTAAATAGTCAAATTTATTTTTCTCATTATTTTTTTTCTCTCCTTGTTATTTGTCAACTGTTTTTGCCATTATCAAATTCAAAACAAAAAATAGGAAAACTATATTTTTTATATATAAAAAAAGCACGTATCTCCACTTCTTTTTATCCCTTTTTTTTCTTCTCATTCTTCCCTTTTTTTCTCTCCCTTTTTCAAGATTTAGAATTTCAATCTTGTTCTCTAAAATATCTCTATTAGAGATCAATTACAACAGTAACTCTTCACTAACTCAAATAACACCAAATATTTTTTTTATGTTGATTGTTGCATTTTTTAAAATTAAAAAATAAGAATTTTTACTTTCTTTATCTTGTAATTGGATGAAACGTTGGATTTTTTAATAAATTTTTGTGTTTTCCATTATATTTCAAATGGTATGAATACTCAAAAAAAATTGGTAAGAATACTTCATTCTCAAAAGAGAAGATATGTAAAAAGTGATGAAGATATGTACAGAGTGATAAAGATTGCAACGACATTGTGAAACCTATGGAGGGAATGGGTGAACTGAAAAACAACGATAAATTTGAAAATCGTCAATGGAAGGTTCTAATGCATAATGATTTTGATTTTGAAAATTAAACATGCAAACTCACCTCGATATTCAAAGCGAAAAAGCATTTGATTCTTATTTAATGTGAAACATGAATCGTATACATTGAGGCAAAACTCTGTAACAGTCTAATGTATACATCTTCATACTAAATGTATACACAGTTGGTATTATGTATATGCAGTTGAAAGTATGTATACATACCTAATTTTATTTATTGAAATATTTTATGAAAGGTAATATATCTATTAATATCAATATCTGCAAATTATACTTATATAGGCTAATAATGTATACAAACAAAATGTAAGTAATGTATACAGTATAGTGTGAATGTATACTTGATTAAATATAAACTTAATCGCATGTATTCAATTGAATACATATACTTATTTGCAGTAGATTTTAACGTTCACCACATACTAGTTGTATATATAAATATATCTTGGACACCTAATACTAAGTTTAGATTATGTGCGTGGATACACAAACAAAATATGAAAATAAATTGTGCATACATTATAGTGCAAACGTGTATTTGATCAAATATATTTGCCTGAATACATGAACAAATCCATAGTTATTTATACACTAAATAGATGTATATTATAGTTTATATTTAATATAAATATGGATTGAGATTCTCACCATAACTTCTAGCAAGCAATTGAGAAAAATAATTTATTGATGGTAGAGACTCAAGAACATCACTTGAAAGAAGAATAGTCATAATTAAATACTTTTGCTAATTTTAGGAGATTTATAATTCTAAATAAACCTATTACAAGTTTTAAGGAGAAATGGTTGGAAGTTAGAAGAGAGAGATAGTAACAAATATTTTTAATATTTTAAATAAAAATAATTTGAAGAGAGAGATGAGTGTGACTAGAAATTTCCTTTCCTATTTTTATGCAGAATAGACGTATGGGCTATTATATGCCAATTCTTTTTAGGCTTTTATTTGCTAAATATTTATTTGGCTAAAACATGCCAATTTAATCTAAGAGTTGTATATATGTGTCAATTCCTCCCAATTAAGTTTTAACTACGCAAAATTATTTAGTATTTAGCCGCTCTTTAATGTAGAAAGTCTTATCTAAACTATTAAAAAAAAATAAAAAATTAGTGTATTGTGTTGGAGGTTGAAGCTTTTACGAGTAAAACTCCACGAACTATATTAGAACTCCAAATGAAAACTCTAGCACAGTGTATTGGAGCTTCAATCCAATCTTTTCGAAAAGATTTGTACCGCAATTTTTATAGCGAAAACTTGTTCAATCACCAGATACAATCATGAAGAAGTAAAACTCTAAGTTCTTTAAGTTAAAAAATAATACCATGAGTGTTGAGTGGAATATATTTTTGGCATATTACTCATTCTGGTTCAAGTACATTTTGTAATATTTATATCATTATTTCGTTCATATAGTGCCTATAACTCTATTTCAAACGTCATAAAAAATCTGTAAAGTGTATGAACTTTTAGAAACCCAAACCTTATGAATTGGAATAATTTGGGAAAAGAGTAGAGCACAAAAAAAGAAGCTTTATTGCTTTAGCTTATCCATTTGGAGGAACCTGAGAATTTTGAAGCAATGAAATTGGAATAGTTTCATCTCTAAGAAACACAAACTAAAATTCACACTTGCAATTCTCGAATCCAACACCTATAAAATGGAAGGTATTGTAACCCAAAAAATATTTATCAAAGATAAATAAAACAATGATTAGCATTTATATTTGTTAATAAAAAAAAATGGCAACAGGACCAAGAGGCGGTGGAGTTGGACCTAATCGGGCGTCTCAACCTGGAGCTCTCCGTGTTTACGAAGATTTTAGGCCCGTTTCTGAGCGGCAACAAGATGATGAAGCTGAAAAATTACTTATTCATCTTCCGGGTGAGTTTATTCATTCTTACTAGTAATGTTTCAATTTGCTTGTTTATTTTAACTTAGATACCAAGTTTAGAAGAAAGTATTTTTGAATCATGTGGTCTTAAATTAAAGATAAATCAAATATGACCGGATTGATTTGAGGTTTTTAAATATCAAATCAAATCATTTGTGTTGGATTTTTAAATTTATAAATCAAACTAATAAAACTCGGATTTTTCAACCTCGAATTTTTTTGGGATTTGTCTGATAAAGTATTCATATAAATATATAATTGACTTGTACTTTAAATATTTCTTTAGTCCTACCAAAATTCAATTATCTAAGGTGTTTCTTAAGAAAATAACACAAAATATAAGATGAGTGATGACACACTAAAATATTCAACAACAGATAATAATGAAATCGCATAAAATAAATATTGCAAATTAGAAAGTCAATGAAAATGATCATAATTTAAAAGTACTTAATCATGTTAAAATAAGTCTAATAAGTACTAATTACATGACTAAATATTAAAGAAAAATTAAAATTAGATTATGTATTTTAGCTGTCTAAATAAATGTAAATTAAAGATCAAATATTTAACACTATCATCATTCTTAGTGTTGAATTGATAGTACTAATTTGAGGGAAACTTTAAAAAATAACAAATATTATGCACTCTATAGCTATAGTTTGCTTAATTATGAATAATAGCAAAATGTTAGGGGAGGAGGGAGGAGAGAGGTGAGTGAAATTTGGGAGAGGGAGGAGAGAGTGTATTTTTTCGCAAATTTTGGAGAAAAAAATACAAATACAAACTGGTTTGTATCAAAATGAATACATATTAAGAGGAGAGAGGCGAGGGAGATCGAGAGAGGGAGGAGAGAGGATTGTATCTTGTATTTATTTTGCATTGTATTCTGTATTTATTTTGTATCAATTGTATTCGAAAAACAACGAATTATATTTTGTATTTATTTTACATTGTATTCTTTATTTATTTTGTATCAATTGTATACGAAATACAACGAATACAACTGCATTCATCCTCTCTTTGATTGGATACAAATACATTTGACAAAGAGGATGAATGCATACTGTATCTGTACGAATACAAAATACAATTTATACAAAAATACAAAATACAATTTTTCGAATAAAATTGAAATAAAATACAAAACTCTCACTTATATTTGATTAAATACAATTGATACATAATACATTTGAATGAATTTCTTCTTATTGGCACGAGAGAGAAAAACAGAGGGAGAGAAGAGGGCAACAGAGAGGGGAGAGAGGCAACAGAGAAGGGGGGGGGGGGGGAGGAGAGGAGAGGGTTAGCTATAAAAACAACATATTGCTCTTTTCTATAACATTTTTAAACTATAGCTATTTTTCATAAAGAAGTTGCTAATTTTGACTAGTTCCATAATTTTTCCTTAATTTGACTTGAACTTAATTAGCTTTTATTGGACCATTCAAAATTCTCTTGAAATAACACGTTAAAAGCTAAAAACTATGAAAAAGTATAAAAAATATTTAGAAATTATATCAAAGTAAATATTTTTATTTATAAAAAAGAAATTTAAAATTTATATATATAATGTCGGGTTGATTTGGTCACGAGTTGATTTTTTTTTAGTTAAAACCAAACCAACCCAAGTATAAACAGATTTTTTTTTCCAATACCAAACCAAACCACTAGTCAGGTTTTTTTCCGATTTGACTCAATTTACGATTTGATTCGATTTTCGATTTGACTTTGTACACCCTAATCAAATGTACCAACTTATGGACAAATAAATTGAAACAAAACTAAGTACTTATTCTTGAGAAAATTTAGAAATAGCATTACTTTGATCCCCTATTTACCAATCATAATGATAGCTTGGCTAAGCATGAAACACAGCAATAGTTTACTTAAAAATACTAGCGATACGATTCATTCTGTATCAGTGTATACAGCGAAATCAATAAAATTCAAACTCTTCACTTTGTATTGTAATTTAATCAAACTCAATATTGAATAAATACATGATATATGTTTTCTCTTTTGAACAAAAGGATATAAAATTCTCATCATCATATAACGAAACTTTTTTTTTATGAGATGCATTAAAATAGAAGTTTTAAATTGTCTTTATTTGTCAGCAGGTTTCACGAAGGAAAGCATTAGAGTAAGTACAGAAGGCAAGAACACAGTGACATTAGGTGGAGAACGTTTTATAGGAGGCAACACATGGCGTCGCTTCCGAGAAGATTTTCAAGCACCCGATGATTGTAACATGAGAGGGATCCATTTCGAATTTGAGAATGGAATCCTCATTATCACTATGCCATGGAAAATGCCCAAGCAATTAATAGATGAACACACAAAACAATACCCTCACACAATCCCTCAGAAGGATGATAATATTCCTCCCAGAACTACTCATTCAACTGATGAAACCCCAAGACAACCAACCCCGTTAAAACCCACAGCTCAACTGCCAAAGGTTCAACATGCTAACAAAGATCAAGATTCTACAAGAAATGAGACATTGGGGAGTGCTGAATCATCAAAGACTCAAAAGCGTGATAATGCTCCTCCCAGAACAACTTATCCAGCTATTGAACCCGCCCCAAGAAAACCAACCCCTTTAATACCCACAGCCCAACAGCCAAAGCCTCAAAATGCTGACAAAGACCAAGATTCTACAAGAAATGAGACATTGGGGAGTGCTGAATCATCAAAGACTCAAAAGGGTGATAATGTTCCTCCCAGAACAACTTATCCAACTATTGAACCCGCCTCAAGAAAACCAACCCCGTTAAAACCCACAGCTCAACTGCCAAAGGCTCAACATGCTAACAAAGATCAAGATTCTACAAGAAATGAGACATTGGGGAGTGCTGAATCATCAAAGACTCAAAAGCGTAATAATGCTCCTCCCAGAACAACTTATCCAGCTATTGAACCCGCCCCAAGAAAACCAACCCCTTTAATACCCACAGCCCAACAGCCAAAGCCTCAAAATGCTGACAAAGATCAAGATTCTACAAGAAATGAGACATTGGGGAGTGCTGAATCATCAAAGACTCAAAAGGGTGATAATGTTCCTCCCAGAACAACTTATCCAACTATTGAACCTGCCTCAAGAAAACCAACCCCTTCAAAACCCACAGCTCAATTGCCAAAGCCTCAAAATGCTAACAAAGATCAAGATTCTACAAGAAATGAGACATTGGGGAGTGCTGAATCATCAAAGACTCAAAAGCGTGATAATGCTCCTCCCAGAACAACTTATCCAGCTATTGAACCCGCCCCAAGAAAACCAACCCCTTTAATACCCACAGCCCAACAGCCAAAACCTCAAAATGCTGACAAAGATCAAGATTCTACAAGAAATGAGACATTGGGGAGTGCTGAATCATCAAAGACTCAAAAGGGTGATAATGTTCCTCCCAGAACAACTTATCCAACTATTGAACCCCCCCCAAGAAAACCAACCCCTTCAAAACCCACAGCTCAATTGCCAAAGCCTCAAAATGCTGACAAAGATCAAGATTCTACAAGAAATGAGACATTGGGGAGTGCTGAATCATCAAAGACTCAAAAGCGTGATAATGCTCCTCCCAGAACAACTTATCCAGCTATTGAATCCGCCCCAAGAAAACCAACCCCTTTAATACCCACAGCCCAACAGCCAAAGCCTCAAAATGCTGACAAAGATCAAGATTCTACAAGAAATGAGACATTGGGGAATGCTGAATCATCAAAGACTCAAAAGGGTGATAATGTTCCTCCCAGAACAACTTATCCAACTATTGAACCCCCCCCAAGAAAACCAACCCCTTCAAAACCCACAGCTCAATTGCCAAAGCCTCAAAATGCTGACAAAGATCAAGATTCTGGAGTAAAGGAAATTAAATTAATTGACGAGGGAGATTTTTCAGATCTTAGAACAACTCAATTAAGAAAAACCAGTGGTGAGAGGGAAAAATCAAAAGATGAGAAGAGCCATGGTGAAAAGATTGTTGATGAAAAGAGTGAAAATTCAGGAAAAACGTTTCAAGAAAAGGATGGGCAGAAAAGATCAAAAGAAAAAGAAAGTAAAAAAATCAGTTGTGTAGAATATTGTAAAAAAATCTGTTGTGTACAATATTGTAAAAAAATCTGTTGTGGAGAATATTGTAAGAAATTTATTTCATGGTTCACTTGTGACAATTAATATATCAGATCAGTGCAAATGAGCTAGCTTACCTTTATAGTGACATAAATGAGAACTGCAAGAAAATCATCTGCTCCTGGAGGGTTATCCTTTGCTGAAACAAAAGACAAGAGGTTATTGATAACCTTGCAACAATTAACAATGCACACAAGTTTGTCTCTTGGTGCCCTGTACATATTTATCTTTTGTAGCTCCTTCTGCAGGAGCTGTAAAAAGTGTAGAATGTAATGAAATAGTTAGACATCTCATTGCAGAATGACATTCACGAAAGATCTATGCTTATTTATGGCAGGGCGAAAGAGCTATACTTATTGTAATCAAGATCACAACTCAAAAGGACAGCCTAAAGAAGACGTTTCTATAAAGGAAAAAGTGTGTGCGCTTTGGTACTATGAAAATTTTCTCTGAATTTTGCATACTGCAGGCCTTGATATGTTACTCTAAACTGACGGCTGTACCCATTAAAAACCCAGTTTACAAACTTCTGCAGCAAACCTATGAAAATCTGGGTCCACATTTAACCCACAAGTTACCAAGTTGAATGAAAAATATGAAAGTAATACAATTTTGTTAGAAATCAATATTCGAGGTAATTGCCAGAATAAACAGTGTCCATCTCGTCAAGGTGTAACATATGCACAAAGACAAGAAGGTTAGCTCTTACTTGGTTATTTTTGTTTAAAATACTCTTTTTCTTTTATCAGTTATTAGTATAATAAAATAGCTATGCAAAAGAATGTTTTATTTGAAAACTACACCTGTTCCAGAAATATGTATCTTTTCCAAAGTTTCAGTGGTTGCGAGAAAAAAAATTGTTTCTTCCATCAGCAACCCAAAAACCCACTAAGATACACACACACACATGCACATATACTATTGTGTGTGTGTCAGTATGTGTACAATGTGTGTACACCCACACACAATATATATATATATATATATATATATATATATAAACTCACATCATGGTAAATGATAGAGGTCGAGGAATGATCAAGTACGTCTCACAAAAGATGTATGGCAGGTTTTATTTTTAAAAAAATCAATTAGAAAAACTGTTTGCCCACAACATTTTGTTTGGGAAAATTATGTAAATGTACTGACTACTGAACCAACAAACTGTCAAAAGACACATGTATTTTGCTCTGAAATATAAAAACTGGTAATTTTATTACTTAACCCACACATCATCATCCTATGAGGGACAGGCCCAAATCCCAACAACAGTAATCAAGTGAGAAATCATATCCTATCCTAGTAATAAAAAAAATAGCAGTTAAGAACCAAAATCCCTGCAATTGCATCCATTTCATAATATCTTGAACAAAATCAATGGATGATTCACCAGAAATTTACTTTTTACAGAGTTCACTTACCAACCATGATGATTCATTTTGAAATGTTGGCTTGATATCCAAATTCTCAGGCCTAACAAATTGTTGAATCAAAGTAATTTTCTCATGAAGCTATTCATCAACTTTCACATCTTCAGGAAGTGAAGCAAATGTACGTGTAAATAGCTTTGTCATGCCATACTTCTAAAGTCCCTGTTGAAATAATATGAATATGAGCAAACAAAGTACAAACAGCACAGCGACAACTAAACTTATAATCAGTCGACATGCAGCCTACAGCCATCCACAAGCACAGAGTATAGAGAATGTGATATCCATGAATAACACAATACATCGATTCCATATGTTGGAGTAAATTTGTATAAACATTAACCTGAGATAAAAGGAAAAATGAGACAATCAGACTTGGTACTTCTAGGCACAGTACCAATAGCAACTCTAATTAAGACATGGGAAAACATAGAAGATTCAAGAATCCGAAGTTTTTTGTTCCTTCAATGTTGAGATATCTGTAGATCTGTTTCTGAAGGATATCAGTGGAACTTCCTTCTGTTACTTATGCTTTTAAGATTTGATATTTATTAATATCATGGAGCATCCTGAATCTTCAGTATACTAAAAAATCAGCATGTAGATAATCATAGGTTTGAAACTCGGTTGAGTATAGGCCCATTCCTCTATCATGTTCCACTTAAATTTCAGGCTTCTTGTTAGCAGCAGTGTTCGAACTTGTGATGTGCACCCTAGCTGCGGCTCTCAAGTTGTGTCCTTACTATTGAACCAAAGCCCTAGGGGCTTGTGGGGTAATGGGGTTGGATAGAAGTCTGGAAGGTTGATGAGAGAAGGATTTGATATGCAAATGAAAAAACAGACTGATAACATTCATGCTAAAGCCTTATTCAGCATATAGGTGAACTCACTTCACCAGCACTCTCCAACTCCTCCTCAGAACATCCAGCCCAAAGTGAATGTTGTTTCCATATTTCCAAGCAACTCCTGCACAGCTGCACTATCCCTCTCTGTATCTGGAGCATTGTTAAAAAATGAAACAATAAAACAGCAAAAGATTCCAATTAGTATTAACATTTTTCCTCGAATGGACATACTTATACCTACCTAAACCTCTTTGGGTTCCTAATTGAGTTAAAATGGCAAGCATAGCTGGTTATGCTAATTTGAACTGATCAAATATGAAAATATTCAATATGCAATAGTATGTTATAGGACTTTAGATCAGTTAGTAGTAGAAACCCAAAGCCCATGAATTCATCCATCTACGTGCTTTATAATCACGAAAAGTATGGGAAGAAATTATGCTAAGATGACCAGCTGATTACAAGTTTCATATTACTATGACAACCATTCCATAGCTATTCCAGAATCCCAATATAGATAATTCACTCTTTATAATCAATATCCATTAATTTCACTTTGCATAGAGAACTCTCTCCATAAAATCCTTGAGGTACTTGTTTGGGACTGAGATGCCGTTGTTGTATAACAATAAAACCCAAGCAGGTTTGAAGAGATTTGAATAGAAGAAAACAACAAGAGGTTCAGCTGATTCTTCAATAATGATTATGGGCTACTCAACTGAGGTAATGAGTTCACGTTCCTTTATCACCATCATCATATACATTTTTTCTCATTGCAATCTTCCAATGTCTAATTTAAGCAAAGGTCAACAATAAGTTACTACCAAACTTACATATGAACAAAAATAAGTAAAAGAACCTAAGTAAGTACTCTGGTTTTCTCAGTTAATTGGCCTAACTTGACTTGGGCAATCAAAATCATACAAATCCAATTATCCAATTAAACCTTAGCCATTTATTCTTTTACCCTAAACAGGTGTCTTGTTTGATCTATATAAATTTTCCAAAGTTGCCTTTCGCACTCAAATTATGAATAGGCCGTTAATATGATAATAATTATATTTATATATAAAAAATATATTATGTGTACGTTATATCAAAAGTCAAAATTATGTTGATATTGATAAATAATTACATAAATGAAAAACAAACTACATATAATATATAAGCATAATAATAAAACACAACTATTTATAGCAAATTAATAAGGATTATGATAAAGCTGAAGGACAACGTTGCAATGGAAAAAAATTAAAATTCATTTATTGATAGGAAACATTATACGTAGTACATATAAACTGATATAATTACCTTAGATTTAACTAAGAAATTGCCGGCGGATGGATCACGCATGCACTGAACGAAATCATGCCACGCCAATGGTGCAGTTGACGATCCTAAATTCCTAATACGTCGCTGTTATCCATTTTCCGATCGACGGCGACTCTCTCTCTCACCAAATTGTGAATGTGTATATACCTGAACTCCACTACTGTATATGAAGAAGGAAGAAGAAGACAGAATAAATGGGCCCTCAAAATCGTAGTTGGGCTTACGATTCATTTGCCTAGAAGGGCTTGGGCCTATGAGAGTAAATTGGGTTCTCAATTGGGCTTTCAGGATCTATTTATGGGCCATAACACCTGAAATTCTCGGAGAAATTATCGAATCCATAATTAAGTTTTAACTACGATCGCAAAATTATTCAGTATTTAGCCAGTCTTTAACGAGGAAAATCTTATATAAACTATAAAAAATAAAATAAAAACTAATAGTATATTGTGTTGGAGCTTGAAGCTTTTACAAGTGAAACTTCACTTAGAATTTCAACTTGTACAAGTAAAACTCCAAGATATTGTTGTTGAGTTCAGAAATAATACCATGAGTGAAATATATTTTTCTCATTATTACTCATATTCGTTCACTCATGAATCATGAATACATCTTTTAATATTCATATTTTTTATCATTATTTTGTTCATTATATCTGTTTCAAACCTCATAAAAAATATCGAGTTTTGAACTTTTATAAACCCAAACTTAATGAATTGGAATAGTTTGGGAAAGAGTAGAGCACAAAAAAAGAAGCTTTGTTGCTTTAGCTTCTCCATTTGGAGAAACCTGAGAATTTTGAAGCAATGAAGTTGGAATAGTTTCATCTCTAAGAAACACAAACCAAACTTGCAATTCTTGAAACCAACACATATAAAATGGAAGATGTTGTAACCCACAAAATATTCATCAAAGCTTTCAAACTCTCATAACCATTTCCAAGATAAATAAAACAGAGATTTGCACTTCTATTTGTTGATAAAAGAAAATGGCAACGAGACAAAGAGGCGGTGGCGTTGGACCTAATCGCCCTAATCGGACATCAGGACCTGCAGCTCGCCCAGTTTACGAAGATTTTAGGCCTGTTTCTGAGCGGCAAAAAGATGAAGAAGCTGAAAAACTGATTATTTATCTTCCTGGTGAGTTTATTTACCAATCATAATGATAGTTTGGCTAATTATCAAACATGACAATAGTTTACTTTAAAATACTCACGATACAATGTATCAATTCGTTCTGTATCAGTGTACAGAGCGGGAAACTAATATAACTCACCTGCAGGTTTCATGAAGGAGAGCATTAGAGTAAGTACAGAAGGCAAGACGACAGTGAGAGTACGTGGAGAACGTTTTATAGGAGGCAACACATGGCATCGCTTTCAAGAAGATTTTCAAGCACCTGATGATTGTAACATGAGAGGGATCCATGCCAAATTTGAGAATGGAATCCTCATTATCACTATGCCATGGAAAATGCCCAAGCAATTAGCAGATGAACACACAAAACCCCCTCTAACAACCCCTCAGAAGGATGACAATGTTCCTCCCAAAACTGTTGAAACCCCAAGAAAACCAACAGCTCAACTGCCAAAACCTCAACATGCTGACAAAGATCAAGATTCTACAAGAAATGACACATTGGGGAGTGCTGAATCATCAAAGACTCAAAAGGGTGATGATGTTAATATTACTCCCAAAACAACTTATCCAACTATTCAAGCTGCCCCAAGAAAACCAACCCCTTTAAAACCCACAGCTCAATTGCCAAAGCCTCCAAATGCTGACAAAGATCAAGATTCTCGAGTAAAGGAAATGAAATTCTTTGACGACCCATTGATGAGCGCTGAATCATCAAAGACTCAAAAGGGTGATGAAACTCCATTAGGAAAAACTAGTGGTGAGAGGGAAAAACCAAAAGATGAGAAGAAAATCTTGGAAGGTCTAGTAGGGAGTATTGAGCCACAGATTCAAAAGAGTAAAGAAGAAAACTTGGATCAAAACAGAACACAGTTGATCAAAAGTGGCAAGGAAGTTGAAAAGAAGGAGAGCCAAGATGCAGGTGGAAAGATTGTTGCTGAAAAGATTAAAGATTTACGAGAAGAGTTTCAAGAAAAGGTTGGGCAGAAAGGATCAAAAGAAAAGGAAAATACAAGTAATGTAGCTGCTGGTACCTCTTCTTACCCTGGCAGTATTGACAACTTGAAGAACAGCCTTGTGGAACTAAATGAAGAGAGACAACTGCTTGTTAATGCTGGAGCTGCTGTGATGGTCATTATGGCTCTTGGGGCTTATGTTTACTACTCCATGGGATCAGGGAGAGCTGAGTAAAACAACCAACACTTCGGTTATGTAAAAATGTACAAATTTACTTGGATTGTAATGCATTTAATTTGTGCAAACAAAAGAAAATGCCGTTTACAAGTGCATATGCGAAAAATGTAAGAATAAATCATTCTTTCAAGTCTATAAGTTAATCAAAAATTTGAATTGGTCAGTTACATCGAGACTCGGTGCATTTCCCTCCCAGCCACTGCCAAGGGTGAAATCCCCCTCACCATCTAAACTTGCAGTTCAGCTTTCCCATTACATGCCGTTTATACAAGTAGCCAACAAACTCAACAACTGAAAGCAATCCAGTTCTTCAGAGTTCAGACGCTGTCCCTTTAACAGTTGTTTCCGTCAGCAGGGGATAAATATAATGCAATGTTCTAATGTCAGTTCATGTTAACAGTTAGTAGTCCCTCTAAGAGTCTGGATTGATTGCTACCACTCTAATAGAAAAAAATCTGTCCATTGGTGCAAGTCCGGACAACTTCAGAAGTAGGTAGCATCAAATGTGCTCCATAACCCACTTATAGATGGAATCACTAGCTTGTTTACACTTAATTCACAGCTTACTGTTGTAAATTAACGTGACCTCTCATGAAGCAATCTCTTTATATGCTTCGCCTAAATCAAATATTAGCCTGCAAAATGTCACAATATGAAGTAAAAATCCAAGAAAACATAATTGAAGAGGTTCATCATAGTATGGAATGATCCAAAATAACAAGGTATTCTCAGAGATGATATAAATATCAGTGCAAGGAAAAAACAAAAAAGAGAAAAATGATGAGGAAACAGGATACACTCGTTTATTAATTTGTATTCGAAAGGTTGAAGAGGAAACAAGAATTAATATACTTTTGTTAACAAAGATAAGAATAATATATATGAATATTAGTTAATAAGATTATATATATCCATGGTACCTTCACAATAAACAAAAAATACTAGTAACTAAGATTGTTGATAAATAAATTAGATCATTAGTCAAGAATGTAAGTTAACTCGATTTCTATTTAATTAAGTGGAACAAATGGTCAAATTTTTGTAATTATGACCTTCTATAATTGATTAATTATATGATCATGATTTCACTAGTTACCACTCAGCTTCATTGGCGAGTGGTGGGATACAACTTGCATTTTTGAAGGACCCTACACTGATGTGGCTACATTAGAGTAGGATCCGAGCAACATGAATGAAAGAGGGAAATAACAATATTAAAATGATTGATTACGTAAAAACTAAGGGACAAAAATGACTTGGATGTCGATATTATTGACTTACTAAATTGATAACATATGAATTATTTGTAGCTATAATAAGTATACAAACTAATTTGATCGGAATGACTATCAATGGCAAATAAAGCTTGAACTAACTGGAGTAATTATACAAGGAACTATACACAAATGAATCTGCCTTGTTGTAGTACAAAACTAAACTAAACACTACACAAATTAATTGATTGAAATCTAAATGATTCATGTATACAGATTACAGGAATTAGCCTCTTTTTTCTAGTGGGATTTCACTGGGTATATTATTGTTGTTGTTGTACATGGATTACAGGAATCCAAAAATAAGGAAAGTATATTATTCTTATGAATTGATGGAAATATAAATGATTTACATTAAGAAAATGTATACGGAGTACAAGAATTAGCCTTCTTTTTCTAGTGGGATTTCACGGGGTATGTTGTTGTTGTATACGGATCACAGGAATCCAAAAATAAGGAAAGTATATTATTCTTATGAATTGATGGAAATCTAAATGATTTACATTTAAGGAACGGAGTACAAGAATCAGCCTTCTTTTTCTAGTGGGATTTCACTGGGTATGTTGTTGATGTATACAGATCACAGGAATCCAAAAATAAGGAAAGTATATTATTTTTATGAATTGAAGGAAATCTAAATGATTTACATTAAGGAAATGTATACGTAGTACAGGAATTATCCTTCTTTTTCTAGTGGGATTTCACTAGGTATGTTGTTGTATACGGATCACAAGAATCCAAAAATAAGGAAAGTATATTATTCTTATGAATTGATGGAAATTTATATGATTTACACTAAGGAAATGTATAGGGAGTACAGGAATTAGCCTTCTTTTTCTAGTGGGATTTCACTGGGTATGTTGTTGTTGATGTATACGGATCACAAGAATCCAAAAATAAGGAAAGTATATTATTCTTATGAATTGATGGAAATCTAAATGATTTACATTAAGGAAATGCATACGGAGTACAGGAATTAGCCTTCTTTTCCTAGTGGAATTTCACTAGGTATGTTGTTGTTGATGTATACGGATCACAGGGATCCAAAAATAAGGAAAGTATATTATTCTTATGAATTGATGGAAATCTCAATGATTTACATTAAGGAAATGTATATGGAGTACATGAATTAGCCTTCTTTTTCGAGTGGAATTTCACTGATCACGGGAATCCAAAAATAAGGAAAGTATTATTCTTATGAATTGATGGAAATCTCAATGATTTACATTAAGGAAATGTATATGGAGTACATGAATTAGCCTTCTTTTTCTAGTGGAATTTCACTGATCACAGGAATCCAAAAATAAGGAAAGTATATTATTCATATGAATCGAAGGAAATCTAAATGATTTACCTTATGGAAATGTATACGGATTACATGAATTAGCCTTCTTTTTCTAGTGGGAGTTCACTGGGTATGTTGTTGTTGTTGTATATGGATTACAGGAATCCAAAAATAAGGAATTATATTATACTTGTCTGTATCAACAAGAGTATATTAATTCTAGTAAATTGTATCCAAACACTTGTACGGTTGTACCCATATTCTAATCCGAACAGCAGATCCTAAAATTTATGTGATAATAATAAATCCACACCCATGTTGGATACTTGCACCCATATCCGGAAAACAAATATTTACAATTCTCTAGAAAACATATTTCTGCAGGTGAAATATCTACATAGGAAGTCAATCATTTGAGTCACAAAATTAATTTGTTTCCCTTACAATAAGACAAACATATATTTCCAATTCTTCTCTGCATAACTAACATTTTACAGGTAAATACTCAATAACTTTAGCAATTTACTGAATCAAGTATTCAAGCAACTGATCCAATTAGTTTGTTTTCAGATGCTTTTAATTCGTTTCAGTTCCTTATCTTAGTGAATAAGAGAATTTACTTATATTCACTAATGACACTAGAAGTTAAATGTTGGTACTTCTAAGCATTTATACTTCAAAAACCATAGTATATATATCTTATATCATAAAATCAAACTTTTTATTCAAAATCATGCGTAAATAATATCTAATAAATAAAGGTAATTTCAACCAGTATAGAAAGATAATTTATGTCCATCCTCAAAAAAAAAGAAGATATTTTTTGTTAATGTATCAAAGACCAGTTGGTTAATTCTTCACTTTTGGATATATTTTCTATCCTTGTTTCCCGAACTACTTTGAACAGTTTTTCCTCGAGCCGAGGATCTATGGGAAACAACCTCTCTACCACCTAGGTAGGGGTAAGGTCTGCTTATACATACCCCTCCTCAGACCCCACTTTGTCGGATTATACGGGGTATGTTATTGTTGTTTACGTTTTAATAAGGATCATGTTGAGAGAGGAAAGATTAATCCTCTGTATTAAAAAAACAAGTAAAATTTTCTATTAAAAAAACCTCTGTAAATTCTTTGTTTACAAGTTGACACAAGCTCATGCACCATGATGTAAATGTTTCTTAACAAAGAAATGGTTGGGAAATAGATAGCATAAAACAAAAAATATTACATAGAAATTGGAAGATTTGAACTTTCAAAAATATTTTAATGCCAAAAGAGTAAGCTAAAGTTGGAGGGTATATAGTGAATTATGGGCATCAAATATCGGGCTATTTTAGTCCTTTGCAGAAAAAAGTGAAGGTCATACAATAACAGATCAAAAAGCACAACTAAGTTTCAGTCCAGCTATTAATATTCCACCTTTAAAGGTCAGTTATATACATGGTATCGTGTAGAAAGAACAAAAAGAAAAAAATTTAAAGAATCTGTATTTGAGAGTTGAGTGGCAATTTAAGAAAAACCTAATAACGAAAAAAATTAAACAAAAGACAACAGTTCCAAATAATTCCATTTCTATATCCATCAAACACAGAGGAAGATAACAGGAGCACCACTAAAGACAGATGCACATTTGTTGAAGCATGTCACGTAACACCGTCTCAGACACTGATGTCCTAACGTATACATAAATTTTTTTAAAAAGGAAAGCAGAATAGGGTGAGACTCGCTCCATGAACTGGCGGTCAGGGCACTACTATACATAATTTAGGTTGCATGTTTGAAACCTGCCAAATACATATTTTATGCATTTTTCTTAATTGTTAGCTTAAAACAAAAAACTAATGCAGCAGCGAAGATTCAAACATGAGTCGTGCACCAATGCTCAAGAGCTTAAGGGGCACACTCATGACTAACCAAATGATCCAATCCAACAAATATGTCGGAGGGGTCCTTTTAAAATATATGATAGTTCTTCAAAGTATATACACATATATATACCAGTTTTTTCCAAAGTTAACGGCTGCACGTGCACCCCCAACCCACCACATGGGTCTGCCTCTGATCAAACATCAATTCTACCTCACATTAATAACATGAAACTTTTTCCTCTTCACATGAAAGGCACAGAGAGTGGGAAGGGGGAAGGTTTCAGATCAGCAAAAGGAATTGAACCAAGAGCTAAACTAAACACAACATCCATTGGAATTTAAGTTCATACTTCATAGGAACATCTCAAGGAATGCTCATTGGCATTAATTCTTGTGTTAAAGATAGTACTCAAATGGACATAAATAAAGGTTTTGAGTGATGTATCACCCATTATAACAGGAAAGGTGGCCACATGAGGCCTTTCAACAAGAAGGAAATAAAAACTTGAAGATGTTCGATAGCTGGAAGTTACTATCCAAAACATCTTAAATGTTTTGCAGGCATTCTTTTAGTTTTGAGGTTTACCAGATGGCTTCGTCTTCTGTGGGGGTTTCTTAACCTTCTCAGCTTGCTGTTCCAATACCTTCTCTGAAGGCTTTCTTCTCCTTTTCAAGCCTGTTGTGCCTGTGTCCTCTGCAGCAGAATTATCTATGAGTTACCTGATTATCAAGATTCATACAGAAGTCTAACTAAAATAGCAAACAACTTCGTAAATTTAGTTTCAGAACTGGTGCAATGATACGAAGAATGGAACAAATGCATGGGATAGACTATCGGTACACTGCACATAAGTACAAAAATACATCAGCGGCAGCTTCATAAGCACATAGAATATTTTAGTCTACAATTTCGCAGAGGAGATGAGGAGAACAAAGTTATAGCCTCTGAAATAGAGATGCAACAGAGAAAGACCGTTGATCTTTTCATTATCTATTATGTCCCAAAGGAAACTTCTTTAAATGATCTGGCTCAGACGTCAAATTTTACTCTCCTTCCATTGCAAGGTCAAATTAAGTTTTCTGACTTCTTTTTGTTGCAAAATACAGATAATCATACCTATTAGGATATACTGAAGCAAAAGAAAAGTATCATGGATTCCCTAGCAGGACTAATGTTAAAAGTGAACTCATAACAGCTCTGCTTCAGTGT
This sequence comes from Solanum appendiculatum, assembly GCA_018342035.1. Lineage (NCBI taxonomy): Eukaryota > Viridiplantae > Streptophyta > Magnoliopsida > Solanales > Solanaceae > Solanum > Solanum appendiculatum. The sequence continues at coordinate 287,212 of JAGDQO010001415.1, forward strand.
ACATAGTGACTTTCCTAACATCTTCAGAGAACAAACTGGTTGACTGGGATTGAGGCATAGTTGATTGATATCCAATAAAAAGTTCTGACACAAATTCAGAAATTTGGAATTAAACACTACTAACCTTAGAAGGCTGCCGTTTAGGATTGTCAACTGGATATAGATTTTATCAACATTTTCTTTCACATAACATAACAAGGATATGTGGGATAAAAGGGAATGGATGGGGGAGATGGTAGACTCTGCTGGACAAATGATACCATGTAAGTTCACAGGTGTTTGTCAGAATATTACGTGGCTTCTGAGTGCTGTATATGCAAGTTGTAATAGAGTGATCAGAAGAGAGTTGTGGAGTGAACTGGAGGCTAGCAGAAACAATTGGGAGGGCCCTTGGATAGTGTGTAGTGACTTCAATGTCACTAGGTTTGTGGGAGAGAGGGTAAACTGCCATAGACTATCCGGAGCAATGTTTGAATTCTCTGAGGCGATTAATGACCTGGAACTAGTTGATCCTCCTTTACTTGGAGGATCATACACGTGGAGGAGGGGGGAGAATCATAACAGTGCCTCCAGGATTGGCAGATTCCTATACTCAGCTGACTGGGAGGACTCTCTCCTACTGGTCAAGCAGTCCTTATTACCTAGAATAGAATCAGATCATAATCCTATTCTTCTAATATGTGGAGATTGGAATTACAAGAAGACCTACTTCAAATTTGAAAATTGGAGGCTAGAGGTAGAAGGATTCAAAGAGAAGGTCAAGGCATGGTGGTGGTCCTTCCCTAACTGGGGCAAACCAGCCTTCATTCTGGCAAACAAATTAAAACTCCTTAAAAAGGAACTGATGCAGTGGAGTAGAAGGAAGTAACAGGGGAAACTGGAAACAGAAAAAGGAAATGATCCTACAACAGTTGAAATCTTGGGAAGCAATACAGGAGAACAGGAGCCTCACCGATGATGAGTTGGTCCAGAAAGCTCGCTTAGCTATGGAATTTGAAGAAATAGCAAAAAAAGAGGAAATTGCCTGGAGATAGAGGTCAAGAGTTCAATGGTAGAAAAACGGGGACAAGAACACCAAGTTCTTCACAGAATGGCAAATGCTCATAAAAGGTACAATTCCATAGATCCATTGGAAGTAGAAGGACAATCCATCACTGAAATGCCTGCAATTAAAAATGCAATTCAAAGTTTCTACCAGAACCTATACAAGGAAACAGGAGGATGGAGACATGATCTCAATCTTCAACGAATAAGAGTGATCTCTATAGAAGATCAAGAGTGGTTACAGAGGGGCTTTGAGGAGGAAGTGTGGGAGAGCATCAAGTCTTGTGCAGTTGACAAGGCTCCAGGCCCAGATGGCTACACAAATAATTTTTTTCAGACATTTTGGAATCTTGTCAAGGAGGATATCATGGGAACATTGCAATATTTTCATGAACACCATGTGTTTGAAAGGAGTCTTAATGCCACCTTTGTGGCCCTTATTCCAAAGAAGGCAGGAGCAGTAGAGTTAAGAGAATTTAGGCCTATTAGTCTGATCTCTAGGGTGTACAAGATATGGCCAAAGTTCTAACAGAAAGAATGAAGAGAGTAATGGACAGTCTAGTAAACAAACACCAAATGGCTTTTATAAAAGGGCGACAGATTATGAATGCAGCTTTAATTGCAAGTGAATGCGCAGACTCAAGATCTAGAGGGGAAGAGGCTGGCCTGATGTGCAAATTGGACATTGAAAAAGCATATGACCATGTTAACTAGGGCTATCTTTTAAACACTCTCAAACAGATGGGTTTTGGGGACAAATGGTTGAAATGGATAAACTTTTGTATCAGAACTGCTAGGTTCTGGAGAACCTACTGGTTTTTTTCACTCTGAAAGTGAACTTAGACAAGGGGACCCTCTATCCCCCTTCCTGTTCATTTTAGCCATTGAAGGTCTTAGTAGTATGATAAGGATAGCACTACAAAAAAACTGGCTGAGGGGTTTCAAAGTAGGAGGAGGTGGGAGAGGGGATCTGGAGATTTGCCACTTGCTATATGCAGATGATACTGTTTTATTTTGTGAACCTAAAGTGGAACAAGTTTGCTACATTAGAGTCTTGCTAGTAGTGTTTGAAGCTGTATGTGGTTTAAGAGTGAATTGGAGGAAGAGCAATATCTATCCTGTCAAAGAAGTGTCTAAGATTCAGACCTTTGCTAGCATTCTTGGGTGTGGTATGGGTTCTTTGCCCACAATGTACCTAGGGATGCCTTTAGGCAGGAAACACGAGGAGGTGGAAATTTGAGACAGCATTCTGGAGAAAGCCGAGAAGAGGTTGGCTAAATGGAAAACGCAGTACCTTTCACTAGGAGGGTCACACTAATCAATTCAGTGTTGGACTCTCTTCCTACCTATGTGATGTCTCTATTCCCTAAACCTGCATGTGTAATCAAGAGACTAGACAAACTTAGGAGAGATTTCCTATGGAAAGGTAACAAGGAAGAAGGGCACTACAATTTGGTCAACTGGAAGGTGGTGCAGCAAAGTAAAGATCAAGGGGGTTTTGGTATGGAAAGAATCCAAAATAAATCTACTGATGAAATGGCTATGGAGATTTAGTGCAGAAGAACCTACTCTATGGAAGGAGGTCATATCCCACAAGTTTGGTCAATCTAGTCCATGGTGCTCCAATGAGGTGAACTCCGCCTATGGGATGGGGGTTTGGAGGACAATCAGATCATTATGGCCAAAACTACATGGCAATTCTAGTATCAGGGTTGGGAATGGTACAAAGACCCTGTTCTGGAAGGATTTTTGGATTGGGCAAGCCCTTTTGCAGGTAGCTTTACCTGACCTTATGATACTTAGTAGAAATCCTGAAGCAACCATCTTTGAGAGCTGGTCAAACCAAGGGTGGAATCTTAATTTTAGAAGACATCTAAATGACTGGGAGATAGATAGGGTGACAACTCTTTTGTGTGAGGTGGAGAATTTCCCTGGCACTACTGTTCTATCTGATACATTGAGATGCAGACATCCAGGGGATGGCATTTTCTCTGTGAATAAAATGTATAAGAAAGATAACAGTGTGATGCAAGGAGAATCCTCAAATATCTGGAAGAACATCTGGAAAAGCATGGTCCCACCAAGATTAAATGCTTCACCTGGTTAGTGGTGAAGAGAGCATGCCTTACACATGAGGTTCTACAAAAGAAGGGGAGAGTAGTAGTGACAAGGTGTTTTTTTGTGCAATGAAACTAGAGAGACAAACAACCATCTTTTTTTGCATTGCAAGTTCACTACACAACTATGGATCATGTTCCTCAGTCTTACAAAGACGGAATGGACAATGCCTGAACATACTGCAGATTTGATGAGCTGCTGGATGAGAAGGGGGGGTAGCAAGAGTCAGAAAAAATGGTGGAGGATAATACCATCATGCATATGGTGGACAGTGTGGAAGGAAAGGAATGGAAGATGTTTTGAAGACAAGATCAAGTCCATTCATGATGTGAAATGGAACTGTCTGGTGTTCTTTTTTACTTGGTGTAAAGGAAATTGTATAGAGGAAGTAGATGAGATGATAGATTTCTTAGGTGCTCTGTAAAGCTTGAAAGTTTAACCTTACTACCTTGTAACTTTTTGGAGGTGGCCAGCATTCCTTAATGCTGAAGAATACAACAGTACTAATTCTCAAAAAAAAAATAATAGTTAGATTCATTTAAAATATAATCGAAAATGTCTTACCGCCTTCAAATGGACTGGACTCGTGATTCACTTGCCCATTTTGTCCAGCCTCTTCTGAAAGAGGAGATCCAGATTGGTTGCTCTCACCTAGCTTTGAACTACTACCAACACACTTGTCCTGTTGCTCTGGAGCATCAGGAATTGGATCAGCAGGCAAAAAGCAAATTTCATCTCCCGACAAATCTGAATCACTGAAAGCTGAATCATTCTCCACACCATCTATATCAACATCTTCATCCTCGTTGACATCTGACCCTTTAACCTGCAGTATCATGTTCATATCAAAAACAGAAAAAGAAAAGTAGGAAGGATGTCTTATCTATACATCTTTCCTATTAAACGAGTCCAACAAATAATACTCTCACCTTCTCCATTGAAGGATTGAGATCAAATTCATCTTCCCTTTCAACATACTCCTCATTTTCTTCAAGTTCTTTGAAATCGGGAGCAAATGCACTCCAATTCTCGGTGAAGTCTTTCGCCCATATATAGACTAACCCAGACAGAGAAACAGAGACTACAACAGGGTTGACAGGATGCCAAGCTAGATCTACTATCGCTTCCTTTGGTCCTTCAAGAATTTTCACAAGATGACCGGCCCGATCCCAAATGTAGATCTTGTGCTCCCCTTTGTTAGCAGAACCACCAACAACCCACTCTCCATCACCACTAAAACACGGAGCTTTCCAGTGCACTCGGGTGACAGAATCCTGAAACTCCCGAAACAAAGCTAAACATTGCGCTCCAACAGCTTTCAGCTTCTCAACCCCTTCCAGATCATTCAGGTCATTGGTTGCTTCATCTAGACCCGTAAGTGCATTTTTTATCGGAAGAAGGCTCTCATATATCCTTATTGTACGATCAGTTGAATTTATTATGAGATACTGTCCATTTCTGCTAAACACGATATTCTTTATAACAGCATTGCCTGGAACAAGAACTATACCACGCACTTCAACACTTCTGTGGTCAATTATCAGTATTTCCCCTTTGGAGTTCCCCACATACACCAGATCTCCATACTTGTTAAAGCAAGCTGCAGTAGGAGTAAATGGGGCGGATCCATCTGAAAATTTATTTTTAGAAGGAGGAGCAACCCCATTCCCTCCTTCAGTAGGCGAGACAGGGAGCACAGTCACGCTTCCTGTGACCAAGTCAACAATCATAGGAGCAGATGAAAGGGGGCACACCAAGCAAATAGATGGAGTAGTGGTCCTAGGATATAGGCGAGCTTGTAAAGGGGTTTGCTGTAGAGTGATCCGAGTAATCTTCTCTCCTCTGACAACATCCCAGAGTGACAAGGACTTATCAGCAGCGGAGACAAGTATGCGGTGACCATACTTTGACCAACAAACACTCGTAATTGATGCAACAGAGTCATCGTCCTTGAATTCTCTTGCAAGGCCTCTGGTCCCAAAATCCCAGATAAGGCAAGTTCCATCAGCACATCCAGCTGTAAAATCAAAGGCATTTTAGCTTTTTACAAAGGCAGCATATAATTCCTAAAAGTTACTTTTTCTATTGGTATATCTTTCCTAAAAGTTATTAATCTAAAAAACCACCAAAAAATTCTAATCTTTTTTGCAACAACTAGCTTCAAGATATCAATTGACTAGCATTATCTCATCCAGCGTGATGCTTCAAGAAACAAAACAAAAAAGAATGAAAGCAAAAGAGCTACATGAATCAACATAATTTTGATTCATGTAGATCTTTTGCTTTCATTCTTTTTTTTTGTTTCTTGAAGTCATGTTCGTCATGTCAAAAGCACAATCAAAAGGGAAGGGGAGTTCAGTAAAGAATTATTCACAGTACCTGCAAGAAGGGTGCCACGACGATTAAAGGCTATGCATTTCATGATCCCATGCTCCAAATACTCTTCTATAATTTCAGGGAAATCCCCCTGCAATGGGTCTTAATCCCAGAAAAGAACCCAAAAGACAAAGGCACACGTCATTAAAGCACATATCAACAGAAATTAAACAGAAGAAAAGAATCCAAATTTATCCCTATTATGTGCACCTATGTTTGAGACGCCCATGTAAAAAGATCTTCCTTTTTTCTGTTTTGTTCTGTTGTTTTTATGGTCTTGTTAGAGGAAAGGGTGAATGTTTTTTGTTTTTACACAATGGGGAAAAGATCATCAAGAAGCATGGACATAGGTGCACATAAAGGGTGAATGTTTTTTGTTTTTACACAATGCTACTACGCCCATTGGAGTTTAAGTTTTTGCTCTATGCTAGCCAAAAGACTAAGTTCTTTCTTAGGTAAAAAAGGAGAGAAAAACCCCTTCATTGTCTAAAGGAAGCTTCAACTAATTTTATCCATGAAAAATACTCAATTTTTCTTCTCTTATCATCTTTTAGTTTTTTTTTGTTGAGTTTTGATTTTTTTTAAAAATAAAAAAAATCACCATTTACTCCAACAAAACCACAAAAACAACCTAACAAAAATAGAAAAAGGTAAATCTTGGTACATGGGTGTCTCAAACATAGGTACACATAATAGGGGATTCTTTTCTTCAAGAAAACCACAAAAACCACAGAAACATTATGTAAAAACAACAAATTCACCCTTTCCAAAACCACTAAAACAACATAAACGTGATGTAAAAACAAGAAATTCACCACAAAATCACATTAACAACAGAAAAATCAAGAATTTTTGTATAAGGGTGTTTCAAGAAACAGAAAATTACCAATGATTGGAGCATCCATGATGCACAACAGAAGCTTAAATGCAGAAACTTGCACTTGATGTCGATTCCTTTCTCCAATTACAGAGAAAAATTCAGTCTTTTGGGGGCTAAAAGGGTTTTAATTGAACAAAACTGTTGGTACAGTGAGGAGAAATACGACTACTTCTGAAGTGGGGGGATTCTTGAAACTATGAAAAAGGGTTTTAAAACAATTTATTAAGGTTGTCTTTTTCCTTTTCCATTTATGAAAAGTGATAAATTCATAGTAAATTGGGGGATAATATATGGAGGAAAAAAAAGCATTAGTTAGTCAATTTTTCATATTTCTGAAAATAATCATTACTAAATACGAAACGGAAGAATTTACTTAATTAGTTATTTTTTAAAAATTATAATTAAAATTTAAAAGATGAAATTTATATCACTAGATAAGTTTTAGTTTTGTTTAAAGAAAAGAAATAGTACATTTAAAATTGTATATATTGTTCAAAAATTTAGTTAATTTTAGATATTATAATTAAAAAATGAAATTTATACCACTAGACAGAGTGACTAGGGATATTTCATCAAATATAAATAAGGGGATTCAGTTTTACCTTACAAATCCTAATACGATAACAACGACAAAGCTTATTAAAACAATATAGAATGAACTTTTTTTTTTTATATTTCTAATTATTAACATAATTGAATAAACGAATCGGAAAAAATCTAACCGAAAAACTGAATTTTTCTCTGTAATTGGAGAAAGCAATCGACATCAAGTGCAAGTTTCTGCATTTAAGCTTCTGTTTTGCATCATGGATGCTCCTATCATTGGTAATCTTCTGCTTCTTGAAACACCTATATACAAAAATTCTTGATTTTTCTGTTGTTTATGTGATTTTCTGGTGAATTTCTTGCTTTTACATCATGTTTATGTTGTTTTTGTGGGTTTCTTGAACGAAAGGGTGAATTTCTTGTGTTTTTACATAATATTTCTGTCGCTTTTTGAGGTTTTCTTGAAGAAAAGAATCCAATTTTATCCCCAAAAAACAAACTAAATCGATAATAACTAAACCGACGGTTATTTTTTTATTTGATTTGGTTTGATTTTAACCAATAATCGATCCAAACCAAACCATGAACAACCCTACCCCTAGTTATGATATATATCAAGATATCTTAATGATAATTGAATTAAATAATAATAAACAAATAAACTACTCGGGGACAAATTATTGAAAATGTGAAATTAAATTTTAAAATTATAAAAATCAAAATAAAATGTAAAGCAAAAAATTAAAATGACTTCATACATAAATTATCAACTAAAATTGCAAAAGGTTAATATGCACATTAAAATTTTTAAAATTTATATACACACACATATATGTATAATTATAATTTTTAAATAAATATTTATATAGCTAAGTTTGTAGTTATTTCTTACTTAACATCATAACTAAGTAAAATTATGTGTATTTTTATAAAATTAAAAATCAAATTTAACCAAATCAAAAAGTCAAATCATACTACAAAAATATCAAATTTTTCCTTGATTTTTGGTGAACAATCCATAAGGATAGTGATGAATACACCGTTAAACAATTCATTCAAATTTAATATTTTGTGACATAAAATATATATATATATATATATATATATTTAATTGTTTGTATTTATATGAGTCCATTTAATTTACTTGCTCCGAATGCCTAGATGAGAAATAAATATAAAAAATTAAAAAAATATATCAAAAATTGAGAAATCGAGATAGGAATAAAGGTGGAAATAAAAAAACAATTTATTCATTTTTTGTTTTATCTGATTTATAAATACAAAAATTAATATAGTGAGAGTACTTCATAAGAAATTCTTTATGCGTTTAAAATTATGAATAAATTAACTTAATTATTCATAATAAATATCTTGAAGGCATTAAAAACATAATGAGACATATCTAAAATACTTTTTAAATTTTTTATCAAAATACCTATAATATATGCAATGGAGGAGTATATGAAATTTGGAGAGTTTATAACTTAAACAGACAAATTATTCTAGTAAATAAATCATCTAGCATTTGAAAAATCAATTAAAATATTAATCCATTCTAGATGAGAATTGATTCGATTGAGTTGAGAAAAAATCAATTTGAGTAAGTTTGTTGATTTACTTTCTCTTTATAAATTCTAGAAAGGCAAGTTCTTGATCTACTTAATTTTAAAAATCAAACATTATTGACGAGATTTAATATATTTTTTTTCATAATTTATCCTAAATTTGTTTTAATTTATTTTAATCTTATTAATATGAAGCTCATGAGATGAATTGAATTACGTTCTATCCATTAAAATTGGTCCAATTCAGCCCTTTTGAATTTCATAAAGATATTTTGTTTGATATTCCAAAATTTTACTAGGAATTGACGGGGGCCCGCACAAGCGGTGGAGCATGTGGTTTAATTCGATGCAAAGCAAAGAACCTTACCGTATCCATTAATCTCATCATAGAAAATAAAGCGAGACTTCACAAACATATACAGAGGTATTAGTCAAATTTAAAAATAAAAGTGTGATTGAAATCAGTAATCACCATGACAAAAATGATAGGATTTTGATGGTATTTTACCCATTCCTAAGAAAAATCTTATTATACTATTCGACATGATATAAAAGATTTTGATTTTGATCAAGTAATTGTATCCAATGATGATTTCACCAAAATCCACTTCTGAAGAAAAAATTGAGTTTAAACTGACATTAAAACTAAGTATCTAAGCAAATGAATGCATACTTGTAAAAATCAACTTGAGAAATAATGAAATAAAAATAAATAGTTATACATACAACACCTTAAAAATACTTTTTAAAAATTTCTCGAGTTCATCAACAATTTTGAAATTATAAGAGATCCATTCTTACGAGAACATAAAAATGATAAAATAAAAGATGAATCCTTTGTTGCTTCTCCATTTATAACAATGTTATGTAGAAGTAGTAAGTCTATATGAGTTGCTCTACTTTCGATGTGGGATAGGATGGTTAATTATTTAATAGGTCCCACTTTATTTTATTTTAGATTTTAGCGCTTAAGTAATTATTGTGATAGTCCATTTTTATTAAAAAATAATAACCTAAAAAGCAATATGAAATATTCAACGAACTAATAAATAAGTTTGACTAAAACAGTCTTCGATGAAAAATTATATAATTATAATAAATGAACCTACTTGAGAATACTTATAACGTCTTATCATTTATGTGAGTCAAAACTCGAACAATAACATCTCATGATCAAAATGTCCAAAATAACTCATAATATTTTGATATCAATGAATATTGCATGACTGACTAGTTCTCCCTCATAATTTTTGTATATCTTATGCATGTGTATTTAGTATATTCATATACCATGTAAATTGTTATGTATAATTCATTTTGTAAACGTTACTGATATCAAATCAAGCTATAAATCTTAAGAGCAAATGATATAAAAGTGTAAAATTAATAGATATCTCAAAAATATCTAAAATATACATATTCTTAGGAATATGCTTGTTCCGACATATATACATTATCATATTTTAAAATTATTTATATTTATTCGAATTCATTTAACAAATATGTCATTTAACAAATTCATTCATTTATTCAAATTCATTTAACAAATATGTTTACTAGTTGTTTTATCAAATATTGTCATATAGACCTATGATAAATTGATTATATAAAAGATCATTTAACCTATCGACATGTAATTTCTATGTGATAACCAAATCTCTTCGACTAATGATTTATCTTCCAATTACTAATTTTCGATTTATCATATGATTATGTCATTATGTAACTTTTAAAAGTTTTAATTTACTACACGTACGATATACGGAATATTATGAATACTCTACCTAAAAGGAGTTATATGAATACCTATTAGCTATAATGATAATACCTCTAACTCCCCGTATATTGGGATATATGTTTGTTCAAAGTGAGACCATGTATGAGATCATTCGAAACACTCTATCGCAATGAAGCCTTTAACTTGAACTTTTATTATAAGGCTCCCCTTAGCCTCTAACTTCAATTTAATAATTTAAATTACTTAATATAAGTGTTTTTTTAAACATAATTGCCCATTTGCAATCTTATTCTGGTGATTATCCTAATTCGTCAACATTTACAAGTCGCATACATACTTTATGTTACGGAGTATTACAACGTATATAACCCATCTCCCAATATTAATTTAAACGTTAAAGTTTATGTCAACATTGGTCAAACAAACAAAGCAATTTAATTTCAGATTTCTTTTATTTTCTAAATCAAAATACATCAGTTATTAATTCTTAGTCATTAAGTCTGAATAATTTTAAGAATTGTAATTTTGAACTTTAAAGTTAAATTCAAATCCTCAAGTAGTCTATTCCAACGTAAAACATACATATACATAAATGATGATATGGACAAATTATTAGCTACCTCAATGCTAAATGTTGATATTTTGTTAAAATTTAAAACATTTTTAAAAATTCAAGAAAACAACACTCTTTTTTCAAAAAAAAAAAAAAAAAAACTTTTGACATATCCTTCCTCAGTTTCTTCTAATTTTACTCAATAAAATTAATTTGGGAGAAAAACTATTGCCGAATTTTCAATTTGTTTGTTAGTTTAGCTATTTAGAAATAGATATATAGTAGATCATTTGAACTAATTATTGATCTTTATGAGTAGCGACAAATACATTTAAATATTATGGTACCCCGTCTATCTTTGAACATAAAAATTTTAAATTTTTTTAAATATATTGATAGCGTAGATATGATTTTAGGAGTATACATACTGCAACCACGATGAAACATTGTTAGGCCTAGAATAGACCAAACATTGTGATAGTTTATTATAGTGGTTATTTGCGAATAAAAAGTCACGTTTTAATCTCTTGCAAGAGTCCTTTAGTTGATTCTTGGATCAGCCCATGTGAAAGAATTTGTTGGGCTGGGCCAAGCTAAATTTTCTATTAAAAGCATCACTTTGTTGGTGAAATAAAGGGTCCAACAAAATATTTATAGTCCAATAGTTCTCTAACCATAGGCAACATATATGATTATGGGTAATCCTTAATTTTTGCTTCTCAAATTAGTGGACTTTAAGTTTTGCCCATGGGCTAAAGTACTCTTTGTTATCATCTAATCTCGTAAGCAGTATCTAATTCACAAAGCATAAGTTTAGGTATGACAAAAGTTTCTGTGTGTTGAATTGTTGAGATTCGAAGAATAATTTATTTATTTTTGACAATAAAAAGTTAAGACCAAACTTCAAACAAAAATATCTGAAGTCAGACGCAAATTTTTAGTTTCAATTGTACACGTCTGAAATTGTTTTTGAAGTGAATAAATTTGTAAAAAAAATAATATTAAAAACAAGCACAGGTTAAATAATGACTTCAAAATCGTATATTCGTTCCATTCATCCGAAATAATCTATCTTAATTATTAGGTAAGGAATCAAAAATATTCTTTAACTATGCGAAACAAAATAATTTTGTCTTCCATTAAAATAAATATCTGGTTCCTACGAAGTATGCCCCCATTCAAATGTGCCGAAGTCATATATGCAAAACCCAAAGCTGAAAAAGAAATTTCATCTATAGTGTTTTCGAAATTTGACTTATATTGTCAATAGTGAAATTAGCTATGAAATTTGTACGTAATTACTAGCTAATTCATTACTAAAAAGTTTATCGCTAATTGATATTTATTATAATCCACTGTTAATCCCTAGCTAAATAAAATTAGCTTGAGATTTTAGTTGTTTAGCTATGAAACTTTTTTTTTATGACAAGGAAAATCGCAGCTGCTACCTTTGGGTGCGCACAGGGTAAAACCCCCACTCCTATGCAATAGCTCGCAAACCACACAGGAGAGGTAACCCGAGCTCGACCCAGAAGGCAAACGGCAAACCCCTTGCTTTCGCTGGCAAGGGGTTTCGAACTTGAGACCTCCAACATGAAACTTTGTCCATCGTTAATTTCATATTTTCTAGTATGATTTTTTTAGGCTTCTTTAAATACTAACACCCTAACCTAATCAGTTGTAACATGTTATTTACAAGTATAAGTATAGAAATATTACGAGAGAAGAATTGAAAACACCTCCAAATTTAAAACGAATTATTTGTTTCATCCCCGTCCTCCGAACTATTGCAGCTTTAAAAACACAATCATCTATTTGACTAACTGAACTTAAATACACTCCTCTCATGTCATCCAATATATTTATATGGTATATATTGTTGATTTTCCGTTGAAACGTAGATGAAGGGACAATATAATTAATGTGTTATACTTGAAGCACGTAGAAGAATATTATAGGGTTGTTATTGGTCACTGATATTATTTCAGAATGTCACAAGCACACCCGTGACACTCTGATAATATGTAACATGGATTCTAGTGTGTGTGTGTGTCTCTCTCTATATATAGCTACTTTATTTTCTTCAATATTTCAACACCAAAAGGAAAAAGACAAGTTTGTGATGTTGCTCTCAATTCATGTCAGTGTGACCAAATTAGTACGTTTATTTTCTTCCTTTCTGTGACATGTGACACTAGTTTGGACAATATTGGAGTACCACACTATTGGTCCCCAACAGTACTCTTCTCTTCCATCTATAGCTACTATATATTTGGTCCAATTAAAGAGTAATTTTCCTAGATAGTCGCCCATACTTGGAAAAGGGAAAAGGATAAAAAATACCCTTCAGACAATACTTTGATTCAAAAATGTCCTTCAGTCAATACTTTGGTAAAAAAATACCCCTATAGTTACTAAATGGGTCAAAAATGCCCTTTTCCGAATAAATATATTATTATTATTTTTTGAACACATGTTCTTCCTAATTAAAATATTATTAAAGAGCCATATACTTGTTTTTCTTTCTTTTAAAATCACTTTAACAAACAAAAATGTAGGAAATAATTTTTTTCTTCTTAATCTCACTTTATCAATTAAAATAAAATAACTTCATGTACCCTTTCGACCGATAATATATGTCATATGTATAAGACATTGTATATCCTTCATTAATTTTATTTAAATAATTATAATAAAATAAGAAATTTTTTTATTTTTTATTTTTTTTCTGAATAGAAGTAGGATAAACATTTGCTAATTTTAAAAAATATTATTAGAAAAAGAATGTGTTAAAAAGAAAATAAATAAAATATTTATTTGAAAAAAGGGTATTTTTGACCCGTTAAAATAACAATAAGGGCATTTTTGAACCAAAGTATTGACGCCAAAGGCATTTTTTGACCAAACTACAAACGAAGGGCATTTTTGTTCCTTTCACATAGTTTAAAGGCATTTTTAACCCTTTTCCCTTTGAAAAATTATCTAGTAATATCGCTTTTGTTTGTTTTAGGATTACAATATCACCCAACTTTACATATTTTCCTCAAAATGTACTTGACACAAGAAAACATCTTTCTCTCTCCAAGTGGATGCCATGTCACATTTTTTATTATTATTAATAATAAATAAAATAACCCATATGTTCTACGTGGTAAAAATAATAATTATATAACGCAAAGTGAATATTTTTAAACAATCCATATTTATTTTCTGTTATTACGGTTAACATTAATTATTTATTTTAAATCATTTACCAAATCATTCATTCTTTAAGTTCTTAAAGAATCTGCAAGGTGAATATTAAAAACAAGTAAAAATGAACGAAAAAAAGGAAAAAGTGACGTTAGATAACAATTTTCACGTTCTCATAAAAAATCAAAAGTATTATATCAACTAACTCATTTTACGGACTTTTTTTTCAAGCAACTATTCCCTCCGTTTATTTTTATTTATTCATTACATTATAAATAATTATTCATTTTTTACTTGTTTACTTTAGAAAATCAAGAGATAATTTATAACTTAATTCCTAATTTACTCTTATTATTAATTATAGTTATTTGTCAATGTATTTTTTAAAATATTAAATTTATTATATTCAGAGATTGATATAATAAAATTATCTTTATTATTTCTTAAGAGATGTGTCAAATTAATACTGAACAAGTAAAGATGTAAAGATGGACAGAAGGAGTAGAAACTAAAATTCCCCTATAGAGAAATTCTAGAACTAAAGTAATTATAATAAGCACAACTTGAAAAAATTTAAAAGAAAAAAATTATTATTAAAAAAATTAATATGACATAGCATCCCATTAGAAGTGTGCACTTTGCATATTCTTTAAGAAATTAAAGAATGAATGATTTAGAATAAATAAATAATGTTAAATGTAATAATAGAAAAAAAAATGTATATCTCTTAATATGCTAAAGTAAACAATTAAAAATGATAAATAAATTAATTTTTTTTTACTAAATATAACATATGAGTTATTTTAAAAAGTTAATTTTTTTAATAAAAAATGAATAATGTGATTCCATTAGGAGAGAGAAGAATGTTTTTTTGTGTCAAGTATATTTTGAGGAAAATATTCAAAGTTAGGTGATATTGTAGTCCTAAAATAAACATAAGTGATATTACTAGGTATACATGGGTGACTATTTAGGGAAATTACTTTCCAATTAAACCTCTGTTGGCATGTCAATGGTAAAAATTACGTAATTACACGACTTAAGATAATATAATCTCAAAAAAAATTTACCATTTGAATTAATTACAAAAATTTCCCTTTTCCTTCTCTATCTTAATATTCGGATACATCACTCCACTATCATATACGTTACAACCCTATTTGTGTATAATGTATCTGGTACAAATGTTATTGCTGATACTTAACCCCAATTATTTCAAACCTAAATCTGAATATGGTTTATAGTTATGCTGATACATAACTTATGTATCGTTTACTATGTATCGGTCGAAAGAGTAATATATCCGCAAGTTCTGAAAATTTGAGACTATTGTAATTTGGAAAATTTTGGGATAGAGTGTAATTAGTGCCCAAATTGTTGGGGTTTCTGTACTTTAATTAAGTACTATTGAGAAAGCAGATTGAGCTAAAACTGGAGAAATTAAAATGCGTTGAATTAAAAATCGGATTGGATCATAACCCGTCCAAATTTACTTTGCAAGAGTTTTAACATATTGTTATTTATCTTTTTTGTAATGACAATTTGAATTCCAACTCAAAAAAATAAATTCTTGATTTTAAAATGGAAAGTCATCCAACATTATTCAACATGGGAACATACATGCACTGATGCAAATAAAGAGTTTTAAAACGAATTGAATTGGAGATTAAATTAGGCTCAATTGAAGATTCTTTTAAAATGGATTGAAATTGACCAAATTTAAATTATCTTAAACCCAACTCATAAAATTCTGGACGGATTACTTATATTTAGGCTCATTTTGATAACCCTATTTAAGAGAGTGTGCAAATTGATGCTATTGGCCTACTTTTTACGAGAAACCATCAAGAATTTCCACATCGAAAGAGAGGATTATTCAAGTCCATATAAAAAGATTAAATTCCCATCTCTTTTCTGGCTTCTTTCCCTAAATAAAATATTTTTTTGCAGTATAAGAAACAAAGAGAGGTCCTTGTAGAGTTTTGTCATTTGTGGGAAAATAGTTTTTGGTGTATGAAATGTTGGTCCACCCTTCGAGATTTTCTTTTTTCACAAGCCACTTTCCCAAATGTTTTTTTTTTTTAGTTAATGACAAAAAATGTGACTTGCCCTCTATCATAATGAAATGGGCTTTTCACTGCACAATTACCTCACCACTCCCATTACTTTTTTACGATTTTGGAGGAAGATCTATCATATATTTTTAACAAAAATAAAAAAATATGATTTTGTTAACATTTTATTTTAATAAAATGCTACTGTTTTGGATGGACAAAAATAGATAAATAGTCACTTTTTATCTAGTTAATTAAATTTTAACATGTGTTTTAAAATTATGATTCGATATTTAACAACTTTTTAATGATGAAATAAAATTGGACAAAATAATTCTACCCTCAATTAAAATACGGAATTTTTTTAGGAATGATCTTTGGAATTTGAACTTCAAAAATCATTTCTAGAATTGTTTCGGATTTTAGTTAAAGATAATTTTATCTAGATTTTATTCTCATTAAAAGTTCACTAATTTCTAATTATACATTTGTATCTAAACCTTAGTTGTCGATTCAAAAATTGACTATCCAGGCATCCACCTAATTTTTAAATTTCGGATTTGATTTTTGAAAAGTAAATAATTTTTTTTAAACAACACTTTTCTCTTCATATAAATATTCTTGGATAATCTTTTTCATGAAAAAGAAATATTACATGGATTTAAATTTATTGCAAAACAGATATTAAACACTTAATCGAGAAATAAAAAAGGTAAGATCTTGCATAGTTTTTCTCCTGGCTTCTCTACCATGCGTGAATTTGTCTTTTTTTAAGTAAAAATAAATACGTAGCTTTGATGTAAATGTTTTTTTTTTGGCACAGAAAATAACTAAGCTATGCATATACATACATTACAATTTTTTTTAAAGAGCAAAATGTTAAAAAAAAAATAGAAGTTAAATTCGACTAAACAAGTCCAGAAAACATATTGTGCGTTATAAGATGTTTTAGGAATCTTTTCCTTTCTAAGCATGTTTTATACGGATCATTTGGTAGCTGGTTAGGAAGAGTTAAATTATTTATGTGTTAAATTTTGTATAAGTAATATTATATTTGATAGCATTATTTTGTCATGTATAAAATTTAATACACCTAATATAATGTTTGATTTGTAATTTAAAATTCCAATAAGTTATTCTGAAATTTATGTATTGGTTTATCCCAGACAGAAAATGAAATTAACTAATACTCCCTCCGTCCACTTTTAATTGTCATGATTTTCTTTTTTAGAGTCAAACGATAAGAGCTTTGACTAACATTTTACAATGTATTATGCAAAAAATTACAATTTATAGTACTTTTCGTATAGTTTTTGAATATCTAAATTTTTTGTTTAAGAAATTGAATTAATGTAATCTAATTTCACTTTGAAAATTAGTCAAATTGACTTTTGAAAAGCGCAACATCACAATTAAAAATGGACGGAGGGAGTACATGAATAACTAAACCTACATATATATATAATTGATTCCGACACAAAATAATATATAAATTACCTCAAAACTAATTTATATATTATTAATATCGGTATAACTCTAACCAACTATCAAATAACCTCCTATTAAATCAATCATAAATATTGGTCATGTACTCATGTTGATAGTTGATTAAGACTAATATAAAATTAATATTATATTTATTTAGTTTGCAATATAGAAACAAGCATAACTTAAATATGCATAATCATGTTTTTTTTTTTTGTAGGATATAAAATAAAATAACGAAATTCTATATAATTAATTTTTATATTATTAATACATGTATAGACCCCTAATATATTGATTAGTGTGCATACACCCACTGGCCACTTGGTTCTTTTTGTTACAAGTGCTATCTTTGGATTAATTACTGTCTGATATTCCCCTTTTAACTAACCTCTTCTTTGGGTTTTACTCACATAATAAATTAGACTGACATTTTCAATGTACTCAGGTTGGCTTCTGCTGCAATACCTAAATAAATAAGAGGAACTTTCACATATAGCCACTCAAAATATTTTAATTATGCTCCATAGCTATAGTTTGATAATTACAATTCATAGCTACATGTTATAAGGAGGAGGGTAGCGAGCGAGACTGGGAGAGAGAGGAGAGAGGCAAGCGAGAGAGGGCAAAGAGTGGAGAAAGGCGAATTATATATGTATAACTGTCAAAATAATGTATAAATGTAACTGATATACATATGTATTTGTATATCTCGTGAGTGAGACTGGGAGAGGGAGGAGAGAGGCGAGCGAGACTGGGAGAGAATGGAGAGAGGTGAGTGAGAGAGGGCAGAGAGTGGAGAGAGGCGAATTGTATATGTATATATGTCGAATTATACATATGTATATATGTCAAAATAATTGTATATATGTATATGTATCAAGTATTGTATTTGTATATGTACATATAATTTGAATTCATATACAATTGAATCGAGTTAAAACATTTGTATTGTATATCCAATCTCTCTCGCTTTATACAAACACAAATTATACATTTGTGTTTGTATAAAGCGAGAGAGAGAGATAGACAAAAGATAACTGGGCAGGGGAAGATTTGTATATGTACAATTATAAGTGTATAGGGCGGAGAGATATGTATATGTATTTGTATATCCCGTCTCTCGCTTTATACAAACACAAATTATACATTTGTGTTTGTATAAAGTGAGAGAGAGATTGGCAGAAGAGAAGAGAGAGAGAGAGAGAAACTGGGCAAGGAGATGAGAGTGGCGAGCGAGAATTCCAGAGAGATGGGGGGAGAGGCGAGAGAGAGAGAGGAAGAGAGGAGAGAGGCGAGAGAGAGAATGAAATTATACCTTAAAGTTAGTTTCAAATTGTAATTAATGCAAATTATAGCTATGGTAGATAATTAAATAGTATAAGTTTGCTTAGCCACATAATTTTCCCAATAAATAATTATACAGACAATTAAGAAGCCTTTCTAATTAAATAAATAATACTCCCTTCATTCACTTTTAATTGTCATGGTTTCTTTTTCTTTAGAGTCAAATTATAAAAACTTTAACTAATATTTTACGATGTATTTTTTCCATCATATTGATCTGCAAAAAATTGCAATTTACAGTACTTTTCGTATAGTTTTTGAATATCTATTTTTTTTGTTTAAAATATCGAATTAATATAATCTAATTTAACTTTGAAAATTAGTCAAATTAACTTTTGAATAGCACAACATGACAATTAAAAGTGGACGGAGAAAGTACTATTCATATTAAATTTTACACGCTCCTTAAAAATATAATGATTGAAATGAGTATTTTATCATAATACGTACATTAATTAATGTTCAATATTAGGTCTTGAAAAATAATTTAAAAAATAAGAAAATATAATAATTATTTTTTTAATATGTTAAAAAGTAAGAAGTAAAAGTGAAAATTCATTTATAAAATAATGAACAAGCAAAGTGAACGAAAGGAAGGAATATTATTAAGGAATATAGAAACTCTTAAAGAATTTTAAAGTAATTTTGGCTTCAATTTTATATAGGAGACTCTATATTGGGACGTAAAACTGTAATATTCAGGAAAATAGATAAAATTACTTTGGGTAAAAAACTTTATAGTATGAAGTTAATTTTTGGACAAATTATGTTGTCACAATTATTTTTTCTGTTTGTCTTGGAAATGGTGCTCTACGTTTTCTGCGTTTCACGAGGTCAACTATATGATTTAAAAATTAATTTTAGAAGATTATTTATAATAGTATTTTATTAAAATTAATAAATTATTGTAATTATATGTTTCAGCCATATTTTGTCCCAATTAGTAACCGACTTTTCAGTTGATAAAACGAGCAAATTTTAACACTCTATAAGTTCCAAAATAAATGAAAGAGATTGAAAATAAAATAAGGGTCAAAAAATTAAATTAAAATATGAATCGGATAATTGATTTTTTCAAATTTTAGTTTTTCAGTATACACCTGAAAAATTATTATTGAAGTATTTAAGAAATACTTTAATACTACTATCAAATAAATAATTTGGCTCCCTAAAATATCAAAGTTGTGATAAATAGGGATAAGACCACATGCGTATCATCTTTCCAAATTCATTTTATAAAATTACACTGAGTAGTATATTATCGCGTCATCCAAAGAAATATAACGAAATTTTAAACGTGACAAATAGCTAGAGCAAAGTAGTATTACGATAAAAATTTACCCACATTTGTTATTTACATCAAAATAATAAATTGCAGGTTCAAACTACCAAGGAAGCAAACATAGAAAAGTTCATGGGAGTGGTAACAAATAGGAAAAAATCAAACCAATAATAACCATGTCAAAGTCTCGCCTACGTACAATTTAATTACTTAATGACCTAGTGATCAATGAAATGACTTGAGAATAATGAAGTCCCAGGTTCAAATTTCCCCACACAAAAATATTAGCAAATGATTTCTCCCCATATATCCTAACCTTTTGATTGTCATGCGATCAGACCCGAACACCATGATCATAAAAAAAGTTACTTAATTATAACTATTTAATGTACATATTTACCTCGATGTACTACTTAACCATGGTAAAATAATGTACTTTGGTATATTCATACCACCTAAGTTCTTGTGAATGGTCCATGGACTATGCACCTAACAAATTTTCTTTTCAAATACATCAATTTAAAAGAAAAAAACTTCATAGTTCTAAATATTGTTCATGAATGTGATTAATTCCTAATACATTAGAGGATACATCTGTATTAATTCCCATCCTAAAAAGTATTCCGTTCGTCCACTTTAACTTTATCACGTTTTTTTCTTTTTAAAAGTTAATCTGATTAATCTTCAGAGCTAATACAATAAAAAAGTTATCATTTTTTTCATATTAATATGATGAGAAAGTGCATTAGTAACATGACGAGTATAAATGAACGAGGAAGTATAAAGTATAAACAAAAACTTTGGAAACACACAAAGAAAAACATATATTACTACACAAAAACTTGCTTACAGAGCAGGTTTCTTTCATAAGTATCCTGAATTTACTATCAAGAAATATACTTCTCTACTTTTTAGTGACTGTATTCTTTAAAAATGCATGCAGCTTCTTCAACCCCAAGCATTTCTTGAAGTTTACAACTTTAATTCCTGAAAAAAATAAGCAAAAAATTTGCACTTGCCATGGGAATTGCAAATTCAGTGCAGGGTTCATGTTGGCTTCTTGTTTTCATGGTGTTTCTTCTATTTAATTTATCACATGAGTTCTCAAAACCTTCACAAAATGAAGCTATAGTGAAAATCAAGCAGCTTTTGAACTTCCCTGAAGATTTGAGTAGTTGGAGTGACAACACAGATTTTTGTAACAGTGAGCCAAACAGTGCCTTAACACTCATGTGTTATGAAGATAACATAACACAGCTTCATATTTCTGGCTATAACTGGTTTCCTAATTTGCCTCAGGGGTTTTCTACAGACACCCTTTTCTCTAATCTTGCTCTTTTGCCTAATTTAAAGGTACTTTCGTTGGTTTCTTTAGGTTTGAGAGGAACTTTACCTAAAAAGATTGGATTTTTATCTTCTTTGGAGATTGTTAATATCAGTTCAAACTTCTTTTATGGTGAGATTCCAGGAGAGATTTCATATTTGAAGAGTCTTCAGACACTTATATTGGATGATAATAAGTTTACAGGTCAAGTTCCTGAAGGGGTAGGTTTACTTCATTCTTTGTCTGTTTTGAGTTTCAAGAACAATTCATTTTCTGGTTCATTGCCTAATTCTTTGTCAAATTTACAAACCCTAAGAATCCTTTCTATTTCTGGTAATAATTTTTCTGGGGTTGTTCCAAACCTTCATAATCTGTCAAATCTACAAGTTCTTGATTTGGAAGGTAACAATCTTGGACCTAATTTCCCTAATATTCCAACCAAGTTAGTATCTTTGGTACTCAGGAAGAACAAGTTCAGTTTAGGGGTACCAAAAGAACTGAGTTCATGTTATCAGTTGAACAAATTGGACATTTCTTCCAATGAACTTGTTGGACCCTTTTCACCAACAATTTTATCATTGCCATCACTAGGCTATTTGGATATTTCTGGAAACAAACTAACTGGGAAGTTTCTAAAGAATTTGACATGTAGTCAAGACCTTTCTTTTGTGAATTTATCATCAAATTACTTGACAGGGGAGTTGCCTACTTGCTTGCACCCTAGTTCTGGTTCCAAGAATGTATTGTTTTCTGGGAATTGTCTGTCGAATAAAGAGCAATGGCAGCATCCTTATTCTTTCTGCCATAATGAAGCTTTGGCTGTTAGTATTGAGCCTCATAAGGGAAAGGTTAAAGGGGGAAATGGCAAAGCTGTTCTTGCATCAAGTATGGTAGGAGGTTTTGTTGGAGTCGTAGCGATTGTCGGTTTGGCTTTCGTGGTTGTTAGAAGAGAATATGCCAAGCAGAAAGCTAGCAAAGCCCCTCATACAAGATTGATACTTGAAAAAATCTCTCCTGCTCACACTCTTAAGCTGCTTAATGATGCAAGTAAGCTCTCTCCCTCTCACACACATTATGTTAATGATTTCAACTTGTGAAAGTTTTTAATTCCTGAAAATTGTAAATCTGATGTTCTGTAAGGTCTGTGTACACTCTACCTTATTACACTGAGTACGTTGTTGTTGTCATTGTACTTGAAAAGTCTATATAAACATTTTGAATTTAAGCATTATTCCACAAAAGGAGTTTCTTTATATATAGATTGAAAATATCAATTTGCTTCAGGAAATTGTCCAATACTGTGTTATTGGAATAAACTCTGTTCTTGCCTAAATTTCAAGATGTATCAAATCTTTGATTTTTGATAGGGTATCTTTCTGAAACGAGGAAGTTGGGATTGCTTGGGGCCCCTCCTTATCGAACGTTTGTCTTGGATGAGCTTCGAGAGGCCACTAATAACTTTGATATGTCAAATCTAATCGGTGCAAGCTCCAGTGGGCAGGTATGGATTTCCTTACTAAATACTGTAAGACTGTTTGAACAATGTTAGTCCACATGGACTGTTTTGTAGTTCATTCCTCAATTCTCTTGCATGTATGGTGAATGCTGATTGTGCTTTTCTATTTTCTGAACTATAGATTTACAAAGGGCGTCTCACAGATGGCACTGTGGTTGCTATAAGAAGCATAAAAATGAGGAAGAGGCAAAGCGTCCAGTCCTACACTCATCAACTAGGGCATATTTCAAAGATCAGATACTGCCATTTAGTTAGTACTATTGGACACTGCTTTGAATGCTATCAAGATGACTCAAATGTTAGCCGAATATGTTTAGTCTTTGAATTCGTGCCAAATGTGACACTGAGGGGGGTCATATCAGGTATATAGTCTAGAAAAGTTCATCTGATTCGTGAGTTATCATATGTCACAACAGCTGCAATAGTTTATAATTAAGCATTTAGTTTTAGCTATTTGACTATTTCTACCATATTACATAAATTATACTAAGTCTAAGTTATTAACTTCTGGTACATAGATGTTATAGAAAACAAGCATCTTTGTGACAATCCGTTCCATATTGTTTTGATACATATTACTAGGTTGTCCTCAATCACAACAAGTACCTCTACATTGTACTTCTTGTCAAAAGTGTTGATGAATTTTAAGGGGACATGAAATGCTTTTAATTACTTTCTCCTAGATTATGCAACACACTGTTTCTTCTTTGCCAGATGCTTAAATGTACAGGTGTTTATTGTCTTTAAGACGGTTGTTCTGAATTCTTATTCTGGACTTCTTTGCAAACGCTCGGTTTTGTAGAAGTAAAATCAGCTCAAAAGTTTACATGGACGCAACGGATGTCAGCTGCAATAGGGATAGCAAAGGGAATTCAGTTCCTTCATACTGGAATAGTACCAGGGATATTCTCCAATCAATTGAACATTACAGATGTATTGCTGGATCAGAATTTCCACGTAAAGATTAGCAAATACAATCTGCCTTTGTTAATTGAAAATAACAAAATGGTATGCAAACCTCTCTTCTCTACTATATTCTCTATTAATCACTCATTTCATTCTTGGACATTCATCATTTCCTTATTGCAACTGTTCTTAGGATACTGGACCGTCTTCTAGTGGATCAAAGGGAAATGATGGGCAAAGGTAAATGATCTCATCATTCTAAGCTGCTACTGCTACATTTTAGGTCTTCATTGCTCCACTTTTATGGTTCGATTTCAGAAGCACTTATTGTAAACTAATCTTGTTATACTTCTAAATGCAAATTGGTCTAAAAAGGTTTTAGAGAGTCTTAAGCGTATCTCAACCAATTCTAGACAACACCTCTCCAGCCACTAGTATCGGGGGTAGGCACCGATATAGCATCATCCCTTTCATTGGCTATGATTCCTGAAGACAATATATAGAGCCATAGACTTGGACCATCTACCGTTTTCAGGAGCAGCAAGTAGACTACTAGTTGATGTCTTTTCATGCCTCACACTTTGATTTATTTCTTCGACTGTCATTAAACTGTCAAGTGTTTTTCTTGCCTTGTTGAAAGAGCAATAGGTTTTTTGTAATCTCAGAAACAAAAAGCAAAACTGGACTTTCAGTCGTATTAATGAATTCCTTCTTTTGTTAATACCTTCCTGAATGCAGGTTAAAATACGAGGAGAAAGATGATGTGTATGACTTTGGAGTAATCTTACTTGAAATCATATCAGGAAGGACAATCAATACAAAAAATGATATAGATGTTTCTAAAGACATTGTAAGAGTCATGACATTTATGAGAAATTCTTTCATGTCATCAAGTTGAAGAACTATTTTGTTAAACCTTTTGTTGTTGTTCTTATTGCAGCTAATAGTTAGCTTAACAGCTGACGAAATAGCTCGGAGGAACATCATTGATCCAGCTGTTCGGAAGGAATGTTCAGATAGTTCTCTTAGAACATTAATGGAACTATGCATAAAATGTCTTTCAGATGAACCATCGCAACGTCCTTCTGTAGAAGACTTGATATGGAACTTGCAGTTTGCAGCTCAGGTCCAAGACCCTTGGAATAGAGACACTTATGGCAACCAGGAGTCCCCTGGTTATGTGTAAGAACTTATGCAAATATCCAATGATCAATGGACCTTTTCTTGTACAAAATGTAATATTATACCACTAGGATAATAATTAGTTTCAATTGTTTAGTAGTAGTCTCTATTGCAACTCTTCTGGCCATGATGTTTCAGTACTCTTTTGAGAATATTGAGCCAAAATTTGTATGCAAATGTATATTATTGCACACTTATTTTAACGAGGCCAAAATTTAAAAGGTGGCCTTGCACCGACCATCCAATGGACCATGGACTAAACGGCAAAAATCCTATTTGTGAAAACCACCCCTCAGCGCCAAATGATTATCATTAGATTACTATTTGGCAGTTGAATAAAAAATGAATACTTGATAACTACTCTGTTTCATTTTATAGGACATTATTTAACTAAATAACGAATTTAAGAGATGTAGAGAGATTTTAGTAGTCATGTAATATTTTTGTAGAGAGATGTTTTCTTATGGAAACTTTTGTGAAATATGAGACAATAGAGAGACTCGTTCAACCATATTTTCCATTGAAAAGATATCATGTTACGTTTGATTTTTTATACTCAAATTCGTTTCTTTAAACTTATTTCTGAGCAAATCATCATGATTTGTGAATTTAAGATTTAAATTTTATAAGTTTATATGACAATCTCAAATTATTAATATACAATAATGATTGAGTTTATAGAAGCTACTTCATTTCTGTGAACCCATACCTTCAACTCTAAATCCGCCATTGCTCAATCATACCATAGAGGCGAATTTAGAATGGATTTCTATAAGTTCAATTGAATCAATTACTTTTGAGTTTTGACTTCAACTATGAATAAATATAAAAAGTTAAAATGTGTACACATAATAAAGATCACCTCTTCTCTACCACATAACATACACTTTCAAACACATAATTGATGATTGTTATTTTGAACCATCTTAAGCCTAAACGTGTTGACCAATCCCTCATCAACTCTCACCAAAGAATGTGGTTGACTAATGAAGTCTACCATAAAGGAATTTCTTGGTTTCTAAGCAAATTAGATAAACTAGAATTAAAAATAGGAGTCAATCATAATACATGGAACTTTCCTCTCAATGTAAACCTTAGAAAGGTATCCATGACCCTTTTAAAAGTTAACACAATGGGCAAATTCACAATTCACTGGTGTGGTACGAACAATAAGTTGAAAGAAAGTGTAACAACAACAACATACCCTGTAAAATCTCACAAAGTGGGGTCTGGGAGGGTAGAGTGTACACAGACCTTACCACTACCTCGTGGAGGTAGAGATGCTGTTTAGATGAAGTGTAACATGATGCAATAATCTAGATAAAGACAGAGAAGTAGCATTTAACAAAAACTTGAGTGTGTATGCTCATTCTATTGATGAAAATTGGTGTTACATAAGGGTATATAACCAGTATTGTACAGTTTTTAATGTACAATTAATGTGCATGAATAGCAAAGAATGGACCTGAATACTAACTACTCCTATCCTTTGGGATACCAAAGCAAACAAAATCCGGTAACGAGGAGGAAATCTCCAAAGTAACCAAAAGAAATATAAAACTTTTATACAAGCAGAAGTGATAGAGAAGAGCACTGAACAAAAAACTCAATCATCTTCGAGGAGGGTCAACAATTGGACTCATTTCTATTTCTGCAGTCTGAAAGTCTCTTAAATTTCTGAACTTCTCTCCTTCTCTTGCAATCTGAATATCACGAGGTCTAGCATGCTGAATGAAAGCTTTGACGATAAAACGAGGAGCAAGTGCAGCTATTGTTATGGAAAGCAAGCAAAACCAGAATTTAGCTTCCCTAGCTGCATGGAAAATGGCCCTGCAAAAATGATTTTACATGCAAATCAGTTATACTTCTCTGACTTGATAAGTTTGTCAGCATAAATCAAGAGAATCCTGAAAACTTCTTTGTTACCATGTGAGCTGGTAAGTTGTGAAGAAAAATTAAAACTGAAAAAAGTTTTCTTGGTTGATTTACAAGATACGAGCAGAAATACTAATGGTAATCGTGATTCAATTTTAGCAAGTGCAGCTTCTGCATGGGAAATCAAATTCCAATACATTCTCTTGCAGATTTCAATTTTGGAAGGGACAGGGATCTGAAAACTGCAACGAAATACACACAGACACTACTATACGGGACATCTATTTTTCGCGAGACATAAACAAAAGCATAACAGGAATATTTGAAGTTAGCAGAATATGAATGAAGAAGAATTATATCCTTCCAAGTTTGTCTATTTATTTATTTTGCTCTCTCTTGCTGTTGGATTTGCACAAAAGACTCAAAATACAGGTTAAGTGTGCAAAGGTCTCCAGGCCTAGAGACAGATTAAATATAAGAGTGGAATTGAAGTCTTAGTTTTCTGTGGTACTGCATCTCAAGCGAAAAGGTCACCTAGCTTTTAAAGGAAAAGAAGCAACCATCTTCAGAAACTAAAGCTTTATGTTTGGATTTCTTCGAATCTTTTAGTTTTAGCAATTTTCTCCACTAGCTAACAAGTTACGAAAGAAGTCTTTGAAAGTGCCTAAAACTGTATAAGTAAATATAAATACAGTATGGGCAAATGATGTGCAGTGTCCACAGAGAACAAGAATAGATTATCTATAAGAAAATCAGCAGAGTGATCTTACCAGTATCCAGGTAGAAATGTCAGCGAGTCAATGACAATGACACAAATAAAAGTGGCTACTATAGATCCCCAAATAGCAGCATGAGCAATCCAAGACCAACGAATCACATCCATTGCTAGATGTACATTGACCAAAATAACAACAGCAAGTGTCCATAGATCTCCAATGCTTGAGATATCAATCTCACTTTCCCAGTATGCTAGAACAGGTACAAAGAAGGCCACTATACTTTGCCATAAGGTGTCAATCATGGTTACCCAAAATAATTTCTTATTATAGCTCTCTTGCCTTTGTCCAGCACCGTAGAGTTGTGGATACTTCATAAGAGTCACTCTACTTAGATCCTTATCGAGAATCCCAACAACTATTGTAGGCACCGCAGTATAGATTATGGAGTATAGCATGCTGCTCCAGTCAGTTAGAGCAGTGGTCAAAGTGAAAGCTGTAAAGAGAGCATACCTGAGCAGAACAATTAAAAAGGGTCAGCTGTTGCTGAAAGGAAAATTCACAAAATTATTTCACAACTCCATATTTTAGTGTTCTCTATTATGGATTAACATTCTACATGAAACTTAAGTCAGACATCATTAAACAATCTGGCTAATGGCCTAACATATATTACTCATTAACTACTTAACTCTTCATAACTATATTCCAATTTGACAACAGTTATTGAGTGAGTATTTTAAGCTATGTTTCTTTTTTAAACTTAGAAAGGTTTAGTACTAATGCCTAAGTGTATTTTCCACTGAATTGTGTCTAAATTACCAAATCCTAGAGGCTAGAAATAGCGAGAAGCATGAGAGAGAACTGTACTCTCGCTACAAGTACACTTACCAGAATAAGACAAAAACAAGGATAGCATTTCTGTAGAAGTTGTATAATATCATGTAGCCCATTCGTTGATAATTCCAATGGCCATGAACCAACAGAAGAGGGACCAAGAATCTGAATTGTCCCATTGCAAAATCTGATGCCATCACAGCTTGACGTCCCTCTTGGCCACTGATGCCAATGCCCACATCAGCCATTTGGATCATTGACACATCATTTGCACCTGAAGTCATAACAATGAATTTTAGATCAGTATTGCTTCTTTAATTTTTTTCTTTTGTCACTTGTCGTGTAGATTTATTTCAGACAGTACAACTCCTAATGCCCCATCAGAAAGAGTACTAACACTTACCATCCCCAATTGCGAGTGTCATGTCATCAGTGCGGTTCTTTATGAGAGCAACAATTCCGGCCTTTTGTAATGGGGCCACCCGGCAACAGAGTACAACAGAACAATAACTGGCCAACTGGAATAGCTGCATTGAAATGAAGAACATGTTTAAGTAAAGGGGATATGCAACAGTACTGATGTATTTATGTAATTATGTATTAGATAAAAACGCAGAGAGAGAGAGAGAGTTTAAGATCTACAAGCATTACCAATTCTTCAAGTTCGCCGTCAAGGACATAAACGAGGCTTGTTCCATCAATGATTAAAGCAATTGCACTTGCTCCAGCTCCAATAGTTTCCTCAGCATTATGTGGTGTTAGACTCTTACACCTAGTCAGTGCAGCTTCCAAAGATCTTTTACATGACTCCTTAGATTTGTTATTTATCACAATCTGAGTCATACTGTTCGTTAAAAGTTTCGAGGAATAGCCAATTGAAATTGCAGTCTCTTGCTTGTCCCCAGTCAAAACCCAAACTTTAATGCCTGCCACTCTTAAGGACTCAATAGCTTCTGGTACACCTTCCTGCAATTTATCTTCAATACCAGAGGCACCTAATATGGTGAGGTTCTTTTCTACATTGCCAGCTACTTTCCGAAGTAGAGCTGCCCTACCAATAACAGCAGTGTTTGCTGCCTCATAAGAAGACTGCCATTCCTCAAATTCAGAAGCACTCATTTCTCTCATCCCCACTACAAGAGTTCTGAGACCCATTGAGGAATAAGAGTGTAGATGCAGTTCTGTTGCTCGCACTACATTCAAGTTCAATGATTTATCTATGATGCCAAACATGGTTGTATCAGCACCTTTAACAAAGACTTTTACTGTGTTGTCAGGGCAGCCTAATATTACTGACATCCTCTTCCGATCACTGTCAAATTCATGTAAGCCTAGTACATTGAACCTGCAATTACCATGAAATGGAGATTAGAGTCATTCGACTGTGTCATAGGTAACTAAAACAGCATCGTATCAGGGACAGTGTGATATGAGAGTTGCATAATAGATACAGCTGAATCAATCTATTTATGCTAGAAAGTTCTTTCCAATATTCAAAAGTTTAAATCTCCGTCAGTCAAATGAAAAGAAGGCCGATTGATTCACAGCTAAAATAGAATTTCGATGAAGGTATGTGCGCGCGTGCTCACAAATTTATATTTGATAAGCATGACTTAACTAGCCTTTCATGAATTTAAAGCTTCAAACATCCACATTTCCATTGAGTTTCCTTATTACGGTAATTCTAGTTGCTGAGCATTTAAAGTAACGCATACCTAATTACCATAGTAAGGTTGGATCTCCAGTAGTACAAGAAAAACTAAACAAGCACAGAAGTTGAGGAAAGGGGAAAAACTAAGTTTAACATTACCTTTGTCTTTCTCCTTGAACATCTATTACTATATGGCCTGATGTTCTCTCAATGAGCATAAACCCATAAGCTGCAGCAGCATAAACCAATGCCTGCTCATCCGGAGACTCCCCTTGGTAATCTACCAACTTCACAGCCGGATCAGGTGTCTCCACGGCAAGAGGGACAATTGTGTTGCAAGCAGCTAATGCAAGAAAAAAATCATGAACATGTTTCCCTTCATCTGAATGCTTCCCATTTTTTGATATATTCAAAAGCACCGGATCAACCTTCACCTTCATTTTCGGCCTTAAAACCTGACCGTCAACTAGCCAAATAAGAAAGAAAATGTAAGTTCCAATGTGTTACCAAACAGGCGCCACAAAAGAAAGGGTTACTTTCTTTATCTAGGAGGTTTGGGGGTGGGGCGGGGGGGCGTTGAAAGATGATGAGAAGTTGTAGTACCTTTAACTGAGAATCCAGCTACTTCTTCTTGAGAATCTGATTTTCCACTACCATAATCTACACCCCAAATGCTTGCACATTGAAATTCCATCTTGTTCTCAGTTAGGGTACCAGTTTTGTCAGAGAAAACATATTTTATTTGGCCCAGATCCTCATTTATGTTAAGGGCCCTACACTGGAATCTTGCGTTTGAAGTTTCATCATACATTCGATTATCTTGGATCATAAAGTAGGCCTGACCAACACGAACAAGCTCCATAGATATGTACAGTGATATAGGGATCATAATCTGGTAGACGATAACTGACATCAGAAAAGTAAACACTAATTCCAGTCCCCAGCCATAATAATTGTAGTCTTCAACTTCGTCTTCTGAGAAGTCCAATTTCCTGTAGAAGGGGATGGTATTTAACTCATCCTTGTGGTGCCTCAACCAAACACCGGCACAAATGGAAACAAGAGTACATAATGCAATTAGGAAGAAAGAGAGGATAATGATCTCCCTATTCATTCGGGTCTCAAGACGGCTCCTCTTTGATGGAGCTCCAGAGTTGTTGAGCATAGCTTTAGTTTCTCTTCCAGCATAAACTGCAACTCCAATAGCCCAACTAGTGTTCTTGAGCTCACAGCCACGGAGGATTATATTTGAAGGTCCAAGAGAAACACGCTTTCCATCTATTTCCATATTAGCATGAAAACCGTAAATGTTCCTATTCGGTTTCTCACATTTGATCATCCCACTAATGCTGTCCTTTTCTGGAATCTTCATTTGCGTCTCCTGCTTTGCATACCGTGTCTTCAGATTTGATTCCCCATCTAAATTAATAGTCTGGATATAGGCAACCCCAGTGGGATCACTTGTCGAGAGCAATACCATATCACAAGGAATGGTACCACTTGATGAAAGTTTGATGATTTCACCCACCTTTATCTCCTTCCATTTTTTCTCTTGAAACTGACCATCCAACAACACTAATGCCAACCGATTATTCTCAATCCTATCAGAACGGTGGCGCCTATAATCCTCGTAGGCATCCTTAACTGCTGTAACTAATAGCACAAAAGCCAACGGAAGAATTGAAGCTCCCCGACCAAAGACAGCCAACATAGGAAGCTGATTAAGAATAGCAATCACCAAAAAGTATATGTATGCAACTCTATGGAACTGCTCGAACAGGTTTCGAGGCAAGAAGGTCACAATAGAGTATTTCGCAGTCCTAATTGAATTCCCCGAAAATTCAAACTTCTCATTTGTCCTTTCAGGATCACTTAAATAAACAATTCTAGAATCCTCATCACTAATCTCTTTTTGAGATGTTCCATACCCCTCAGAGTCAGCACCCCGCGACCCATACCTCACAGGTTTCGATCCTAAATCACCTAAATTCACCTCCCTCACAGACCCCCCACCAGATGCCCTTGACCTGTTAGATGACATACTTCTTATAGAGGATGAATTCATCATAATAGAATCAGTTACTGTAGAATTCTCCATATTAGTTCACAAGACAATCTAAGGTTATAAGGGACAGATGGTTTAAACAGATCAGCAACAACAACAGGAATCTCTAAACCATAATCTCAAGATCACTAACCCCATCAAGAAGTTAAAAAAAACTAAACTTTATCAGATTCATCAAAACCCCAGATAGTCAATCAAAACCACAAACAAAAAAACAATCTAAAAATTCAATCTTTAAAATCTCACAATATACTACAACCCAAAAAGTCAACTATCAAGAAACACACAAAAAAGGGTATATCTCATAAAAATACAAAAAAGGGTCATCAGCTATAGATGTAAATCACAACTTACTTGCATAGATGTAATAGACAAGAAATGAAAGTGAGATTCTTTTGTGGGAACTTGAATGGGAATAATAATAATTTATAAAATTGGGATATAAGTGAAGATGAAATTCAAAGGTCAAAGACATTGTAGAAGCTGTTCTTGTTTGAAATTATGGGGTGTGGGGTGAGGGGGGTGGGGTGAAATTTACAAGAAGATGGGAAAAGGATTATTAAACAAAGTAATGGGAAGAGAGTCGTTAATGGTAGGCTCCAAAATGACAAAAAAAAACAAGAAAATGGTTACAAAATAGTTTCACTTTGTTTATATATTGAAGCTGTGCCGCTGTTCTAGAAGGAAAGGCTGCAAATATATTTTCTGCAGTGACAATCTTTTGTGTGCTCTTATGATTGCATATTATTCTTTTGCAGTGGTGTGGGTGTGGTTGGGGGTGGAGTGTCGAAAATTGAATCGAAATCGAAAAATGTTATTAATATACAATAACAATATCATATTTCGTAGAATCCCTTAAAGTAGGATCTAGGGAGAGAGTATACATAAATCTCATCACTATCTCGTAAAGATAGGGAGGCTGTTTTCACAAGATTCTCGGCTCAAATGTGTCAAATGCTATTGATATAATAGTTTAGATTTTATTTTGTATCGTGATCTTGTAATGATTTAGGGTATTTCTTTTTTTAATGGATTAATTGATAATCCAATAATAACTGAGGATAAATCTTGTTGATTTCTTACGTAAAAAAAAAAAAAGCCTATAAGTTTAGTGTTTGTTTTTGTGTTTCATCTTTTTTTTTTTTCTTTTCTATTATAGGTATTTCAAGGATATTGCTTAAAAGAATTTGTCTATGAAATGTTATGCTTATTATTTTCTATTTGTAATTAATCTTTCTAACATTGTGCGCTGTGAGCTGTCAATATTTCTTCTAAATTAGTACTTGATGTCAATTTAATGAAACTTGATTTTTAGAAATTACTTGTAAATTCTAAACTATCTTATTAAATTTCCAAGAGTACTTTATTTGTTTAATTTTATCATGTTAGTAACTGATTTTTAATGAAGATTTTTTTAATACAAAATCTTAATTGTTAAATTGATAATGATTTTAACTCATTAACTGTTATTTTGACCAGAGGCGGACCCACATGCACCTGTGAAGGTGCACGTGCACCCGGTAACTTTTAAAAAAAATTTGTATATACATGTATAGATAGTTGATAAAAAGTTAATATATTTAATTGTGCACCATTATAACCAAAAGTTGTCTGGGTGTACTGGTTGAAGTCGCCATTAAGAATCGTGATTGTGCGAGTTTGATTCTTGTGAATGGTAACAATTTTTATTTACAACTTACAAGTATTCTTCCCTACATAATTGAAGTCCTACTCCTATTATCTCTGCATAAATTGGTAAGTTCTTCTTTTTAAGCGTACTTTTTTTGAATTTGTAGTTGATTATTGTGATTTGAAATGGATAGATTTTTGATGAAACATAATTCTTCTCAACCAAGTGCTAGTTTTAGAGACAATTCTTCGCGTTTTATAGATGAGTTTGATTTGCAGTCACTTAAACCGGATCTTGGAGAAAAAATATCCACTGATAAATATAGCCCTAGAATACGAGATGAAGTGAGAAGACACTACATTCAACAAGGGCCTTTTAATTTTTTAAAATTATATTGGTTAAAGTGAAATAAAATAATAAAATTCACAATTAAAATTTATTGGGGCCTCAAAATTTTGGAGGCCTAAGCAGGCGCTTTGCTAACCTTACCCTTGAGCCACTCTTAGTGTTGCCCCCTATCTTCAAATCCTGGGTTTGCATATGATTTTGACAGTTATTTAACGTTTTAGCATATCTATAAATTAATAGTAATAAGTCAAATCGAACTTAACCCACCAATACAAGCTTCGATGGTTAGTCTCTATAAGTTTGAAGTTTGGCAAATATTTCCACAATGCCTCAAACTTATCAACAAATTTCATTTAGACATTCAAACTACGATTTATTCAAAATGAGCACCTAAACACATTATAAAGTGTTCCTATTAAACATTTTTGGTTCAAATTTTTATTTTATCGATATTCTCAAATATTCATTAAGTAGATAAGTTAATCATTTAAAATATGTCACCTCCTATAATTGTACGAATTAGTCTTTAATAAGGTGTAAAACCTAAGACATGTTCCTATTGAGTATAATGTATATTATTCAAGGAAATGACATATTTTAAATGGTTAACTTATCTATCGTAATTGAACATTTGAGATCACACACAAAATATTTTTCAAATTCAAATCAAAATTAATTTAATAATCAGAAAATGTCTAGTTCAATTTTTTCCCAAGAAATTGTTTGAGTGTGTTATTATTCAAAAATGTTTTTTTGTTTTTCCATTCTAGTTTGAATCTAATATTAATGGCTTATTAGGAAAGAATTTTAAAGTATTGTTTCGTGACAGCTTGATATGAGTAGATTTATTTATAAATTTTTTATATTATTAATCACTAATATTATTCTTATTTTGTCCCATAGTTTAAATCAAAAAGAAATTCAGTTTCTAACTTATGTATCTCTAATATATAATACTATAATCTTTAATTCTACCATGGACACTAGTAGGGGCATTTTCGAGTTATTACAATAATTTAACTAAAGAAATAAATTTTGTGAGTGTTTATGTGACGTAAAAGGCAAAATTTATGATCAAAATTTCTATAAACTTTACTTTAAGAAAAAAATTTAACCTACTGCACTTCAATATTATTTTTTTCGAAGAATTAACCTAAATATGATTAAATTAAAAACAACTGATCAATAAATAATTTATATATATCGATTAAAATAAATAAATTATAAATCTATCTAGCTATTTGGATAAACATTCCTTTTTATCCGTGATGATAACTACACTACACTATAAATTACCATATTCTATAATAGAAAAAAAAAGACTTAGAAAATATATCGTAAGCATATAGAACTGATTGATGGGGAAATAATAACTGTAGTTAACTGAAGAATTTAATATGAATGAGACGCCTATATATACTTCCACTTTAATCTATGTCACTTTATTTTTTTATAATTAGTTTTGTTTTTTATTCTGGTGTTCAATATTTATATTAGAGCCCTGTTAAATTTAAATTCACTTAAGAAAATCTCCTATTGAACATAAAACACTAGCTAATAAAGAAGATTTTGTATTTAGTATAATTTAAATCTAAAATATTTAATTAAAAATAAAGTACTTACCGTTCCATCATAATTTTTATTTATATATGAGTTACTTTCTTGCATTAATGATTTAAATCCTCTAAAGTCTTTATTTTCTTCTTTTTTTTCTCTTTCTATTTTCCTTTATTCTTCCCCTTTTTAGGTTCTTTACATTTGGACGTAGATTTTGGTACGTTGCCAAACTATTTGGTCCATTATTATAAAAAGCATTAAGAAACTAACTTTTTTTGTCATGTTATGAATATTCATTATTATCCAACGATAGCTTGGACGCAAAGACAAACATTATTGTTATGTTTAGAAGGTTAGAAATTTAAGTGGTGAATTTTTTTTATTTTACAAAATGTAAAATAAAGTTATGAACATTAAGTTATAATAAACTAACTTATTAATGATATTACACATAGTAATCTCAAAAATGGATAAATTTAAATTCCTTATTTTTTCATGAACAAATCTTCAAGGTCAAAAGTTCAAGACTATTTATTTTCAAGATCATTCTTGTAAATTACCGGATAGTCTATTACCATATGTAAGAACACGTCACTAGGATGTAAGACTTATTTTTTATATATAAAATATTTCTCCTATATTTTATCGATTTAAAATTTGACTAAGATATTATATAAACCTAATGACACCTGCCCTTTTCTCGAATATGACACTTAATTAACTAGAGCTAAGTATATAAGGTTGTATTTAATACCGGGCATAATTGTTCTTTTTTCAGTTATTCAAAAACAATTCTATTTTAAATCAAGTAGTTAACTATTTATTTGAAATTCTTATTGTCTTTTAAGGAAAAATAATAATCGATTATCAATAAAGATTATGATTGAGTGGTAAGTATTCTTCATCTTTAATCAAAGACCAACGAGCAATTATCCTCAATCTGACTTCTTTTGTTCGAATCTAAATTTAATCAAAACTCAATACGAAATTCATGTCTTATAAACGATTGTTAGAGAACTTATTTTTATAATTTAAAAAATACAACTTACAAAAGTAACAATGGTGATGTCACCTAGTCAAGTGGACAAACATTTTTTGTTGGAGAAAAGTGGGAAAAAGAAAATACACAAAATAAAGGGAAGGTGAAAGTAAATATTAAAGAAGCCTTTATTTTTTTTTATCTGAATAAATCTCAATCAGGAAGATTTTCTTATGTAAAATTTTTTTTAAATAAATACAAGACCACTTTTTTCTTTTTTGATAACAACATATACCTTCAATGTGGTTTTAATTATTGTACACAATCTCACTCTTTATTTTTCTACACAATAGAATTATATCATATAATTATAATAAACAAAGTGACATGTTTGTCACTTATACGTTTATTTATTTAATCACTAGTTAATTATTACTAATAATAGTAGAGAAATATATTTATTCCATTCATTTCTATTTATCTAATAAAATCAAGAGATAATTTATCATTTTATATTTATTTTGCTCTTATTATTAAATATTATTCATTTTTCAATGAGTGAAATAACTTAAAGTAATAATTAGAGGTGATGCAGTATATTATCATTTTATTTATTATTTCTTAAAATGTGTCAAATTAGATAAGAACAAATAAAAATAGATGGAGGAATTATATATATACACGAATAGTTGTTTCCAGGTTTTACACGTTATGAAAGTCGCACTATGCAAATTTTTCAATAATTTAAACCAATCACTTTGAGCTGTCTCATTTTGGAATCTTCTTTTTACGTAAATCAACCGCCAAAGAATTCAACGTTTTATTATTACTATTATTATTATTATTATTATTATTATTATTATCATTATTATTGTTATTATTATTATTTTCTCCCTTATATATGTAGCACACCTGGAAAAAAAGAAATCCTATTT
Organism: Solanum appendiculatum; assembly: GCA_018342035.1. Taxonomy (NCBI): domain Eukaryota; kingdom Viridiplantae; phylum Streptophyta; class Magnoliopsida; order Solanales; family Solanaceae; genus Solanum; species Solanum appendiculatum. The sequence continues at coordinate 324,913 of JAGDQO010001415.1, forward strand.
TGACCACTGTTACAAGAATTTCTTGTCGTCTAAATTCAAAGAATTTTTAGTATTTCTATCTAATAGGAACTTGAATTTTACAAACCAAGCATAACAAAAATACTAAGTAATTAAATTAAATCGACTTAATATAATATAAGTTACAATTGAAGTTTAGATTATTCAATATTTATATATATGTAAAGTATTGTAAGTTACATTTTTTCTCATAACAATCTGACGAGAAAATACATTATGAAGTTGTTGATTAAAGTTTATATAATTTGAACTTTAAAAAAGTGAAGCATGACATTGATAACATCTTTTGGGACGAAAATAGTACAAAGTTATTTTTCTGCATCGTAAGCATTAGTCCAATTATATTTTCATGTTTGATGGATCAAATTTTTTGGAAATAAGAAAATAAGTTTCTAAAATGAAGAAAATGACTCCCCTAATGGAAAGCAAGTATCCACAAGTAGCATTCTACGTAACCCCCATTCCCACACTCCTTATGTACCTCTCACCTTGCATAATATTTGTAAAACTAATTTTAGAACAATATGTTTTGTTTATCTATTGAATACGAAAAAATAAGTATAAAATTCACTTATTTTAACTTTCTGAAAAGTATTCTCCTTCGTCCCGAACACACCCTTAGCGTGGATCAGCACATTCGATAACGGTGACGACGATATTTCAGTTTTGAACTGTGTATATAAGGATTAATTGATGATAATCCTAATTTGATAATTATAATTAGAGAATTAACAATAGTTAATCGCAAATATTGATATATAATTATCAAAGACATTTTAATACTATTCTCTACTCAATGTGAGAAAAATGAGTAATATTAATCTAAACTCTTGATCTTTATTTGACTAGACATGAAGAATCTTCTGATTGACTACTTTATACATATTTTATTTTAAACTACGTTCCTAATCAAATAATTTAATTTGGCTTCTTCTTTGATCTTTCATAAGGAAATTAACGTGTTGAATTCAAATTGATAGAATATAATAATTATATTTTATGAAGCTGGACTGGAATGTTATGCCACCACTCTTCTCAATCATGAAACTCCTTTTATTTATGTGTATTTTATTGCTAATTAATTTATAAAAACTAAATATTCTTCATCATTGAACATCTTTTTATTTTCCCTTCAATATTGACATGCCATATTTAAAAAAGATTCATATACATAGATTCCGTCACAACTAATCTATGTATTACTAATATCATAACTTTAACAAGCTACGAAACGATCAAGAAGTTTTTACCTCACTTGTCCCTCTAGACTTTCATTTAGAACAGTCGAAATAAACTAATATTAACAGACATCACTGTTATTCTACATGCCAAAAGTTTTATCAAATCTGAAATGTTAGTAACCCTTGAAAATCAAAATTCCAATCCCTGTCATGACATTTAGACATTAGAATATACACAAAATTAAGATGAAGATAACAAGCATATACAGTAAACAGTGACAGAGATACAGGATGTTTTGTTTAATCAGTGATTTGTTCCTCCTCAGGTTCTTCACTTTCACTGTTACTATTTTCTTGTAACTCACTAACTGCTTCTGTAAATTCAGCAATATTATCTTCTTCGTCGTTGTCATTGTCGTCGTCTGATGATGATGATGATTTTTCAATGTTTGTATCTATAGCATCGTATACTTCTTCAGCAGCTTCAATTTCTTTCCCTGTTTCCTTATGTAACACTCGCGGAAACCTCAAGGGTTTCCCCGGCTGATCTTTAAAGAAAGAATTCATGGTCATGAACCTAAAGACCTGCAATAGGCGTCGTTTATCTCTTCGAATATCTGAACTCAATAGTTTCTGCAGCAGTGTTGGTTCTCTCACACTTTTTGTAACTTGAGTTACAGATTCACAGTTCACATCCTGTTTTCCTGCAGGAAAACCCTTTTGATCACACGTATTTGATGAATCGGAGTTTCCAAATCTTCGTTTCTTGGAGAAGCGATCATTTCGATTGAACTTTTCTCTTTTATTGAACCTTTTTTGGAACCTCTCTTTTCTAACCAGTGGCCTTTTTTGCTCCATTCCATCTTCTTGTTTCTCAGTATCTGACAGATAGGATGATGGTATTTCTGCAACTTCAAAGCCTAACTCAGCCTGCTTGGCTAGAATTTCCTTAAGTTGCTGCAGAAAGTTCAACTAATTAAACCAACATGAATAGCTAAGAGTTACCAGTAAATACAGACAATGAAACTGATGAAGAGAGAGAGAGAGCCTTTTTGAACCTGCTAAAGAGTAAATAATACAAGTATATGAACAAATACCAAATAATAGGTCCATGGACAATTTACATTAGCCATGCAGGACGAACATAAATTTACAGGAAGTAGAATATATTTAGTGCAATCAGAGTGGTGTAAAGATGAGTAGCATTCTAAGGTAACTGTGAGGGGGCAAAGATGTGGAAGCTATTCGTGTGATGAACAGATATTTGTAGAAATTGTCTGTACATTGAGCGAACATAGGGAACCATTGTTCATTAACTTCCTCCAAGTATGGAACTTCTCTAAAGTGTAGCATAAATGCAAATTCAGCATATGTATAATATGCAAGTCTTGATAACAAAGCCATCGGTCATTTAGGTTCAGAAGAAAGCTATAACATGCTTGCATTTCAGATGTTGTGCAGGCATCTTTAGCTAATTATAAAAGAAGCTTTGGACAAACAGAGTTAAATGAAAAACGTTCAACGTTGGGAGGTATGTGAGATATCCTCATAGACATACAGTGTTAATTAAAATGTGTAAAGAAAGCAAACAAAGAGTAAAGGTTCAGTTCCCATGATGTTGAGACTAGAACCTGCTATGCAAGAAAGGAATTTTGAGAAGGCTTTTAGAGATTAGAGGAGGAATGCACAAGATCTTTTTGTTATTATGGAAGAGAGAATTTCAGAAAGCCTTTAAGTTTCCTACTTGAGCTGCCCGATTCTTAACATCACATCCTAAAAAGACTGTCCGCTAGTTCTCCAGTCTCAACAGAGAGTTGGAGAAAACCAAAGACCCAGTTGTTTTTCCACTCACCAATATTCAATTTGTATACATTCACCTCCCTTGATTTTTAAGAGGTATTATAGTCCAAACAATATCTCACAAAATTTGGAGACAACTGGAAAATAGTCAAGAGTACGTGATTCCACGTCTTTCTTTAAAGGAAAGGAATATGTATTTTGAACTTAGCATGAACCTCAATGGTATTAATACAGCATCTCTGGGAATAGAAAACATTAGAAACATACATCATGAAGATCCAAATGAAGAGAGTACATCAAAATACTATCCTCACATTTTTTAAGTTGATTTAACAAAGGGATTCATCATACAATTTCACTCACTTTGATAACATGTCTTCTTTTTGCAAAGAAGAAGAAACATACAGCTCATTCATTTCTTCCATAGCTTTCCTTTCATGTTTCCTTTTTCATATGGAGCAGGAAGGGATAGAAACAGGCAGCTTTGGTGTTCCTCATTTCTACTGTAGTATCTCAATACAGTATCCAATGGGAGGATGGATACAACAAGAAAAAGGACTAGTTTGGACAATATATTTAAGCTACACTGACTTCAGCCTATGTGCACTACAAGATAATATTTCCATGTACAACACAATGCAAACAGTGAAAAGAATAAAACTGTGGACCCTGGGCTGCAGATATGTGCTCTTCTTAAAACTAGTGGTCTTCATCAACAGCGGAAAATGCATAAAATGTAAAACTTGAACTTGAGGAAAAAATGATGCTGCCAACCTCAAGCCAAAGACACGCAGCTACTGAGTTCAAAAAACATTTTTTTTTTGGATAACCAGTTCAGCAAACAAATATGTAAATAAAAACCTTAGGACTTTCATGTCACAGGACAAGAAGTGCACCTAGGACAAAATTAATCTACACACAGAGACGCATGCACACAGATATAACAGGTATTAATAGCAAAAACAAATTACACAGTTCGCGTCTTAAAAGCAACTTCTGGTGACATGGGATGCTAATATTTGAGATATCAACATACCTGACGGCGCAACTTGGCAGCACACGAATTATCCTCGGACTCTACCATTTTCCCTGTCAGCTGCTGCAGCAAAGCATATTCATTCTTAAGATATGTCATGTTCCTATACATTCAAGTACAAACATCATTTCAAGTAGAGGTAACCAACCTTCTCAATGTTTCCTTTTGAAGGGTAGTTCTTACGGCGTTCTGCCCGCCACTGTTGAATTTCTTGCGCCGAGTAAGTCACCAAGAGAGGTCTTTGCAACATAGTAATATCCAAAGAAAATAAATCAAAAATAAAACAAAAAGTGAAAACAAAAATTAAGTACAAGAAAACATAGCTGATTTAAATGGAGAAGACTTGAGAGGTAGCAGTTCAGAAAACAGTGAAGATAACCGCCAAAAGAACAACAAAATCTAAAGATCAACTCCTGAAAAACGGCAGAAGTTAATAGGAGTTGATTATGCTGTTATTCTTTTCAGAACAAATCCCATCATAAATAGAAATCAAACAAGGAACCATCATGCTATGCAATCCTTCAGCGTTTTCTTTTTATAAAGGAGGTGTCTGGGCTAACTTGAATGCACTTCGACCACTCAACTGGGTACCTGCTACTTTCCACAAGTACGGGTACCAAATATAAGCAACATTCAATTTTACGAGGGCTAACTTGAATGCACTTCGACCACTCAACTGGGTACCTGCTACTTTCCACAAGTACGGGTACCAAATATAAGCAACATTCAATTTTACGAGGGCTTTGCATTCTCTCATATGGCATACAGAAAAACCAAATCGATTGTTGCAGGACGTTTGTTATAATTGAACTATTAGTTGGTAATAAAATAGATCATTTTCGACTTTATTGCTAGTGAATTTAAAGAGAATCCCTATTATCCACATCGAACTTTTGAAGTATTTGCTGATCAACTTCTTGAAAACAAACTAAAGGTGTGCAATGTCTCAAAAAATTTAAAAAGCTGATCACCAAGAAAGACTAGAGAAGCACACACCCAAAAAAAAAAAAAAACTTCCTTGCAAAATTGTAGTCAGAGAACTTCTCAAAACTGACCAAATAAATGTCAATAAGACTTTTCTTTCTGCTGCATATAATGCAACATAAGATTCCACTAAAACCGAGAAGTACCTCTTTTTCTCCATCTCAGGTTTCACTGAATTAGTATGAATATTTTTTTTCTCCCCATTTCTGTGACGACCTGAGAAAAAAGGCGTGAATGAAAGTAGTTACTACAAACAATTCAAGAGCAATGATACACAAATATACAAGTAGAACTGCTGACCTTACAAAGCAGCATATATCCAGAAACAAATGAGACATACATATAATGAGAAAGATACAGTATACACGATGAGTGGCGTTTTCTTTACAAAGTTTTGCTTTTCTAACCAGAATTCAAACCTACAAATTCAGTGCTGGTCATTGCATCTCCAACTACTAAAATGGTCAGAATATATCATGAAGCTTATTAAGGAAATACTAAACATCCAATTCAACTAGAGCTTGTATTCACCATTTAAAACTAAACATCCAATTCATGTGTGTGGAGCAATCAAATAACAGGATAGTCTTTTTTATGTATAGAAGCCAGACTCTGGTGTAAGCTCCAATGACAAATCCTGAGCTAATGCATCTTTTTGATGCTTTTTTCATGAAATCACTAGCTTCATCCAAAAAAAAGGACATGTTGGAATTGATAAATCATAGGGACAGGTAAGATGTAAAAATGAGCAAAAAACCAAGACAACTCTCACCTTTTTCCAGGCTTTTATTATGAGTTGAGAACTTCCCTTTACCAAACTTGGACTTCCTAGATATGCAGAAAATGGAGATCAGGAAAGGAATAAGATGAATAAAGGCTATATATAGAACTAAGAAACATAAATGAACCAGAAGCGTAGAACATACTTAGCGCCATGCTTTTGATTCCTCGAGAAGTTACTATTATAAGAATTTTGCTGGTTGCCTTTTGATGGGTTAATCCCAACAACACATCCAGGATTTGCCTGCAAAATAGTTAATAGAACTCAGATGATCCAGAAGAAACATCAAATGTGAATCGCCCAAATGGCCCTCGATTCTCCCAGAGCAAAAACGCATAGATCAAGAAGACTTGTATGCTATCTATTTGTTTATTCATTCATTTGTTTTTAAATATTTTATTTTACGCAAATCATATCACTATGATCCTAATTCCTAGATGCATTGAGACTTACCAATGACTTGTAACTTAAGTTACAGAAATCTAATCTGATGTTGTAACTTTTGTGCAAGTTATAAAAGCCTTCTGATTTGATTTAATATTTTCAGAATAAGCATGCATTCAAGTATTCTTTAAATTTAAATCATACCCCAAAACTGATATGGGAACAATAAGCAGAACCATTTGTTAGCAACTTTTCTGTCTAACACAAGGATCATTCTATTGACACAAATCAAAAAATGGAAGTGTTCCTCTATAAAGAAACTTGTATACTCCAATCTACATTAAGAAACAAACAATTATATTTCTGTGGGAGGTGTCAAATATGACTTTCAAATGAACAAGCTACAAGAAATAATTTGCCATAGAAGAATAAAATAAGCTAAAGATAGCATCCATTACCAAGTACAGAGTTACAAGACCCTTTTCTTAGTCCTTCACTTTACATCTTTCCCTAATAAGCTACTAATTGAAAAGGCTTTTCACAATGCATTTATCCTTGATCATGTTAAGTGAAAGACAGTGCTCAAACCGTGGGATTTTCAAGTAAGCTCTTGAATAAGCAGTTCCATTTCTTTAATCTATATAACTAGGTAATGCATGCTGTGGATGATAGATTAAGACGGTCTAATAGAAGATAACCAAAGAAACTATTTAGTAAAAATGCTCAAACCATTTCGAACACACAACACAGCTGAAGTACAGCAAAACAGTCATGCAGGAACCAAGTGAATTCACCTGTGTATTAGTAGAAGCAGGAGCATTGAAGTTCTGAGTTTGTGACTGCTGAAAAAAGCCAAACGGATTCATCAGAGGTAACTGGCCTAGCACTTGCTGATTCACATTACGCATTTGCTGGATAGCTCCATTGGCATTCAAAAGACCCAAATGCGCATTCATAGAAAAGTTGGGAATTTGAGGCCCCATACCCTGACATACCTAGTTTGAACAATACACAGAGACAGGCTTTAGCAAAAGTTCTAGCTAAAACAAGCATTACATGAGCACAAACAGGAATAGTTTTCCACTATAATGCAGCTTAGCTCCAATTCACTCGAACAAACAATAATTATGTCATGTAGTAAGTGTCCAATGAAAGTTACCAATGACCTAGCTATAAGATATAATATCGTCATACCACAAGGCTACAACTTAGAGAACATCCTTTACTAGTAGTAAGATGACATTTTTCCCCACCATGCTACTAACTCAGGAGACTCATCACTATCTATCTATGCTTCATAATCTTGATTCTTAAGCGAAAGGCAGGGTGCAATTTAGGAGTTTTTCCGGTAGTGCATACTGCAGTCAATAGAATAAACGGTCTAAGAGAAGATGACCAAGAACTACTTAGTGAAAATAAACCGCCTCAAACACATTACAGAGTTAAAGTACAGCAACACAGAATGCAGGATCCAAGTGAATTCACCTGTGTATTAGCAGAAGCAGGAGCATTAAAGTTCTGAGTTTGTGGCTGCTGAACAAAGCCGAAAGAATTCATCAGAGGCAACTGACCTTGCAATTGCTGAGTCGCATTAGGCATTTGCTTAGACAAGCCATTCTTAGACTGCTGGGCGGCTACATTGGCATTCACAAGACCCAAATGTGCATTCATACCAAAGTTGGAACTTTGAGGGCCCATACCCTGAGAAACCTGGTATGAACAATAAGCAGAAACATGCTTTAGCAAACTTTGCTGGCTAAAACAAGCATCACATATGTGTGCATCCAATAACAGGAACAGGGTTCCTCTATAACACAGCTTACTCCAGTTCACATTAACAATAATTATGTTCTGTAGAATGTGTCAAACAAGAGACATAGCAACGAGAAATAATGTAGTTATACAGCAACGCTGTAACTTAAGACAACATTCTTTATAAGTACACAGAGTTAGATGACGCTTTGCTTAGCTCGATGTTACATCTTTTCCTAGCATGCTACTAGGCTCATCACAATCTATCAATGCTTCATCTTCTTAAGAGAAAGGAAGAATATCACATATGGGATTCACCAGTAAAACATACTGCACTCAATATATTAAGACGTCTAAGAGAAGACAACCAAAAAACTACATAGCAAGAAATTAAACCAGCTTAAACACAATATGCTTTTGAAGTACAGCAAAACAGAATTCAGGAACCAATTGTATTCACCTGTGGATTAGCAGAAGCAGGAGCATTGAAGTTCTGAGTTTGTGGCTGCTGAACAACACCAAAAGAGTTCATCACTGGCGACTGCCCTTGCAATTGCTGACTCCCATTAGCCATTTGCTTAGACAAATTTCCACTTGCATTGGCATGACCCAAATGCGCATTATTCATCCCAATGTTAGAATTTTGAATTCCCATACCCTGAGGCACCTGGTTTGGATACATGGGAACACCCCCTGAAACAGCCTGAGCATAACTTGCCATTTGCATAGCCATTTGCATTTGCAGAAACTGATTCATATTTTGCATTGGATTGGGCATACCACCAAAACCAACATTCTGATTCAAGAATTGAGGTGGGTTAACAATATTTTGTGCCAAGAATTGACCTTTTTGTTGAGAGTTAACACTATTCATCTGGTATGCCAAAAGCTGCCCAGAGGAAAAGTGGGTATTCGGGTTATTGTTTGGAATTGCCATTTGAGACTGAATTTGCATATGGTTTGGCATAAAACTTCCTGGGTTACCCATAACCTGATGAAATTTAATCAAAATAACCAAAATCAAGAATCGAAAATATAATCAATTTAGAGATAAAATAGTAACATAAGACACTAAAAAACGGATATAGGAGAACCTGCAGGGGAGGCGAAGGAGCAGTTCCATTGGTCTGCAACTGGGAAGGATGCTGAGGCCGTGAATTTCTACCCGGTAACATGGTTCTTCGTACAGCAAGAGTTTATGTAACACAGTGAAGGAGACAGAGGTTTAAGGACAGTTCAAGGTTCCAGTTTTCTAGGGTTTTAGAGTAAACCAAAGACTCAATAGGGTAATAATATTTTGTGTAAATTTCATAAATACGTGATAAAAGCAAATGTTAAGTTTTTTATTTACATATAAAAACAAAAATTATTTTTAACAAAATCATCATAGGTATATCAATGTTATATAAAATAGATTCATGTATAGATGATGAACCATATATCAAAGATGTGTATACATCTATATACATTGTTGATAGAATAAAATGTACATTAACTTTCAATCTCAACCAACTCAAATCTCTTATAAACAATTTCAAAATTTAGACATGAGCTCGTCTCAGTGTTTCGAGTCTTTTGATATGTTATTTACTAGAAAAGATTCACGTTTACGATAAAGTTGAATTTTGAACATAAAGGAAGAGGAAGGAGGAAAATAACAAATAAATAAGGAAGAAGAAAAAGGAAGTGAGGGAGGAAGGACGAAGAATAAGGAAGAGAAGAAGATTAAAGACGACGAGAAAAACGTGCAAATTGAATTTCACTTGAAATTGAAACGTGTCGAATGATTATTTTTTATGAAAACTGATAATGGATTATTTTAGGTAAGAAAATTTGCTCAATGACCGTTTTGTCTATTTTCTTCTAATATTTGTAACAAAATATTATTTTAAAATGTTATTTAATTTATTTTTTTGAGTTATCAAATGAAAACCTAATATAAATAAATATTTTTTGTTGTAAATATATATATTAATTCCATAAAACAAAATACTACCACTTGAGTAAGTAAATAACTTTTCAGTCTTCACATAATAAAAAAAGTCTTTACTTATATTCTATTTCATTATTGAAAAAAATATATTCTATTTCATCACTTTACCAAATACCATTTGTTCATTCTCATACTCTCCAATTGGTAAATAAAATTAAATATTTAAATTTCACACCTTGCTATTTATGTATCATCAATTTAACACGATCATCTTATCTTTTTATGTTTAATCATTTATTTATAATAATAAAATTTTAATTTATTTTAATGTAAGCCAGAAAAAATACTAACTAATGAACATCAATAGATCAGTTCGGAGCAAAGAGAATTCCCTTTTGGTAAGTACGATTCCTATCTGAAAGCTATCCTCATTGTGATAGTAAGGGCTCAAACCAAACATTGAGATGAAGCCTTCACCGAGCTAGAGTCATGGCGCTTGTGAGAATTTTAAGCGTCCCCAGTGACTTCTACTCAAGCTAGCTTTCTCTTGGATCAAAATGTGACCAGTATTTCGAGCTCTCTGCTGGCCATTAACCTCTGTTCGCCGCCACATCGGAGTTCTTTTGTCTCTGCGAAGAAGATGAAGTTGCTGTGAGAAGGGTGGTACTTACCTTTTCCATTTTCCCTGATCTTGTCTGATTAGGTTGTCCTTTTTGTTTTCGGGTTTGGGCTATTGTTGGGCCTGGACCATTTAGTTTCTTGTGTAATTAGTTTGATTTTATCAATAATATGGCTTGATTTAATTTTAAAAAAATATAAAATATTTTCTTAATAAATATGCATTTCTTCACAAATTCAATTAATATGAAATAGAGAGAGTATTAATTAAGAATATTTATTTTTTTCTCTCTTAACTCAAAGATAGTATTTAATAAATTGAATTTAGGGAATTATCAGGAACGAAGCAAAGTTCTATCACTTAAGTTAGAAATTGAGGTAGCCAACCAATTGAACTAGTAACTCATTCTACTCAATTTAGTTATTGAATGGCATCATCATCCATTCTTACACAATAATTGCCATTATAATTTTATGTTATGATTATTGTAGAGAAATTGCAAATTTTAACTTATTAAGAACAAAAAAAAACCATTTATCTAATTATTTTTTTATTACTATTAGCGAATTTGATCTCTGAAGTCAATTTATAGTTTATTCAGTTTGTCTTCGGAGTATTACTTCCCAAAAATTTGCCAGTATGGCCGGAAATTGGCTACCGGCGGCACAGCTCACCGGGAGTGGGCGGCCGGTTTTTCAACCAGCTGAAGTAGAGTGCAGCCTTCGCTCCTCCGTAGACCTGTTTTCTGAAGAAACCCCCAGTTTCCCTAACCTTAAATCCGGCATCGTTATTCTCACAACTCACCGTCTTATCTGGGTCCAAGAATCCACTACTTCCCCTACTGCCATTTTCATCCCACTTTCAGCCGTTACCCACATCTTCTCCCTCAAAAAATCCATCAAGTCAATGTTCGCCAGCCCAAGATTCCGATTTGAGGCATCACTTGGTGAAAAGGGCACGAAAGGGGTTGTGGTGATTACTTTGATTCTTAGGGGAAAATCGGATATAGACTCTTTCGTGGAGAAGTTTTGGGAAGCATGGAGAAGGAAGGCTTGGGAAGATGGGATGAAATCTGGGTCGGAGGCTTCGGGTTCTGGATTGGGGTCAGGCTCGGGTCATGGGTCGGGTGGTGATGGAGGATTGGCGGTGAGGATGCCGGTTGTTGGGGTAGCTGGGATATTGAGGAAAGAGCAGGAAATGTGGGAGAATACTGATAAGAGCTTGCAGGAAGCTTTTCAGGATTTGAACGCTCTTATGGTATGGTAAAGTTTAACTCTTTTATCTGTTTGGTTATTTTATGTGTAGGCTTGGAAATTTGGTGGATATGTAAAGAATAGGCGCAATAAGCATTCATATTACCTTTAAAATGTGCTTGTCTTGGCATCCAAGGGTGTGACCTAGTGGTGAATGACGTGTGTTGAGAACCATGAGTCTCAGGTTTAAATCCCAACATTGAGAAGAAACACTAGGTAATTTCTTCTCATATGTCATAGCATTGGTGGACAGAGTTACTTGGTACTTCTTGTTGGTATCCCTGGAATTAGTTGAGGTGCACAAAAGCTGACCAAGGCACCGCGGTTATTTAAAAAAGTTATTGTCTTGACACGAAAGATCTCTTTTTTTTTTGGGTTGATAGGTAAAGCCAGAAGGAACTTCTTGTGTTTGCATATCGGAACATATGCAGTTTAGTTTCTGAAATGAAGTGTGCAAGAGTTCGTCTGTGTAAAATTTTGTTTTCAATTATAGCAATGTAGTGACCAAGATTTCTTTGGAAGTGGGAACATATACAGCGGAATTTATCCATAAGCAAAGAAAGAAAGATTAGGATACAGTGGATGTTCATGAAATCATGTCAGAGAATACTTCATGTTAAGTAATTGACGTTGATGACAAAATCGAAGAGGAAGAAAGTTTGAGAGAACTTGCCAGTCTAATGATTGAATGCACTAAGTTCTTATAATAACACTCAGATATTAGGGTTACATGTATAACTGACAATACTACATTTCTTGCTTAACAGCCGGCTTATCGATTTTAATACTATATTTATTTTGTTTTGGCTAAGTGAAAATTCTAGGAGTTCTTGCAACTCTTATGCATGCAAATCGGTCTGTTTGGTTGATAACTTAAGTTTGCTATCTGCATCTGTCTCTACTATCAGTTGATATAATTCTCATATACAGAATAAAGCTAAAGAAATGGTGATTCTAGCAGAGAGAATGAGATCCAAGCTTCTCTCTGGCTCAACTAGTCAGGCCACTGGCACAAATGATGAGGAAATTGGAACCAAAGAAGAGATGCAAGAATTGCTATTAAGTGTTGGTATTGTGTCTCCTGTTACTAAAGAATCTGCTGGTGCATTGTATCATCAACAATTATCTCGGCAGGTATTTTATCCTGGTAGCTGTTTAGTAAGTGTATTCATTTTTATGAACTAGTCTTGATTATAATTGCAGCTAAAGTTAGATGGCAATGTTCGCAAGCACATATGAAATGTTGTCTTTGCCTTTTGACTTCGATAACAACATGTTGCTACCTGATGATTTAATCGAAAAGTCCCCACTTCCCATTTGCTGTTAAACCTTTGATATCTTTCTTTTTGCTGAACCTGTGAACCGGTGATTTTATCTGAGGAGAGCCAAGCAATAGTTTAAAAATACAAACAAAAAAACAACAAAAAGACTTTTAGGTGCAACAGATCTTCCCTATCAGCCTCACAGATTACAGATATCAATCTTAATCGTAATTCAGGCCATGTAAGACCATAACTTTACTCGGCGGATTTGCTGCAAATTTCAAAGTGAATCATGAGAATGTTAAGCAAGTAGCCACCAAAGAAAACTTATTTTGACTCTTAATAATATAAAGAGCCAATCAAGAGTACATAAAAAGTTTCTAATGTGTTGATATAGAATGTAATTTGGCACGAGCGAGACATTACAACTTCTACCATTCCTCGCCTTAAAAATAGTCTTTTGTTGTTCCTTTCTGATAAGTCACAAAAAGGCTTAATACGTGAACTCTTAGGTCCAAGATCTTACATGCAAAATCAAGTCAGTCATCTGTACATATGGGGGTAGTGTGTGAGGACCCAAAAAGGTATACAGAAAATATGAATCCTAAGTATCTTGCATAAAGAGTTTTTGCTCTCCTCAAAACCCCTTAAATTTCTCTCCCTCCTAACCGCCCACATGACTACAGATAAAAACAGAATTTACAGAGAGAATAGCATTGTTTAGAGGATCTAAGAAAGCTCATAGAAGCTATAGGTTGATTCAACATTTTTTCATGTATCTAGTTCTCTTGTCCAGTTGGAGGCTTAAAAGACATAGAACCCTTCCGAGAAGGTGGCTATGGATTTTAGGTGCTCTATTGTTGTGCTTGATGGACAACTTTCCAGGCTTTTGAATTCCTTCTTCAAACTGTACCTCCACAAAAACTGTTTTCCTAGATGCCTAGTTAGTCTCTATAGCTGGAACTTCCTTACTACTGTAAATTGCCCAGTCAACTTTTTGGATTTTATTAGCTCCTTATCACTTGCCTAGTCAAATGTTTTACTGGAGCTAACATCTCTTTTTCGTTGTAATTACTTGAATCTACTGGGTGCCTATTATTGATGTATCTTATTTTTCATAAAAAAAAGCTGTTTGTCTTCACCAAGGTATCATGAAATAAATGGTGAATGAATTAAGCATGTGATTCCACATTTGGCCTACCACTTTGCAATACAAATACAGGTGATTGACGTGATGCTCTCTAATTATTCTTATCTAGGTGCATATCGTCCTTCCTTGTAGCGTCAATGTCTAAAATGGAATAGTCCTCAATGCACGATAGAACCTTAAGTGGACGAAGAATAACTTCATTTAGTTTACTTTTCTACTTCGGACATACCAAATCTACCAAAAGAGGTAATTCAGTAACATGCAAAAATAACAATTTGTTTGTGTACTTAGTTGGCAGATTTTGCGAAAATTCCACTGGAGAGAGCTGGAGGAATGATTAATCTCATTGATATCTATTGCCTTTTCAACCGGGCTCGTGGAACAGGTCATCTTGTAATTTTTTTCGTTTTTCTTTTCTTATTGACTATTAAATCCTCACTACCTCTAGGAGGTAGGGGTAAGGTTTATGTACACCTACCCTGCCCAGACCCCACCTGTGGGATTACACTCCCCACCTTCTGGGTATGTTGTTGTATTGACTATTAAATCGTCAACTCAAAGTCTGTCACTTTAGTTTCTCAATAATTTCTTCTTCATTCTTTTGGCAGTGTCATTACAGGCTGTTATAACTTTTTTATTGCGATTTTACAGAATTGATCTCACCTGACGATTTGCTGCGTGCGTGTTCTCTCTGGGAGAAGTTTGACGTGTATGCGTCCCTTTTTCCCCTGCACATACACATATACACACACACATATACATACTTGCATATATGTTCATCGTTGAACTAGTTCTCAACTATAGAGTACATGTAACTTGGGGTTCATTTCAACTACTTCCATGCCTAAAAAGAAAAAGGAAATAACACTTCACTTTTACAGACCAGTTATGCTTCGGACGTTTGATAGTGGTGTCATGGTCATCCAGAACAAAAGCCACAGTGATGTTGAGGTAAAACATTTATATTGGCTTCACTGTTTGAGCATCTCCTTTCTGCCAATACAATTCTTGCTTTTTGGGGTCTTCCCTAATCTCTCTGATTACATCGTATATTGCATTTCTTGAACTTATTGTAAGGGTTTGTAGTCTTCTAAGTAATTCTTCGCCTTGATATTGTCCTCCTCCTTTATATTGGGGGTCAAACCAAGTTCTTGTGATTATATCCGTCATCAATTATTCTCTCAAGTACCAGATGTCTGGTGGTAGTCGAGATACAACTCATTCAATATTTAATCATAGGCAAAGTAGAATTCCTATAAAAGTTATTGCTGAAGAAGACCATAGGTAAACAAGTCTAGTGTACTGTATTAGACTGCGTCAGTGTTGAGAGTGTTGAGTTATATAATACTAAATAAAAGGGTATAATGGGATTTTGTGAGGTATTTATAGGTCCTGGGCTACTCTATACATTGCTCTAAGGTTATAGGCTTGATACTTAGATTTTAGGTTCTTTCACATGGTATCAGAGACAACAGTCTTAATAGAGATATAAGTTGCTTTTTCCAACCGATAGGCGGCCTCTAAAAGGCTGTCTTCCAGGTCAAAATCTTTCCTTCTGTTCATAAGTTAACAACTCTTGTCCTTTTGGGTGACCATTCCAGCAGCAACACTTGATGTTTCAGTATCTACTCCGCTTGATGATGCCTCCTTCCCTGACTGTTCTGCGGCACCAACCTTTCCTCAGTGATCATTCTTACAGCACCGTTTCATCAGGCCACTATTCTGGCTGTTTTGGAAACTTATCCCAGAACTTTTTCTCTTCTTTCTTTGTGGTATCATAGTCAACCTTCAAAAAATTGGCCTCACACTTGTAACTCCGCATCCCAGTACTTGCGTGAACCCCAAAAACAAGGATGTTAATGTCTAGTGTCATCTAAAGGTGTATGTGAAGGTCTTACACCATTCTTCATTGATTCTAGTAGAGAGATAGATAACATGTGGACAGGCTAAGGAATTAATTGTGTGACCAGGAAAAGCAAGTTACGTCGAATTCTCATGGCTAAAGGAGCCACCACTTTGGAATCACTTTGTAAACAGCAATCTCAAGAGTTAGTAAGTTACTTATGTTAACATTCTCAAAAAAAAAGAAAAAAGAATTAGTATCTTATTCATAATGTAGGATGCAATCTTGACATCTATATATGATCACTTATGGCATACTGAGATCCTAGTGATGACGGCTTGCTCATACCTTAAAAGACTCCTCAATGAATTCCAAGAGTTCCTTTCCTTAACATAACCATGAATGCAGCTAAATTTGAAGCAAAAAAAGACTTTTCAATAGTCAATTGAAGTTTGAAATCTGCCCTTCTCCATTCCTGTTAAATAGATCTGGTGTATAATATACTTTCTGTATCCTTAATACCCATAATTCTGCTATCAACTGCAGGTATTTACTAGAATTAGATCTATGGTTACTACACCTGATGCTTTACGATCAGGAGTCACTGCTAGTGATGCTGCAATGACTCTGGGAATTGCTCCAGCAATGGCTAAAGAGCACCTTCTCGCAGCTGAAGGCAAAGGTATATTCTGCAGATTCTAATTCTTTTAACACATAGAAAGTGGTGCTTAAGTTGTGATCATATTTTGCAGGACTTCTATGCAGAGATGTTAGTCCAGATGGATTCCGCTTTTTCGTTAATTTGTTGCAAGAAGTTGATGCTGATGATATATTCTTGTAAGTGACTTGCAGATGCAAATTCTTCCAGTCGACACATATAATGTCGGCGATGTAGTTAGGACTTTGTTTAGAGCTACCCTTAATTGCTTTATATATGAATGGGACTGCTCATTGATCAAGATTTGTCTTATCTAGAAGCTTTTTGTTCATTTTCTGGGCATCGAAAAACTTTGGGGACCACTATGAGTATCCCTCTAACAGATTATGCTTTTGATAAGATTGTCAAATGATTCAACAATTTCCAATAAGGTCTGATTGGGACGGTAACTAGTGTAGCATGAAGAGAAGCTCGTGATGATTGGTTGTCTAAAGTGTGTTCTAAAATTGGGTTACATGGTAGAGATATCCGGGTCAAAGTGGGAGTGGCCTCCATGGTAGACAAGTTGAGGGAAGAGAGATTGATGGTTTGGACATGTGAAAAGGAGATGTGCGGATGCCCCAATGAGGAGGTGTGAAAGGTTGGATATAGTGGGGTTGAGGAGAGGCAGATGTAGGCTGAAAAGGTATTTGGGGGAGGTGATTAGGCACGATATGTCGCATCTTCAGCTTATTGAGGACATGAACTTAGATAGGGGCTCTATGGAGGTCGCGGGTAAGGGTAAGGGTAGAAGGTTAGTAGGTAGTTAAGAGTTGTCCTATTACTAGCTTATTCATGTATTTGATTTGGTGATAGTATAGAGCACCGTGTCAGTTGTATTATTAATGTAGTCTTTGGCTTTTGGTATTTGATATCATCTGTGGTTTACTTTCTTTAGGTGATCACACTTTGTTGTTGTTGCTATGGTTCCTTGCATATATGCGCTGCACTACTTTGCTTTTAGTTGTCATGTTTCTCTCCACTATCATTTTTTGTTTTATTATTGCTGTGATTTGCTTGAGCCGAGGGTCTTTCGGGAACCACCTCTCTACCTCTAAGATCTCTACCTCTGAGAGGTACTGGTAATGTGTACACTCGACCCTCCCTAAACCCCCCTTTGTGGGATTTCACTGGGTTTGTTGTTGTTGTGCTCTACTAATCTGGGAATAGTTGAGAAAGTTGTGACAATCCTAGATTGATCTATTGCAGAGTAAAAGATTACGGAATCTATCAGACATGGGTCAAAGTTATCTCTGCTGCCAGGTTTTCTACTTGTAACTTCAGCTTTTGGTTTTCTAGTCAGTAATGAGAACAGCAATATAAAATGATGTTTCAACTTCTCACTTTCTCCTTTTAAAAAGTCTGATAATTTCCCAGGTGAAATAG
Organism: Solanum appendiculatum; assembly: GCA_018342035.1. Classification (NCBI taxonomy): domain Eukaryota; kingdom Viridiplantae; phylum Streptophyta; class Magnoliopsida; order Solanales; family Solanaceae; genus Solanum; species Solanum appendiculatum. The sequence continues at coordinate 342,992 of JAGDQO010001415.1, forward strand.
AAGAAGCATGATAAATAACTTCATGGATCAGCATGCACTTTCAGGGCTAATTTGTTGCTTTAGGTGCCTCATAGAAATTTATTTATGTCAAAGCTTGAATGGGAGAACGGAGATAGGATGAATAGGGAAAAAGATAAGTGCTCTTCCCACCCCGACTTGACGAGAGCGAGAAGGGGATATAGAAGGTTAGAGGCTTGCCTAGGTTTTGCAAGTTTGGGTACTCGGAGCACAGGAATTCAGTTGAAATTACATAATTCAGCATGATAAGGACAGAGAAGTCTACATTTGATTCAGGCATTACAAGGTAAGGAAATATATAGTGGCACCTTATTCTAGTTCCTTTACAAAGAAATGAAGAGTTGATCTGTTCTGAATTATGGTTTTGTAAGCACAGCAACTTTCCCTTATGTTACAGTTTTCCATGCAAGGCACGGAGATTCGTTACTTGTACATTTGGTAATTGAATGCACAAAGAGTTCATTGCAACCAACTAGATCTGTTTAATTGCTTCCTGGGTTTCCCCTTTAGTGTATAATACAATATCTACTCTTGGATTTGAAGTGTACGATATCTTTTAACAACATTTGAGTTAGTCAAGGATGACAAAAGGCTCAATTATGCATAGAGATATCTGTTAATTTGAGGATGCCAACGTGTTAGTTTTTTGCTGGTAACTGCTCGTTCTTTTCCAATATGCAAATACATCCAAAGATGTCGATAATTGGTGAAGGATCACTTTGGAAATTTTCATGTTAACAAACGAACTAGTTTGACAAGACATCGCCTAAGGTCCAACAACTATTTCAAAATTGATTGTGATATTGAGTAAAATAGATTCTAACAAAAAATTTAGAACATACCCAAAATGAATTTCAAGTGTGTAGCAAATTACATCTCAAATATCCTACTAAAAATATTCAATATCTAAAATGACATAAAATTGTTACAAAAGAAATATGTAGAATATTATGGGGAAAAACTATCCGAAACCTCTGACAAAACAGAGAAAATCTTCGTCTGGCGTATCCCGGAATTTCTCTAAGGGCCTAACTATATTTCTAAAAGTCCCATCTGCTGATAACTAAGAAGATACAAGACTAAACGTAAAATTATCTTTTGTATATCAACAAAATTTCACTAACCATTTTGCGATGATCTAAACTACCTCCCTTATATCTTTAAATGGTGTAGGCAGGCAGAAGAACTAGAGACTAGAACAATTGACACAGATTAGATACTCCCTATCGGGTAAAAAATGATAGATCTCCCCAGCAACCGTCAGAGGGATATTTAGAGAAATACAGAAGTGTATCTACAAGATTACATAATCAGCTGTACAAAATGGTATCCATCATTCTACAGCTACTCACGCTGCAAATATCCTGCACGTTATATAGGTCAAATGTAGGAACACTATGCTTCTACTGCTGCTGCATCTTCAACTTCAGGATCTGAATCTGAATCTGAATCTGTATCTGCTGCTGAGATCAATGAGGCTGACTGAATTTTCCCAGCATGCTCAAGACGCATCAGAATTACTCCTCTGGAGAATGGTAAGAGAGAATATATTAGAGTCTGAGATATTGATCAGAAGCCAAAAGCACTTCAGTGTACTGTATTGTTTCTCCGTAATACAGTCATTTTCTTATGAAGTTATTCAACATAACACAATTGAAATTATGTGCAACTAAGCTATTTAAGGGGGATCTAGATGATTTCCATTTGTGAAATAGAGAACATAGAGTGCTTCCATAGCCCCTCTACGCTGCATCTTGTTTCTCTTCAGTAGATATAAGGGAAAAAACAGAAAACCAGTACCACAGAGCTAATGTCTTGTTGCTTGTGAGTTGTGACTCATGAAGTTTAAATGATGTAATATTAAATATCTCCAGTTATTTGGATACCATGACAATGAGTCTTGACTCTTTTTTTCTCGTGGCGAGTAATTTTGTTAAAATGTACAGTGGAGGTACAGAATATGTACAAGAGATAAACTTTAACTCCTACCCTAGACTTAAATTTCTTAAGCATATCAATAACATTATTTCTTATACCGAAGTATTGTTCCTATTTTTATTTTTTTTTTAATTTTTTGATGACAAGGGAAACCGCAGCCGCTACCCTTTGGGTGTGCACAGGGCAAAACCCTCGCTCCTATGCAATAGATGGCAAACCACATAGAAGAGGTAACCCGCACTAGGCAAGCTTGGTGCGACAAGCTCGACCCAGAAGGCAAACAAACCCTTTGCTTTCGCTGGCAAGGGGTTTCGAACTTGAGACCTCCAACATGGAAGTCCCACGCCCAAACCACTGGGCCATCCCAAAGGGTAGTATTGTTCCTATTTTTACACAATGAATCAAAGCTCTAATAACAAATTTATGTTTTTTGAGTTGATTCCTTGGTTGGATTTCAATCCCTATCTCTTCATATTTCTCAGGTTTCTTCCTTCTATCTTTCCTTCTCTTATAAGGTTTCTATCTTCTTATCCCTGCTGCAACAACTGTTACTACTATTAACAGTGAACTATAAAGCTGAGAAACTTGCTTTTCTTCTTTACTTTCATAGATAGCATTGCTGGGAGTCTTCCGATACTTTTTCCCTCATTTACATCTCAACTCTTAGTTTCCACCATTATTACTCCCCTATGCACAAACCTCTTTTCCTTTTTCCCTCATCAACTTTTCTGGGGTCTTTTGTTGGCTGATGTTAAATCATTTAAATATTAGTTTTCGAGCAAGCCAACTGACCCAAGCTTCTAGCCTAATGATTTTGAGCTTTTGCAGAGCTCGAGATGGTGTTAAAATATGGTCAAACTACATTCCTATGAATGAACTAAGGACAATAAGACTCCTGGCAACAACGACAAATAGATCTTTTAGCCTATAGGCACTCTAATAAAAAGGTAATCAGCATTCCAAGAATGTACTACTGCAGAAATTGTATACTTGAAAAGCTAACTATAGCACTACAGACCAAAGAAGACAAATGCTACAAGACACTGACATACCTCGCATACCGGGACTGTATAGAGATGTCCCGAACTTTTATGCGATTCACCGTTCCACTCTGGCTCACAAGAACAACTTGCTCGTCACTCTCACCATCTTCTGCTTAAAGCATTTCAATTTATTTATTATTACCACAACATTTGAAGTCTGTTAGTATTTAAAACATTCAAATTACGCAGAAGAATACAAAGGATTACGGTACCTCCAAAGGAGAATCCAACTACGAATACTGCTGCCAGGCGATCTTCCGATGAAAACTGAATAAATGCATTAGACGTATAAATTGACTAAGCTGAACAAAGATAATAAGAATCAACCTCCCTCCTTTTTCTATGAAGAGAGGAAAGGCAGTGATAAGGATTTTTATCTATTGATTATACTTTCGATTATAGCATTATGGTGTACCTTGTAACCAATTAAACCGACTCTATTCAAAGGTGATGTGCGGAATCTGCTAACTGGAACTCGCTTCCCATAACCACTTTCCGACACGAACAGCAGCCATGGGCCATTCATGCTCCTGGTACACAGCATATTGGAGATAAAGAGAAAGTGTTATAAAAAAATCAAAGAGCAACAGAAAATTAAGGCAGGCTTTCAAAACCATTTATGCAAGACATCTTTTTTTTTTGGCAACTAATAGGCAAAGACATGCTGGTAACAATATTCATTTTTGGAGAGCCAATGGTGTTAGAAGAAGCATAGAAGAGTACCCGTCAGTGCTAACAGTGCAAACTACAAGTGAAGTGTTAGCTTCAGCAAACAAAGGCACTAATGATGGAAAAAAACTATAAAAACACTAATTAAAAAGAGAAATAATTAAAAAAGAAACCATAGTTGAAGTAAATTATGTGAAGTAAAAACCAAGTCAATCAAGTTAAACCAACTTCAGTTTCTGATTAAAATGTAAAGATATATTTTCATTTCTGTAGTGACTAGTTTTTTAAACTAAATTTCTAGTTGTTTATGCGTAATCAGGAAATAATCATTTCTAACGTTTTATTAATTATTGATATATCATTTCCCAACTAGATTTAATGTCTGGTGCCACCCTCTTAAAGATGAGAAATTTTATTTTGATGTGAAACACAACCAACAATACGTGAGAGAACTTTCTTCTAGTTAGTTGTGTGGCATGATGATTCCCAATAGTCATTTCACTTACCTGTATGTTCACTCTCATTCACTTAACCATTTCTTTCCTTTTTTTTTAATGAAAAGAGAGAAATTCATTAAGTGGCATCAATAAGATGCAGTAGTACAACTTAACCATTTCTTTCCTTCCTCCTCTTTTTTGTAAATTTTTTTTGACAATGGTAACTGACCTCTTTTTTGTAATTTTATCAGAGGGCAATCCTTTTCCCTTTTCTAGGAAAAGAATACAAGCAAACTCTTCATATACAAATTCTCTCCTACTTCCAAAATCCAAGCTTTTTGTGGGACTAACACATACACAATGGATTATGCCTGAGCATACAGCAGATCTACTTAGTTGATGGATCAATAGAGGGAGGAGAATATCTAAGAAATAGTGGAGTATAATGCCATCATGCATTTGGTGGTCTATTTGGAAAGAAAGAAATAGCAGATGCTTTGAAAACAAGGCTAATTCAATAGAGAAAGTCAAATGGAACTTCTTGACCACTTCTTATTTTTGGTGTAAAGAAGAAGGATAGAAGAAGCTGCACAAATTTTGGATTTTATGGGCACTTTGTAATCTATTAGCCTTTTTGTTTTTTCTCTTGTTGGGAACCAATTTTTGGAGGTCTCCAGCATATCCTTAATGCTGAGGAATACAACATTATCTTTCTCAAAAAAGAAAAAAAAACAGAGTATCCAACATATTCTTTATATTAAGTGAGAATTAAAATCAGAACTGAGGATAAGGGACAAAAAGAAAGATGTTGAGCACTTTTGCTTTCACTGAAAGAGATGATTTTTAAGTGTGTTTTTTTTTGGAGGGGGCATGTAGAGAGAAGTAACTGAGATTGAAGATTTTCGGTAGCTTAGGTTTGAGTTTTCTTAGCTTTGAAAAGGTAAAGAACACAGATAATAATAAAGTAGGGGAGAACACTTTGGTTCCCGAAGCCCAAATGCTGCATTTTGGTGTGAAACAGTGAAGTTCAACGGATACACTCTCATCCTTTTTTTTTTTCCCTATATGCACTCCTTTACAAATTTAACACTATATTCTTCCTCTTCCAAGAAAAAGAAAGTACAAAAATAAACAGAAGATCCACAAAGATCAGAGACAAAGCAAAGATCATAACTTGAAAAGATTTTAAAGAATATTCATTGAAGGAAATTGACAAATTCAGAGGATTATTTCCAGTTCCAGATTCCCTTAAGATGGAAACATAATACAGATGGGTTGTTCTCAGTGAATAGATTGTATAAGCTGGAAATCATGGGTCAAGCTGCTGGAGGCAGCATGGGCCCATGGATAAGGTGTGGAAATGCTTGGTTCCAACTAAGGTTTAAAGCTCCTCCTGGCAAGTGATCAAGAAAACCTCCCTAACACATGAAGCTTTACAGAAGAGGAAGTTTCAGATAGCCTTAAGGTAAGCAGAGACAAACAACCACCTTTTTCTGCATTGCAAGGTGACTTCTCAACTGTGGTCCCTTTTCTTTAACCTCACAGGAGTCAAATGGACCATGCCTGAACATACATCATACCTACTCAGTAGTTGGATTAGAAGAGGAGGTAGCAAATCACAGAAGAGACGGTGGAGAGTAATTCCTTCCTGCATCTGGTGGACAATTTGGAAGGAAAGGAATGGAAGACAGATTTAACTCCATGTAGAAGACTAAGGAGAACTGTATTGCAAACTTCCATTTTTGGTGTAAAGAAGGAAATTTAGATGATGTAATTCAGTAGATTTCCTAGGATCCTTGTAATTAGTTTGAGTTTCCCAGGTTCATTGTTGATAATTTTTTGGAGGTGGCCAGCACAGCCCTTAATGTAGAGGAATACAAATTACCAATTTTCAAAAAAAGATTTTAAAGTATATAGATGATGTACTACAACATCAAACACCTTTTTACCTGCTTTATTCACACTAACATCAATTTCAGCAAAATGAAATCATAACAGGTCACCCGACCTGGTTTCCATCTAACTTCAGGCTTAACCGGGTCTTAAGCTAGCCTTAAACAACAATCAAGACAACTAGGATATACAGAGTGATAGATGAAAGAGTACTTTCTTTGATGAACTGCCAAGGTAATGTCCAGTTCCTTCTGCAAAGCATCTGGTATAATGTCCATGCTAGCCACTTTATCCCCATCTTTTAGTCTCATGGCAACAGAGCCTCTAGTATTTCTTCCAAGCGCTCTTATCTGAGCAGAAATTAACAGTAAATGAAGGAAAATAAATTATTAGAAGAATCGAGAATAACTCCAGTACCATGTAGATGTAGAAAAAAAAAGTGATACCAACGGTCAACCTATTTCATTATGGAAATAAGCCCACAACAAAATTGAAGTTAGAAAGCGTGCACATGTAAGTACTTACCTAAGTAGTAAAACATATATTTATCAAATCCAAAAGCGAGAAAAACAAAAAAGGAAAAGGGGAACCAGATCTCTGAAGACAGGTGCAAACTATACAATGCCCTTCTTTTTAATCAAGTAAAAGTATTTTCATTCATAAACATGGCCATAACTGTTTGAATACAAGGGGTATACCAAAAGATAAAGAATCTACGATAAAATATGGTTATCTACAAACTCTGCCCAATCGTCTATTCAACCAGGAACTTTATATGTGCACCAAAAGAAAATAAGAGAACAGAGACTACTCCTTAGCCGGGAGAAATTCGACTCTACTTCTTCTAAAGCTCTCATATTTCTCTTTCCAAACAATCCACATTAATGTTCGTTAATCTTTTGCACTCTTGGTTCATAATCTAGGTGATTGCCTCTATAGTAATTCAATTATTTTGATTTTACTTTCTAATTTGATTTGTAATTTTTATTTTGATAATTCCAAAAATCTATTTCAATTTTCATGTTCAAAATAACTTATCTGAGTAATTTAGTTATTCATCCTTGTTTAATTCAATTAACATCAACATATCTTGGTATATCACAACTAGATCTTTAATTTTTATTAGACAACAAGTTCATTATAAGAATTTTTTTATTAAGTTCCTTGAAAATGGCTAAATTCTTGGACAACACATAAGATTTTTTGGAGGAAGCTGCATATATAACTTGATTATACATTTCCTTTTTTTCTCAAAGAGTATTTGATTTGGTACTATTATGTTGGAATATAGTCAACCTAAATGTCTAGGATGCTTATGCCACCTGGATATTGTGGAGAGTTGACAAATCCATTAGAAAGATCTGGAGAATAATCCCAGCAGCCATTTTTTGGAGCCTATGGAAAGAGAGAAACAACAGATGTTTTAATGGAATATCAACCTCTTTTTGCACTCTTAAAGCCAAATGTCTAGTTGGTTTATTTAGCTGGCACTTTTTTGCCAGTGTAAACAGTGTGGACAACTTTTTGGATTTTGTTAGTTCCTTATCTCTAGTACAGTAGAGTAGTAGAGTTCCCTTTTGACTGTTTTACAGGTTTTTGCCAAGCTAGCTCCATATATTTCTGTTTGGAGCAGTTTTCTTGCACACTGTGCTTTTGTAACTTCGCATCTTCTTGATGCTTTCTAATATCATTTAATAACTTTTCAAAATATAGTCAACCTAATATGTGCTTGGAAGTATATTGTCATGTATTTTTTTGACAAAGGTAAACAATATTGTCATGTATTTTATAAAAAGCCCAACAAAAACCAAAGCAATGAAAACCCACTTAATTGGTTTGGTTCCTTTTAGGGGAAAACCGACCCAAAACAAATCATGAATACCCCTAACCACAGCAGTGGAACCCTTTAAATATCCTCGCAAGGCAACTCTATTCATCATCCAGCACAAGAGACTTCCACTATCTCAATCCCCCTTAACTCACAAAAAGAATCGCATGGGTTACCATTTACAAACACAAAAAATCTCACCGAAGAGTTGCAAAAATAAATCTATTTTCTCCACTTCTCCCCGAAACCCATCTGTAGTATAATGGAATCTAGGAATCTCCAATTCACTTGATCATAGGCCTTTTAAAGACCGAATTTGCACAGCACAACGGACACTCCTTGCTTTCTCCTCATCAGATATTTATGTTCCATCTACCATGAGAAAGCAAACTTTCTACATTCTTTGAATAATCTCTCACTTCAAATTATATATGTACCTCAACTGATTAAGTACAAAAACTGCAGCCATGTACTACAGGTAGGCGACCCTCACTTTCTCTCTCTCTCTCCACAGAGAGAGAGAGAGAGAGATTACGTATACCCAGTTTGCTGAATAGAATAAGTACAAAAATTACTTGATTCAGAAATAGAATCTTATGCCAAGAATAAACTTGTTTCTGTATGAACCCAAGCACCAATACATTTTGTATTTTGGCACAGCAGCACAACAAACAATAAGAAAAACTGAAAACAAGGTACCCATGAAATAAAAGAACAAGAGAGTTTACATTTGCACAAGGCGTCAAAATCACCATTCCATTTAGTGAAGCCATTGCAACAAAATCATTATTTGAGCAACATTTCACCCATTTTAATTCATCGCCTGTGACCTGTCAGATCAAAGTATCATGTCTGAGCTTGCTTTGGGACCAAGAATCCTAATTCAAAGGAAAGAAAAGAGCTGACTAACCAATTGTATCGCAATTATTCCTGTAGACCTAATAGAGGCAAAATAGTTCAATGATACTTTTTTGATATATCCATTCACAGTAAGCATCACGAGATACTGATCTCCCGCAAATTCGCTCACAGGAATAATTGAAGTTATTCTCTCGCCATCAGACAAGGACAGTATCTGGATCAAGGGAAAGAACGAGAAATTAGGAATGAAGGCAACACATCAAGCTTTAGTAGATGGTAAATATTGTACCTGAATTAGAGGAGTGCCGGCTGCAGTTCGGCTGCATTCAGGGATCTTGTAGGCTGGAGAAGAGTACACAGTACCTTTATCGCTGCCAATGAGAATCAAAACAAACACTGAAATAAGAACATCCGCATGCCAATCATTGGCAAAGTCACCCCCTAACACAGAACTGAATAAAATATATTGAGGGCATACAATGATGTAATTAATGAGACAATGAAACAGGATTGTCAGGATACAATCCACTCATATTAAGTTCCCTCTTCCAAAAATATAAGTTGGGAAAGCAAAAATCGTCGAAAAACATTTATATATTTGCTCCATTTCTGTATGCTGAAAAATTCTAGTAAACGTAGGTAAAAATGGTGAAAGCAAGTTTACCTAAAATAGAGAACTTTGTCATGGGCCCGGCAAACAAGGAAATCAGACATAGCATCATTTACTCTTAATTTACCAACTGATTTGCCAATTGTCCCACGATTTTGTAGATTAAATGTGTCAGGTTTCATCCGTTTAACATAGCCCTTCTCACTAATTGCCTGAAATCAAGGAGCAACAGAAATAAAAACAAAGTGGAAAGGAAAAGAGTTAACACAAAACCTTGAAACCTAGACAGCGCAGGTCGATTACCAGTAGCATTTCTTCATTCGGAATCACATCTATATCTTCAAGATCACCGCTGTCTGTATCCTCTAACTGTGAACGCCTCGGAGTGAAATACTTGTCCTTTATTTCAAGTGCTTCTTCTTCAATCAACTGGTTGTTCATATTGCAAAAATCGAAAAGCAAGGAGACAAATGTCAACTGACAAGGTAATAGTATCACTACATTATATCAGAATGGTATTGTAAAAGGAGGTGAACAATCAAAATATCAATATACTACCTAACAGAAGCACCCCAACCCAACCCTAAATTGCTGACAAACACGAATGGAGAAAAGGAGCAATATCCGAGATGAATTAACTTGCTAGACAGTAGTAACAGGTCGCTTCTACAGTGTATTTCATAAGCTGGGTATTTCTATTAGATTGTTAAAAAAATTATGTACAAGTGAAAGGAGCATAAAGTTGACTTCTTGACAAATAATGGTACAATAGCAACCAATAAATAGACAAACATCTGGCATCTTGATTCTTCAAAAAGCCAAAATGGTGGAAGAACATTAATTCATATCTAAGCTTTGATAAGAAGAAGAAAAACCAGAGAAAACATTTCTCATGAGGCTACCTGGAGTATTTGCTTCTTACTAGACAAAAGTTCCTCTAACTTGGAAATTTGCGCTCTCAAAGATTTCCCCTCGTCAACAAATTTATTTCTCTGCATTACCGATACAGAAACAGAATGTCGGATAGAGTTCAATAACAACTAAAGCACCCATCAAATTTGCAAATGAGCCCTCATGACATACCTCGAGTGCTGTAAGCCTTCTCAGGCTTATATCTAATATAGCTTCAGCTTGTTTTTCAGTCAATTCAAATTCTGCAAGAGCAAGTTGATAAGAAATTTTGGCAGTGATTTCCTGCTGTTAGAAAAATTAAAAAAAGAAAGGCTAATACAATTTTAAACACAACTATGAGCAGGCGATAGTGAAAAATCTAGCAACATGAAGATATACATCAGTAATAGTGTTACCTTTTCTCAAATTGGCAGTTGCGAGCGCATGGCTTGATGCTTTTCTGATTGTATTGATGACCTCATCCAAGTTATCAAGTCCAATTATAATACCCTTAAATCACAACCCGGGGCGGGGGGGGGGGGGGTATCAGCAGCTTTATTCATAAATTCAGCATATTATATTTCACTTGAGAGTTGAGTTATTCCCAAAACTTCTAAAGAGAAGAGATCCAAATTATTATTATGCATTATGGAGGTACAATAAATCATCAGATGTATAGATGAGTTGATAGAAACAAGATATACCTATTTACACGTGCCAAACACATATTGATTTTTGAGAGAAAAGTAAATTGAAACTACTCATAAAATTTGTCCAATTAATGACTATCTAACCTAAAATCCTTAAGCTTTCAAATGTTCTGATCCTAGCCTTCTAGAGACTTATTAACACACTCCCAAAGTCTGTAAACCAACTTGAGTTTATTTGTTAAAAATACTTGAAAAAAGAGAAGTAAATAGTTATAGGAATGGTTGCTTGAAAAACTGTCAGAAAATCACCTAAATGTCCTTACGTCAGAGAAACTCAACAAAAAGTTTCAATTGCCAAAATTTCATAGGAAAATTTGCTGCCAGACCAGTGGTCGGCAAGAGGAATTTTTGCCAAAATTGTCGCAGGAAAAAAAGTATGGCACTTCCAGAACAGTGATCAGAAATAGAAACTTGCCATCAAAAGGTTACTGGAACAAGGAACGGTCCTGAGAAGGAAATTACAGAATGGAAAAGAACTTTTTCCTGGTAACTGGCATAAGCCTGCCCTCTAGTAGGCAAAACCTGTTTGGGTCTCTTTAAAGATAATAGAGGCACAGCCACCATGTAGAGAAATAAAAAAAAAAAAGCAAATTACCATAAAGATAAAATGGAGAGTACAAGACAAACCTATTCCTAGGTGTCAAACACAATACTCATTCGATATTAGTCTAATGTGAGACAATATATAGCTTAAGAACTTCATGCTTCTAGTATTCTAATTCTAACATTGTACGACTTCTGATAAAGTGCTTCTTTTTTTTTTATGACAAAGGAAACCCGCAGCCGCTACCCTTTGGTTGTCGTATTATTTGTTTTGTTACTGTACCTTTTTTTCAAAATATTAGTAATGTTTTCCTTATTATTTGCCATGTCTTCTTCACTTCTGGGTTTTTTTTTCAAATTGCTCTGATATGTTTTATTTGAGACGAGGGTCTAACGGAAATAGCCTCTCTACCTCCACGACGTAGGGGTAAGGTCTGCGTATACTCTACACAGACTACACTCCCCAGACACCACCAGTGTAATCGCGATTACACTGGGTATTTTGTTGTTGTTAAGACTTTTGGTCGAAGGGGGAAAAAAGGACAAACTAACATACCTCAACAATATGGTTTCTTTCTTGTGCTTGTGAAAGTTTAAACTTAGCCCGCCTTTCAACAACGGAGCATCTAAAATCCAAAAATGCCTGCCAGACACAAAAAGGTATAACAATTAATGCATGATGATACAAGTCAAAGATCCTTGATTGTAATTATCAAGGGACATCAAACAAATAACATTAAGATATCAGAAGACATGATGTAGGTGAATTATATCAATTTTAGATGGAAAGAAGAAGGAAGCAAAAGGAGAAAAATAGAGATGATTACAGAAAAGGCAAAACTTACACAATTATGCGTAAACATAGTCTTTAATGGAAACTGAAATTATATACATACAGACCATTCATCATATTATAGGAAATATTTGTCACCTGGAGCAATTCCTTTAATCCCATCAGCTTTGGTTGACCATTGAGAATACTGAAGAAATGTTGAGGGATAAGTAGTTAGGTAGAGGTATGAAACAAGTATGGATGGCAGTGAGCAACGTAGAATTTATTACGCTCAAGCAACATATGGAGAGAACTAAAATAGACATAGAGGACTTTTTAAACCTCATAAGCAGAAAAAACAGCATGTGAAAATGCATTTAAGGCCCATTGTAATGGAAAACTATAAAATTGAGACCTTAGCAATAGACGTATACTATTTAATAATGTCAAATTTTGAGAACTCAGCTGCAACCAACTTCATTTCATGGTGCCAAAGTGCCATTAGTATGCTATAAGTATCAGTTTAATTATTATGGAGGACGAATATATAGAAGTACTGTAAGTACTTGATTAGTGAAATACCATGATCTATCCACATGAACTCGACATGCAACATTAGATGATTACATAATGGTTTGGAACACCAATACATTTACTGTACTATAATTGTTTCACTTGAAAGAATCATTATATAGTTAAAAAGCAGAAAAGAACTTCTAAATCAAGTTCTCTCTTTTTTTTCATGGACAAACATTTTCATTAATGCAAATATGTCAAGAGAAAAGAAGATAAATTAACTTCTGCTCGAATAAGAATAAGTCCAAACGTCATTAACACTATTGATAAAAGTGATAAAAGCTGGAACTGAAAATGCATCTGACAGTACATCGCAGTCGGACAGTACACCAAAACCTTGGAGAACGAAAAATTTTACAATGGTAGAGGCACAACCAACAATAATTGTGTGACCCTCCATTAATTAGTTGACACTTGGATAATGGGTCCATTTCTTTATCTTTTTACCATCTCTCTCCTACTCACCTCTCTTTTCTTTCATTTTCTTTTTTTTTTTACTCCTAATAAATATCTAATTCTCAAAACATAATTAAATAATTAATACATTTGATTAAAAAAATACAGATAAATACATTTTCTATTAAAATAACTTAAACACTTATAAAAATTTTAACATTAAAAATAAACCTAGTTTTCAATATATTTAATAGAATCAAATTAACTCCCAATACAAACTAATTTACTTTAGCATATAAATTGATTAGATAAGATTATTTTTGTTTTGATTTCTGATATTATTCTGAAATTATACATATTTTTTTTCACCATAACCATATTCTAAAATAAGAATGACAATGGAAAAGGCCAGGGAGCGACGGATTTATAAACGTTTTTAAAAAATTTATACAGGTGAGGTGGGTCGCATGGCGAAATTTAAGTCGTCTGAATTAAAACTTACAATGCTTAGTTTATTCTTCAAGAATCAATCGGATTCATATAATTTTAAATTAACTACTCATCATCATCATCATCATATTATTATTATTATTATTATTATTATTATTATTATTATTATTATAAATATAATAATATCATTCAGTCTTAATATTATTAGAATTCGTTTTTCGTATCTTTACGTACAGCGGGACAATCACCTATAATATATATTTTCCCAGCGTTTTTCTATTAAGTATTTAAAAAAATTATAACTAAAATTAAGAACAATAACTGATAATCTCTGTTAGAAAATGACTATAAATATATGAACTAAAACTGAATTAAAAAAAGCTATGGAAAACTAAATTTGAATTAATTTGTTTTTTTTAAATACTAGTAATAAAGAAAACAATAAATATTTTTGAGTTAATTTGATATTATTAAAAATATTGAATTATAAAGAGTATTTTTAATACTCAATCCTAAAAACGTTTTTAGTTATTTCGATAAAAAAAATATTTATGAATATTTTTATTAAATATATCAACATCTTAAGAAAATAGGGTAAAAAAATATTTATTAGGGTAAAAAACAAGAAAATGAAAGAAAAGAGAGGTGAGTAGGAAAGAGATGGTAAAAAGGTAAGAAATGGACCCATTATCCAAGAGTCAACTAATCAATGGAGGGTCACGCAGCTATTGTTGGTTGTGCCTCTACCATTGTAAAATTTTTCTTGGAGAACGAGAGAACTCAAAAATGCCTCGTGTTAAATTAACTATAACAGAGTCAGGCATGGAGAAGAAATTTCAAGCAGAAAGAGTATAATACTCTAGAGCTATCATATGAAGCTTAATATTTTAGTTTGGAATGTCAGAGGAGATTAACTAAAATAAAGAAAGCTGACTGTTCAGTTTGCTTTTAGTGTAATATGGACCTTGTAATTGAAACGGAAACCTTGATATATTTTGTGGGTTCTCCGCAGTCGGCACAGAGAGACAGGAACACTTTTGCTTTCTTGCTTTGGAGTTAACTTCAGCACCATCTTAGTGCTGAAGACATCAGTAAAATTGACCCTTATCATTTACAAAAAAAAGGCAGCGAAACAGAAATCAAGAGGCGGAAAGCTATTATCATACTTCTTGAAGAATAACTTTCAACACCTCTGATATAGATATCATAGAACTTTGAGGCAGTCTATAGGGGAAAACGCTTCTATCATGCAATTTGTTACAGGGGGCAATCTTATCGTAACAGAGTGATCCAGATGCTGGAGTTTCCTTCCATTGCAAACAAAGTGTATAGCCTCTTAAAGGGGGCGAGGGGCGATAGTCACTTACCCGACCATGTTGCAACTAAAACTGGATTGTAGAGCAGTAAGACGGTAAAGATTGTTCAACACGATGGCTGGATCAGACCCTCTTTTAAGCTGGAAAACAATTAAAAAGCTAAACAATCAATCAGTGCTAAACTTTAATACATTTAGAAGAACATATTTAATCACTTCAAATGAGCCATGGAATATGATGACATGGACAAATTGGGGAAAGAGGGAATGTTAGTGTTTTCAATACCTCAATGACTACACGCATTCCTGATCGATCACTCTCATCACGGATATCACTTACTCCTTCCAAAGTCTGGCAAGAAAGGGAACCAAAACAAATCAGGTGCTGTGTTTCAACTATTGACCAAATCAAGATATCAGAGGAACTTAGAAAATAAGAGCACTGACCAACAAAGCTGCATGTATTACTAATGAAAATTCAAACAAACTTTAAGAAAGCTGCTGAAACTACATATGTAGACACTAAATTAAGTAAATGAAGGACCTCATGCTAATAGAGCGTTACAATTACAATAGGCTAAAAAATTTGAGTTGTGTCGAAGTTTAAGAACCAAGGTAACAACATTGCAGTCAGTATATACCAAGGGAGATGGTGTTAATTTTGATATACATTAAGTACAGATGGCATGTGTATTCCCCACAAAAGAAGGACGAAAAACAGGGATGCTTCCCTAAAGAAATTTGAACTCTTCAGAAGTGTTAGAGACTCTGCTCCCCATAAAAAGCCATGTCAGAGAGAGGGTAATTCTCTAAACATAAAATATCATTGCTTAAGGAACTCCTTTACACCGGATGGAAATAACTAGCAGACGATAAAAACATGAAAAGCAACAACAGCTACTATATACAACAACTACTACTATGCCTCATCCCAAACAAGTTGGGGTTGGCTATTTGAATCCCCATTGACCATGTCTCATTTAAGCAAACCATCTACATAAGTATTTTTGTCATCTTCTTCTTCTATTATTATATATATTACCGTTACCAAATTCATAACATGTAGTAGTACTTGTCCCTGCCTCAACCTCAGCCTCATTTTTAGCACCAATGAAAATGGTAGACTACGAGGGTGTTTGGATTGGCTTAAAAGTTAGTCAAACCTACTTTTAAGTCAGTTTTTGACTCCAAAAAGTGTTTGGCAAGGTCAAAAATGACTTAAAATAAGTCAAAAATCAAAAGTAGGTCTCTCCCTACTTTTTATTTTTTGACTTAAAAGTCATTTCAGTTTGACTTTTTATTTTTAACTTAAAAGCTACTTTTTTTAAGCCAATCCAAACAGGCTCTACATATAGCTTATTTATTTTTTGTAGACTGCTAACAGTAAAAATGGACACCCGTGTTGATAACCATAGGAAAATGTAACCATTAGGTGCTTTAAGATTCCAAAAAGCCTTCAATGGAATTTATCACCTATCACATTTCTGCATGAGACTGCTAAAACATCTACCTCGAACTCTCCGTTGGCTGTTTGTCCCTTCCATTTTCAACTATCCCTTTATTGAGTCAATAGTAGTTGTATACAGAATAAACAGAAAAAATTCCAATTTCCCAATCCTATTTAGCCCCCTTAATTATTTTTGTTGATAACAGTGGTGTCTAGGCCAATGGAAAGAAATCACCTAGTGTTTTGTCTCTGCTGGGAATTGAACACGAGACCTCATGGTTCTCAACCTACTTCATTGACCATCCACACCCTTGGGTACTATTTGGCCCCTTAATCCAAGAGTACAAAACATATTGTATGCCTTTCCGTTACCACCTCAACAATGGAACAATTTATATATTAATCTGTACAAGGACACTATACAGAGGATGGACGGAGACCAAATAGGCACAATAAGTGACATCTAGGTGGTCATGTAGCCCCACTACATGGTATCACTGTGGCCATGGCAGCAAGTATCTACTTAGCGTTGACTTATTATATGCACAGATAAAACAGGCAAGATCAATTTTTTAAATCAAATAGCAGATATGTCGGTAAGGAGAAGGATATCAAGATAATAAGGGGGCATGAGAAAAGCACAACAATATTGTTCTTCTGAAAGAAGAGAAAAGACAATAATATACATTGCTCATCAGAGTAAAGTATATGAGTAAGTGTTCTTTTCCTTCTTACACAAAGAGACAGGTAATAAGTAGAGAGGGGCAACAATAACACATGCCACTAAGTTAGTGGCACTAACCAAAGTAACAAATTGAACATTTGTTCTCTTCTTCCGGAAGGAGCTTGGTACATAAGTGGGAGAAGGGTAGAGAAGCAGGCTCATGCAAACATGTGAGCCAACTGGGGTTGCACCAACTAATAGCCTGTTTGGGGAGCCAAAAGTGTGTGTACTTTCAAGGAAGTGATTATTTTACAGAGTTAAGGTGTTTGAAAAAGTTTTTAGGAAAAGTAAGTGCTTCTGAGTAGTAGCATAAGTTGTTTTTCATTTTTTTTTATAATGTGGCATAAGGTGTTTTTCATAATTTGAAAAAAGTAGATTTCCCCAAAGAAAACTTTTTTGAAACCTTGGGCAAACACAAATTGTTGCTCTAATATCAGCAAATGTGTTTTACAAATTGATTACCAAACACAAACTGCTATCCTCCAAAAGTACTTTTCACTTTTTCAACAAGCACTCCTGGCAAAAAGCACTTTTCAAAATAAGCAGATTTTGCAAGCTTGGCTGAACATGCGATTACTCACAGGAAATCTCTAGTTTAATAACAAAAATACATGTTACTAATCAGAAAGGTACCTTATTTTCCACAAGATCAGCAATTTTCTCAACAAGGGATGCTTTGTTTGTTTGATAAGGAATCTGTTTCATTTATAAGATGCAAATATCAACCCAGATTAAAATGCAAACAACATCCACTTCTAACATAAATATACTGAAAAAGCAAAGATAGGAACCTCTTGGATAATTATTGCAGCACGTTTTGTCTTGGCGTCGAGTAATTCAATATCAGTCTTCCCTCTAATTACTACTCGTCCTCTTCCAGTCCTATATGCCTCCAAAATTCTTTACAGACAGAGAATACAATTGGTCACACTGTTCAATCTTGCATAAATCAAAGACCATAACTTCATTTCTCCAGGGATCTAAACCTTCCTAATGGAAGAAAACAAAAGAAAATCTCTAGGAAGACAGACTCTCACAAAACAAGAAAAAGCACAATGGCATGGAAATGCGCCTCAAACTCTTATGAACCAAGAGGAGAGAACAATCAGGTTATCAAATTTTATCACTAGCTTAAAAAAAAGGATGATCTCTCAAGAAGTAGATTGCTATCAAAACATTGAAAAAACAGCAGAAGAGCCATGGACATAGCATTGATATAAACTAAGAATATCTAACAAAAGGATTGCCAAACCATATGAACTTTTTTTACAAGTACATCTAGGCTCATCCTTTCCACGGTGTAGCCATGAAATTACCAAACAGCCAAACATCTGAGGATAAAATTTATTTTTTAACACTTTCAGATAAAGGGCATAAGGAATGATCAAAGCAATTTTCTAACTGAGTAGATGCTTTAAGCACTATAGGAATCCCTAGCCAATCATAAATTGTAAAAGAAAAACTAAAAGCTAGGTGGTAAAACTGACTATGTTTGGCAGGGCATGCCACATATTTATCATCTAGATTTATAGAAACAACTACCACAGGAACCTATTCTCAAATATGACAAACTAAAGATCAGGGACTAGACACATCTAAGACCCATTTATACACTACACATACATGCATCAATTTTCACATTTGTGTTTTCCACCAAAACAGCAGTCATGTGTCAGAAGTCCTAGAGGATCTTCCAAGGAACTGCCGCAACAAGGGGATTTTTAGTAGTAAGCATCCACAAGTACAAAAATCAACACTACTCCTACTTATGTACAGTATCCGTGTGCTGAATCTAGGACTCTATGTTATGTTCTCTTCCATCTTTATGAGTAAGTGGCAAGTGGGAAGAGAAAGAAGTAGGAACTCAGAAAACCTACCCAATGTTGCCCATAATTATTCCACCAGTTGGAAAGTCAGGACCAGGCATGTACTCCAAAAGTTCTTGCAGCTAGATAGGAAACAAGAACACAGTCTTTACACAATTAAGTATAGAAAGCTCTGGTGTTCAAACAAAGGTCTGAAACTATGAGATGATTCCAATTTCAACAGTCAACCAAACCCCCAGAAAGGAATGGGACACAAAACAGACAACTTAGAAACAATTTGAATAAAGAAGGTTTGCATATTACAAGATTCAGCTATATATATTAAACTTGAAACACATAAAAGCTCCCAGTCTGTGAATGCTCGAAAATTAGACAATAATGACTATGTACATAATCCTCCTATTCTGCAAGGCAATAAAATTCACACATGAACAACAAGGGAAAACAACAAATCCAGATGTATAAATCAGAATCTTACTTCAAGCCATACAAAAGTAGCATTTGGTACCTAAAAACATTGCCAAACAACAATGTTTTTTGTTTCATAAGGTAATGGTTGTGAAGTTGATGCCAAGGGTTATAACACAAAAACCAAACATGGAAATTAATATAAAATTGGTATAAGAACAGAAAACAAACATTTTGAACACTTGTCTACTCTTCTTTTTTCATTGCAAAGGAACGCAAAAAATATTTCACAAAAAAAAAAATAGTAAGGAAGAGGCAAGAGGATATATCCATAATCCATGATCATGTATCAAGAGGTATATGTCTACCGTGGCTTCTGGATTATGAATCAGTGCAGATAGTGCATCCACGAGCTCCCCAAGATTATGGGGGGGAATATTGGTAGCCATGCCAACCTGAAAACAGCAGAGTATGGAAAAGAACTTCTCACATTTGAGAAACGCTACTGAAATTTAGTTGCCCACTGGAAATAGGACATTAGAATATGGGGCCATAAAAAGATACTAAATAGTTAACAAGTGAGTCAATGATTCACCGCAATCCCAGAAGCACCATTTAACAACAAGTTCGGAATACGAGCAGGAAGTAGTGATGGTTCTTTCTGAGAGTTGTCGAAATTTGGGACAAAATCTACCTGCAACACAGCAAACATAGTGTAAAGAAACCTAAGGCAGCATCCATCCACTGTAACTTATTACACATTTTAAGGAGAGAAACTGACTGTGTTCTGCTCCAGGTCTGCTAATAGCATGGCCTCAGTGAGTGCCTGAGAAGGAACAATGATGAGCTTGATATATTTCCAAAAGAATGTTAAAGAAATTGTAACGACAGTAATAAACATAGCCGTTTGGAACAATTCATCCGCTATTATTTCCCACAAGGAAGTAATATCAATAATTTAAAAGCATAACCCGGAAAAAGAAAAAAAAAAAGCATAGTCAAAAAATAATTAGTGACGTGATATGCATTTATTAAGATCCTTCAGAAGTAAAAAGATATGCAGGTTTCGAACATCAGTTTCACTATGACATAAAGAAATCTGCTACACAGAAAAACAGAAATAAAATTTTTATCTGAACTATGCGCTCATACAGCTGAATTTATCAAAATTTATGACTTTTGAACGGCGATAGAACCTATATTTCTGACTAGATTCAGGTAAAGATAGGAGATCCTAGTTTTTATTCTCTACCACTATCAAACAGTCTATGCATGAGTCTCATTTGTAAATACTCGTAGCCTTTAGGATTTGAGTCTCTCGGGATTTATTACAAAGCAACAATTTTCAAATGGATAACACAACCAAAGATTCAGAAAACATATAAAAGCTGAGTTTAACCTACTTCCAGACGGCATTCAGTGTACCGCATGGCCGCAGGAGGATCTGCATCAATTGAACCAAAGTTTCCATGCCCTCGAATGAGAGGAGATCTCAAGGAAAAATCCTGAAAAGCATAATATCACAAAAACTTACAATAGAACTAAATAATACCCAGTAGCCAAGCACACTGCAAAATGTAGAGCAGAAAGAACCCAGACCAAGAGCTTCAGTTAATTTTACAACAAAAAACTACTTAACCTACCTTTTTCTCCTTTAATTTTTTCTTGGTCCTAGCCTCCTTACTCATGATTTCTGAGGTTCTAGAGTTTAATGGGAAATTGAATTTAGGACATTAATAAGGTAGAATGTGGTGCTCTTTATGGAAAAAGGGAAGGTAGGGTGTTTCTGCAAAAAGCATTTATCAAAAAAAAAAAGAGTCAAAAAACTAATCAATCATTCAACAGAGCTGCAATACCAAGTTAGTTGGGAAGGCATTATGAATTATCTGTATCCCTTGTGCTCTATTTAGATCTACTTTTCTTTCTCAAGAAAGCTTCTATATTGTACCAACAGTAAATAATTTGTCTTCAAGAAAAATTAAAGGTTTACCATCAACACTAATACTAGCAAGCATGAATCTATTATACAACTCTTGGACATTGATAATCCTTTTGTAAGAGTTAATTTATTGGAACATTACCTGGGCCATTCGGACCAAGGAATCATAGACTGCATTGTCTCCATGAGGATGAAACTTACCAAGCACCTTAAATAGGAGAAAAACACAGTAAGATGCTTGCAATAGGGATGGCACGAGAGTATTTCCAGCAGATAACCATTTGTTTATCATGTATGAGTAGAAGAAAGAAGAGATGGGCTACAACCTCTCCAACAACTCTTGCACATTTTTTATATGGTTTTTTGGAAGAAAGCCCCAACTCATGCATTGCGTATCTGTAGCCAAAATAATGATAAACTTATAAATCCAGTACAGATTCAAAGGATAAGTAGGCAAATATTACAGAAACATCTAATATAAGCAAAGAAAGCTCTACCAAACAAACCCCTAGTCCACATTTTGAAATTAGAAGTTAGTTCTACACACTTGCCCATGACCAACATGAATCAAATGGAAAACTAGGCTTGCGGGTATATTCTCTTAGAGAAAAAGTTTATTGATAGCAACAGTGGGATACGGTGTATACCCGGAAATGCATTACTCATATACGTTTTCAGAATTGAGTGAGTAGTATTTTCATTTAATAGTTGTGGTGTCCGAGCCAACTTGCTCACACCTCAACTAATTCCATAGGATACCTGTCAACTCCCGCAAGCACAGGTATCATGTAATTCAATCACCAAGGCTGGGACAACTGGGAAAAAATCACCTAGTACTATTTGTTGACCACGACACCGCAACCTTGGGTGCTAAGCAAGCAATATACATCCCTGAATTGCATTTTAGTAGCATTAAGATTTATGATTTGAAGACTAACTAAAAGGAATAGCACCTAAGGGTGCGGCCTACCTATCAATAAAGTGGGATGAAACCCATTGGAGACCATGGTTCAAATTCCAACATAGGCAAAGAAGAATAGGCTTTATTCAAAAAAGAAGAAGAAGAAGATTAACCAAATGGTACATTACATCAAGAAGTTTCCTTGGCACTTCCCTAATACACTTGCAAATGTTTGACCATCAACTGCATTTTCTTAATTTCAGTTGCAATATTCTACAGATGGAGTAAAACATTTATGCTTATTAGAATAAATAGTCTAAGTTCAGCTATAATCTTCAATGGTAATTCAATATTTTTCTGACAAAATGTCTTATTAAATTGATTGTGTTTTTTATAAGATTTAACCTTTTTTCCTGAAATACCATATTGCTCTCTCCATCCTACTAAAACATTACCCCTTTCCAAAAGTCAAACAAATTAATCTCATTCCGTACTTTTTCATATTTTGACATAGAGAAAATTGATTTAAGGAGTATATTTTGGCAAGGCTTCTAGATATATCAAGAATTTTTTCCATAAGTAACATGTGTCTGGTTTAGCTCTGAGAATCACCAAAAATAAGCAGCAAAGACTTGTGAAACTAGATTTATTTTTCCGTTCCTCCAAATTGAGCTTTAATACCAATATTCCTTCGGTTACTTCCATTTATCCACACATTTCTCAACTAAGAAAACTCACAGTATTCGCCTGTGCACTGGCTTTAACCCGTCCCTAACATCAGGCAAAGCGCGACCCAGCAGCACTGACATTGCATAAGACATGTATGCCTCAGTAGCCTCCTTGTGAAGCTCAGTATGTACAATTCTCTCACCTCCCCCTCCGCCCTCATTTCCGTCTCTATCTCTCAGAACAACACTTCCATTGCCTTCATCTCCAACCTCCTCCTCCGTGACTTTCCGTCGGGCCCTCACCGGTCGGACTTGCTTCCTCGGCGGAGTCACTGATGAAAGAAACCGGAGCTCCGACGAGACTTTTCGGAGCCCCGAGAAGCGGGATGGTGTTGCAGTGAAAGTGAAGTGGTGGTGGTAGCAGCGTAATAGACGAATACCAGTGGAAAAGGCCATGGGATTGGATTGTGCAAATGAGGTTTGAGGGTTAAGCGTGTGAAGTTTCATGCCATAGAAGCTGAAGAAGTTCAGCTATTTTGGGGACGAAGATATCGGGAACCTTGTCGGATTGAAGTGCTAAAACCCTAATGATTTTGGAGAAGGGTTTATTGCGCGCCAAGATTTTTACTTAGTTGGCACGTGGAACTGTGGAAGGGCGTATCCTTGGGACCTTGGCTCGGCCTATCTTATGTGGCTTTTGCCCAAAATTGGGTAATTTATTTTTATTTTTATTTTTTAGAAAAAGAGCAAATACATTTTTTTTATTTATAACAAACCCTTATAAGGTTGTAAACTGGGGTTGTGCCACATCCACCGTCGAAGTAGTACTTGCTGATGCACTATTATTATGTATAACTTGTCGACTAGAAGTAATATTACACATATTTGAATAAGGCATAGCCCTCGCTCTTCTACAAGATAAATCCCCAGACTTGTCAGCATGCAAAATATCCAACATGGATGGTGGAGATTCCCAAAACAGCTTAACAGCAGTATTATCCGCAAAAACAGTAGTTATGGCGCTAGTAGCTAAAGCATTAGCTAGTTTGTTCTGCTCCCTATAAACATGACTTACTGAAGGATCACCCAGTTTGCGGAGAAGGCACCTGCAATCAGTCAAGAGAGAAGAATCAGAACATACAGTTGAAGATAACTGTTGAACTAGTTGCATTGAATCAATTTGAATTTCTAGTTAACGCATCATGTTGTTTTATTGGAAGGCCAAGGTAAGGCCCATCAAGAGTGCACGTGTTTCAGATTCCAAGGGTTGGGAACTTTAACAAAGTCCTGTAAATCCTAGAATCCAATCACCCGCACCATTCCTTAAGACACCTCCTATAGAAGATAAGTCCATAGTTACATTGAACCCACTATCCGTATTAAGTACGATGATATTGCCCGTAGGAGGGTTCCATTTGATATAAATTTGTCGAGTAGGCTTTATCAACCTTGGGTTTCCCACGAGGAACCAGTAGTCAGTTGTTGCGCACGAAATAACCTTAGCAGTAACATTGAAAGGATAACCTTCAAAGATGAATCTATTCATGGCTTTCCATATCATCCAAAGACAAAAAGGAAAGAAGATCTCCGAGGGTATGCAATGGATAGAGACTTTGTGGAGCAAATTCAAAAAATGACACAGCCAGGTGAAAGTAGGGGTGTGCAAAAACCGAACAGATCGATAAATCAAACAAAAAAAAGTGTTATTGGTTTATTGTTATTGGGTTAACGGTTATTTAATGGTTTAATAAAAAAAAATTATTGGGTTATCGGTTCAATATTAGTTTTTTAATATTGAGTTATTGGGTTAACCGATAACTCATTAAGAATATAATAATTTACTATATTAATCATACATACATATCAAACAAAAAATATTAATATAATCTATATATTAGACTATAACTACAAGGACAATTAACACTACTTAACTCTTCTATCTGCATTTACCCTTTAGGTTTTAGTATTATTTTAGTCTTTAGGTTCACAATGTCAAACCCTAATTAAAGAACTAAGAACGACGACAGCTAGGGTTTGCAACGACGACGGCAAGGGTTAGGCAACGGCTAGGGTTGTGAATTGTGAGTATTTGCTATACTTTTACTACACTAAGCAGAATTTTTGCACTCATCTAGTAATTTGATTTCTCTCTTTTTTAATCCACTTCAAATTATTGGACAAGTCATATATTTGTTTTGAAAACATTTTCTTATTGGTTAAACCGAAAACTGAACCGTTAAAGACCAAAAAGGCAAAAACCGATAACAAATATCTTATTCGTTTAGTTATCGGTTTAGCATATTTAAAAACCAAAAACCGATAAATCAAACCAATAATACTTAAAACCGAACCGACCGATACACACCCTTAGGTGAAAGGTTCCAGAGAGGAACTTACCATTGCATCCAAATGTTGAATTTTAATTTTTAAAATTTTAAATTTTATGTCGAAATATCTCTTTGTTGAATAAAATTTATTAAGAAAATGTTTTTTCAAGTTAAATCATATGGATGTTAAAAAACATATTTGAATTATGTAGTTTTGTTGATGTAGTAATATAAGATGTTAAGTTTTGAATAATAAAAAATATATCTCACACTCTACACTTTAAATAAAGTAGCTTCAATTGAGTGCAATTTCAAATGGCAAGATGATTATAGACAAGCGAGCTTAATGTGATTTATCCTTTTTTTCACTTTATAAAAATATTTATTTTTTAATTATTGTAATAATTAAAATGACATTTTTAATATTAAAATAAAATAGTAAAAAGGTGATGCAACTTCAAATAGTATAAGAATCAAACTTGAAGTTTGAATTTGTGCATATGATTCAAACAATCTGGCAGGATTACGAATATTGAGGAGCGAAACGTTGAATTTCAATAGTTATATACTTATATATTAAGTTTAGCTTTTATTAATTATTTGTTTGAAAGGTTTAATATGTATTTACAGCGCAATAGTATTAAAAATATTAATTGGAGAAAATATTGAAACGTCTTCAAAAATCTATAGTACTCGATAACTTTTTGTTTGTCCAACTATCAATAATAGATTATTGTAAAATGTTATTGGCGATCATATCAAAAATTTAAAGGAACTTAATAAATTTTTATCAGTTTGATTATTAATATATTATAAAATCGTTAAAAAATAATATGCGGATAATAATTACTTTTTGACTAAATATTGTCAAAACTGATTAAATCACTAATAGAGAGGTCGTCAATAACTTCAGAGTTTTTTTTTTATAACTTTCTAAGAAAATATTTATTTATCAAATAATTGATAAATTTGAATTATTAAAAATTGATTTTGATGATTTAGCAGATAAAAATAGTGGGTAATCATCTAAAATATAATATTACTATTGCCAATTTATATATTTTTATAAGACTATTTGATATTGGTCCAAAAAATCAAACATATACATATATCTTATGTCCAACAAAACAACAGATATATAATTTATTTGATATTAAAAATCAAACATCTTCATCCTCATACAACTAATTGAAAAAAAAAAAACTACCCATTTTATTTGCCTACATAAAAATAAATTACAAAAACAATTAACATATTATATATTGTATAAATAATGCAAGTTTCAAACTGATCAACTTATAATCACCATTTAATGTGTACTTATTGTAAATGAAATCTTTGATTTGTCAAGGAATCAAAATTCTATTTTTTTTAGCTTTCTTCTCACCACGTAATTTTGAAATAAATTGTATTTTTTTCTTTTTACTTCCTTTTCACATAGAAAAATAAAAGAAGAAATCATTATTCTCTATTTATTTTATATGACCGATAATGATAATTTAATTATAATTTCTCTTCCAACAAACACTTCCTAGATGTTTAAATAGTATTTATTTGACTATCTTTATTCGAAAGAACATTAATGAATCATTAAAAAATAAGTTGGCTTCTATTCATATAAAAAAATATTTCATTTTCATCAAAATAATTCAAAATGATTTTGTCTTTTTGCGATCAATATCTTTATAAAAATAAAATTCAATATAATATTTAACAGTTTTTATTGATAAGAAAATTTTAATATAATATAGACAATATGTTAAACCACATGGAGCTACCAGAGACATTTTCATTATTCTAAAGTAATTAAAAATAAAATTAATGTCTAAACATGATTTCATTTTCAATCAATGGGTGCATCAACTTTGACTACTTGTGTTAATCAACACGATAAAAATAAACTGTCATTTGTCTTTTGGTCTTAACTTTAATCATTTTCTCGTAATTACCACTTTATTTTTCTTTTCCTTCTTTAATTTTCCTCTTTCTCTTCAACCTATCGAAGTTTTTTTCCTTTTCGGAAAAGCTTCACAGATATCTCGTGACTATTTGGAAATGGCGACTTCCGCCTTCAAATCCACTTCCCGTAGAGGAACCGCCAACTCCAATTCAAATTCTTCATCTTCCAAAGCTCCTCCGTTTGTTCGAAAACGATCCTTGAGTGTGAGCGCAATTTCCAGAATTTCGTCAAAATTCGACATTGATTCAGAATTCTCCAATAAATGCGATAATCCTCTCTTTTGCACCGAGAATGACAAAGGTAAAGTAAAAGAAAAGGAGAATTCTGGTGTTACGAGGAAAAGTTCAGTTAGTGATGTTGTGGAAGAGAGGGGACGGACGGTTACGAGAGACTCCGGTGTTAAAACTGGGATTGGACGGAGTGTTTCAAGAGTTCGAGGTCGTTCTGTGTCCAGAGGACACTACGGATCTGCTTATGAGGTTTGCAATTTGTGATTTAGAGTATTAGATTGGGCCAACTTTGACTTTCCTTTTATCATTTGTTCTATTTTAGTACGGAATGGTATTTTGTCTTTGCAACTAGTAGGTGAATCTGAACTTTATGTCTAAATTGGAACTTGGAAGTATAGTTTATGTCAACACTTAACATGTCGTTGCGTGTCATAACTTAAAATGGTCGTTGTAACTTGTATGATTTGCTGCTGATTGAAATAGGCAGAGAAAATCGATAAAGGAAGTATTTGACCAAATAGTTCTCCACCTTGGCATTTGCAGTAGTATGGTTGATGCAATTCCATGGTGCTCAAAAGTAGTAGCATCATTTTCAGTAAAAGTAGCCAACTGGCAAGGACTTGGTGAACCGTTATTACTATTGGATGTGACTAGGTAGTTTCTATAAGGATGCTATTCATACTGCTTCACAAATGGATATGAATATTATTCATTATCGTTGAGTTGACTCTGAAACGGGTATTATATATGATTAGTTATATCATATATGTATTACAGAAACCAAATATGTATTTTGGAAGTTGTCTCCTATATATCTGTGACCTCTGCTAGATTTGAACTTGCTTTTACATTTTCTTATTGTTTTAGTGTGTCGGAATCGTATTCAGGTTAAACCTTGAACCCCTTTTATGTGCTAGATTCTTACTTAAATTTAATATCATGGTAGAGTGAAAAGGAGCTGCAATCAAACACCGTCCAGAGAGTTTCATCAAAAAAGGTAGCTAACAGTTCCAAAAATACCAATATCGTTAGAAATGATACTGATAGAAGCAGCCAAACCAAGAGCTCACAAGGAGCAATGAGGCGTGGTCAAGTCACTGAATATTCTGAAGACTACTCTGCTGTGAGTATAATTTGTGTGGTACCACAATAGCTATTTTCAATTATTTTAGGCTGCAGTTATGATCTCAGATATTGTTTTCTTTTCCAGAGTAGTCTGCATATTCCAAATTGGGAAGATGGAGTTTCAACATGTTCTTTGTCAGAAGCCGAAGAGAAGACCATAAAAGCTGTTTGTGAGCAAATGAAGGTGACAGTTTATTTGGAGCATATTGTATTGCTGTCTATCTAACTATGTAATTATCACCTCTCTTCCTCAACACTGTTTAGAGAGTATGTTTGTAGCGTACGTTCAATAGAACTGTTTAGAGAGTATTGCTGTTTCCATCAGTTGGAAGTGAGACAGCTGGAAGTGGATTTCACATTCCTTTTCATTCTACATTGATTATTGGTTAAAAGCAAAAAAATATTTCTTTAAAGACAGGAAGTTTCGAAACCTAATTCATGCAGCACTCCTTTACTGCGTATGCTGTATATTGATTATACACCCATATGATCGGGAAAAACAAAAAGCATGATAGCTGTATAGTGTTTTTGTGGTTCTAGTTCATTTTTGCTCAAGAATATTCAATAGTTTCATTTTCACTTGTAGTGGATGAACTATATTTATATATCTACCAAATGAAAAGTAAAAATCATTCTCTACTAAAATGAATTGATATTTGACTTAGGTGGAAACAATGGATGAACTATATTTATATATCTACCAAATGGAAAGTAAAAATCATTCTCTACTAAAGTGAATTGATATTTGCTTTAGGTGGAAACAAACTTTTAATGTGATATAATTGGGGGACAAGGATGGGAACTTCAGAAACCAGGGTATAATATTGTCAAAGACTGAGTAGTTAAGGAACAAAAAGCTTGATTTCCTCCATTTCTGTAGAAACTCAATGTAACATGGTTTTGTATCTTTATTATATTTCAGTCAGTTCAAAGTGACCAGTGGGGTGCTGATACTGGTACTAGCGGAATATATGAGACTGTTCGCTCCGAAGTGAGGCGTGCTATTTCCGATATTCAGTCTGACCTTGAAGATGTAAGTTCCAATGGTATCATGGATACAAGAATAACTAACTCTCAAGTAAATGTCCTGGTATCTGATGGTATTCAAACTGGCTATTGTCGGCGCTAGTAATTTTAGCTTGTCCTACTTGAGGATTTTTGATTAACGCTTTTCAAATACTTTTCTTTTTTGGTAAGTGCTGTCTTACAAATCTGATTCTGCAAGGATGTCAGTCTTATTTTTGTGAAGATCTTCAAGTTATTACTTTGATTATGCATGTTACTTTTTGATCCAGTTTGGTCATTAATATGAATGTGTGGCTATTTAATCCATGTGTCTTTTTAATTCATTTTGGTAATTGATACAAATATGCATGTGCCTTTTGATAATTAGAGATAATGGAAATCAAAAGACTTGTGGAAGGTGAAATTTTTTGTCTGCAGAAGAAAGTCTTATATTCAGTGTCCATGTTGGTCATGGAAAAATTCTGATTAATGTATCTTCAATTTTTTTTCTGGGATAAAGATTAATCTATTTTCAACTTAAGTATGTACTGTTGACATGCATGCCTTTTACTTAAAAGTTGTCTCTCTTACATTTTTTCTTATTTTGCGTTTATTTTAGGCTATCCGAAGGAACAATGTTAATGCTATTACAACTGCTAATGTTGCTGATATCCCACCTAACTTGGTCAGCCCTGAGGCTGTTGAATTAGTGTCAGACGTTCGAAGGGAATATGCCAGAAAACTTGATGAGGTGATTTATTTCATTGACGATTGGTAGAGGGATAATTCTTTTGGCCATTCTTATATAGAGGGCTTCTGTATCTATTGTTAAAAGTGAAGATGCATCAGTTTTGTGTTTTTTGGCTCAGTTTTTGCTACTTTTTCGGTTGGTTATAGGGATAAAACTAAAGAATATTTCCCTTGTTGACAAAAATAAAATAAAATAAAGAATATCCAAATGTCGTAGTTCCTAATGCTAATAAGCTTGAATACATACTACAAAGATCTCTGTTTTCTTGGGGTTCTTCTGTCATGGGGAGTACTCTCTGTATATTAGGCTTCTGCATGTGGAATGTCTCAATGCTATGACCGTAAATCATATTTTTCTCTTTCTATCTCCTTGTCATTCATTGCTGAAGTTCGCTGTTACATAAAATTTGCAGTCTGAAGAGAGGGCTCGAAAACTTCGGTCTGATCTTGCTGTTGAAGAGCATCGAGGCCAGGAGATAAGCAGGATTCTCAAGGAGACACTGTCTGATCCAAAGCCCTCACTTCCTCATAGATCTCGTGCAGGAAGAAAAGTAGGTTTTCTTAGTCTTTTCCTTATCTATCTCCAACTTACATAGAAAACAGGAAATAGAAGTGCAAAATTTAAGCTATATTTATGTCCTGTTGATGTAGCATATAAAGTAGGTAGACTTGTTTATTTAGCTGCAGTTTTAGTTTCCAGGGCATCCTGGATGCTATGATAGCAAACGGAACTATTAATAACAGTCACAGTGTGTATGCAGTAGTATATGTAGAATTAGGTGCATCAGAATTCTCGTTTTCATCCTCTGCCTTGAGATTAAGGGAGTTGCTGGCCTTTTCGTCTTCTCGTCTTGCTTACCTCTAGACAGTGGCCCTTTTCTTACAAGAATATCGTCGTTCATTCCTTACATTTTTCTGGCTCCTGGTTGAAATGTAGTGCTACAGGACTGCTATGCGACAAGAAATCATATAACAAAATGAAATGCATGTTTTATCAAATTGTGAGACCCGTATGGGTCTATGTTTGCCAGAAGGCTCAA
Organism: Solanum appendiculatum; assembly: GCA_018342035.1. Classification (NCBI taxonomy): domain Eukaryota; kingdom Viridiplantae; phylum Streptophyta; class Magnoliopsida; order Solanales; family Solanaceae; genus Solanum; species Solanum appendiculatum. The sequence continues at coordinate 374,292 of JAGDQO010001415.1, forward strand.
CTTATCCACAACAGGTGTTGTAGAAATGTGGAATTTAAGATGGATATGCAGTTATACAAAATTAGACTAGATTAGCAGTGATCGCATCCACTAGAAGGTGCAAGTATTACACATACAAGATAAAATGAGATAAAGTTGCTTGGTCATGTCCTTTTGTTACTTTCTTTCATCTTTCCTGTCATTCAACTTCAGCAATTACTTAGAGCCCGTTTGGATGGGATTATAAATTGGTCAAACTAACTTTTAAATCAGTTTTTGACTTAATAGAGTGTTTGGCAATTAAAGAATAACTTAAAATAAGTCAAAAGTAACTTAAAATAAGTTAAAAGTTAAAAGTAGGGTGCCCCCTACTTATTTTTTTTAACTTATAAATCATTCTACTTTGACCAAGTATATTACTTTTTTACCCTTAATTCTTTTATAATGTTAACAACTTTAAGGATATTTCAGACATTTTGATAAAAAAAGTGACTTTCAACACTTTTTTGCCAAACACATCAAAAATACATAACTACTTATTTTTAAAATGACTTTAAAGTAACTTTTTAAAAGTTACTTATTTTAAGTCAATCCAAACGGGCTCTTAATGCTTCTTGACCTCATGGCATAGACATCTGAACAATTTAGAATGAGTCTTCTGTCCCTTGATTTTTTGACCTCTTACTATGTATGTTTACACTCCTTGTCCTTATATTTTCACTGCAGAGAAGTAATGAGAGGAAAAAAATGACAAAACGTCTTACTGAAGAAGCACTGACATATTTTGATGAGTGTGTATCCATATCAACTTTTGATAGCTCTGACTTCTCAGCACCAGAATACCCATCTCATAGCTCTGTTGGAGCTACTACTACAACTGGTGTAACTGTTCCTGTCCTACTAGGGAGTCCAAGCTCTATGTCAACGTCTTTCCCGGTGAGTTACTCCAACTACAAACAGGTTCCTCTCTCGATCTGACAAAGGTTTAACTTTATTATACTGCATCAAAATCATCTGATCTTTAAATAACTGAAACACTGGTTTTACTTATTCATTGAAAGGGTGATGTCTGTGAGAATGTACTACTCTTCATATGCTTCTGAGGTGAGTAGTAAATCATTGGTTCCCTGGGTATCAACAGTCGGCACATATGTACTTCACTGTTCATTTTGACTGCTAAAGTCATCTCGATAACTTATATAATTACCCAAGTAGTGTAGACTGCAATTGGAAGACTCGAAGTGAATACCCGTGTCTTTCAGTAGATACCCTATCATCGCTGGTTATAAGGTTCTATCTGCAGCTGGTGGAAGTAGAGTTGACGTCATTTAGGTTAGTGTGTTTTCGTTGCTATACTTCCCTCCGTTTGAATTGATGTGGTGTGGTTTGACTGGGCACCAAGTTTAGGAAGGAAAGACTTTTGGAACTTATGGTCTTAAACATGCCGTGATATTTCTGTGGCTAGAAAGGAATATCATTAAGGGTAAAATTGGAAGTTTATAGATAAATAGTTTCCAAATATAGAAATGTATTATTCTTTTTGGAGAGTAGCAAGGAAATAGTGCCATATAAAATGCTAGGGAGGGAGTATTGTTTAGTGTACCTGCAAATCTGCAGACATGTCTTGCATTCTTGAGTCATGATCAATAGATTGGATTGGTAGACACTAAGGTTGAAAAGAGAACAGATATTATATAGTTTTGTTTTGGATGAAGCAAAGAATTTGTTGAAGAAGAGACGCTAAACAGGCACATCAGTTAACCATATAGAGGAAGTTTGGGAGACAGTAAAAAAGCGCAGGATAAAGCACTAGACCATGATTGTTTCACTTTCACCTGCTTACTTCTACTAGGGAACTTCATAGAGAAGTTGAGAACATATAAGAACTCAAGTTTTTATTAATTTAAGCCAAAGAACCAAAAGAGATGCTAGTATATAACGTGGGGTATCTCTCTCTGATGGGATCAGCTGCACAACTAAAGAGAAATCGTCATTATTATACGAAATGAAGTAGCGCTAAAACAAAGTGAGATGAGATATTGTTAATGCCATAAACTCTTTAGTCAAATTAATGTTGACAAACCTAAAGTTGAATAATAACGAAATAGAAAGACAGGTGAATATAATTTTAACGGGCAATATTGATATGGGATCCACAATATGATTTACGCGAGAATAGTTCTTTATTACGACTAAAAAAGGAGGAACATTTAAGGCATGATAGTATTGTACTCTACTGCGTGTACCATGGAAAGATTGACTGATGCCTATTTTGCTTCAATAAAGTTGAATAATAGCGAAATAGAAAGACAGGTGAATATAATTTTAACGGGCAATATTGATATGGGATCCACAATATGATTTACGTGAGAATAGTTCTTTATTACGACTAAAAAAGGAGGAGCATTTAAGGCATGATAGTATTGTACTCTACTTCTTGTATCATGGAAAGATTGACTGATGCCTATTTTGCTTCATCTTGGAGATCCAAAACTTTTCTTCTCAAATTTATAAACCCCTCATGGGCTTTGGTCTAGAGGTAAGAGTGACGTGTGATGTATGGGTTAGGTCACGAGTTCAAACTCTTCCATGTACGTAAAGTTGGTATAAACGTGGTGAAGGGTAAAGATCCTTGTTCCACCGAGTTGCAAATCATCGTCATTGGTTCTCGGCGATTTCTCGCTTATCAAAAAAGAATTTTGTTGACCCCTCATAAATCCAAATCAAGAACATTTCTTCTTATTCAAAACGTCAATCAATAAATATTAGGGATTGAGATCGCATAGAAACTGGACAATCGCATTTTTTTTTTGATGAAGTAAGTTGCTCAGATATTATTGCTTTGCAAATTCAGTTTTATAAGTCTCCCTAGATTATATCCTGCCCCTTGTGTAGATGGACAACTTCCCTTGCAACTGTCTCTTTTTGTTCCTTTTCAGTTAATTTATTTTTAACTCGCATAGGTTGCAGATACGATGAGCTTGTGAGATATTTAATAGGCCACCTCCATAAGCCTTCTTTGTAAAGCATGAATCTTGATGCATATACAATGAATAAAACACAGTTAGCCTCTTCTGGCAGCAAGCTCTAGCATTCTCTGGTCTAGACTAGCAAATTATGTATTGAATTGGAATATCTTAAGTCCCATTTCACTTGTTTATTCATCACCTTAGGCAAGCAAACAAAGCAACTTCATGAAAACACATATGGTCATGAACCTATGAATAGAATACTCTTTTTCTTCCCTTCCCTACCCTTAGTCATAGACTCGTAGTCATACAGTAGGAAATAACATCTTAAAATACAGTGAAGAAATGTGATGGTGGATTACAATTTAGTCATACATAAAGTTGATTTTCTTCTAACAGATAATAGCTGGCCGCATTCAGCACACAGATAGTCATGAAGATTCAAGTTTAACCGCTAACAGCTGCAACGATGAGCCTCTACTGTATCAAGTCTTGCAAAGAGGCAGTGATCCAGGACTACAATCTCAGTTCTCTTTTGGTCAGAAGTCACCAGAAAGCAATCAGGCTCATGATGACTTAAGGAGTTACATCAAGCATTTTGAGAAAGATACAAATAAAGATGTGTTCAACTCAGATAGTACCACAGCCTTTTATGATGCAAATGAATACAAATTGCAAGGTCATACAGAAAGCTTACTATTTGGCAGGGTAGCCTTCAGAAACAGGATAGATTCTGGAGGTTTGCACCTGTGCAATGGAGGTTTTCCAATTACCTGTTTTCCATTTGGTTTTACTTGAGAATTATGCGGCCGTCTTACAAGGTCCTCACTTTTTGTTCTTTTTGTCAAAAATATGTTCAACTTTTTGTAGAGTACGAAGTAACTGTAGAAAATCAGAGACAGAAAGAAGAAATGGAAGATCAAAGATAGCTAATTGTACACTTTTTAACACCCTGCAATTTCTGGTTGTAAATAGGTTCATTTGGAGCTTATATCTCAACTTTAATTTATATTCTTTTATCTGTAATTATTCCTTTGGAATTTAGGGGTCGTTTGGTTTGAATACAAGTTATGATGGGATAAGTTATGATGGGATTAGTTATGTTGGCATTATTTCTTATTGATTGTTTGGTTTGTTGTACTAAAAATAATAATCATTGCATACTTTCTAAAAATAAGTGATTTGATTACAAAAATACCCTCTTATTTAGCTTTTTGTATATTTTTTTGGGTAGAGTTTTAGTTATTCATTCTTAAAAACAAAACATCCACCTTATTTAGCTTAATTATTTTTATATATGAATTTCCGTAAATTTCAATCGTTAATTAGGCTTTAGTTAGTGAACATTGCACTAGAATTAGCAGTTTGACATTGCAAAACATGAACCTTGTCAGTTGCTAGTAAATGGTTTCAAATTATTATATAATAAAAATAATTGAAACCAAAGAGCACAAAATCAACGAAGCAATTGATAAAGAATTGTGAATTATTTTTTTCAAACAAAGCAAGAATTTCAAAAGATTAATCTATTTTCTTGGGGAATGTACTTGGTTAATGTGAAGAGTGATAATTAAAGGGTTTGAAGGATAGTTTTGTCATTTAATAAGTTTATCCCACGACAACTTATGATGGGATTATTACACCACCCCTTGGGAGGGATAACTTATCCCAAACTTTCCAACCAAACATTAAATTAAGTGCCACTAAATATTTTTCGCAAGACTATTTGTATTTATCCTTCACAGCAAACAACCACTGATAAAAGAACTATTCCTATGGACTACTTTTACTTTTGGCAAGAGACTTTGAGCTCGAGTATATTGTTTTATTATCTTGACAATGAGAAGTTCTTTGAGCATTATTTGGACTAAGACTGATCATATCATAGTCAAGTCCTAAAAATTAGATGTAGTAAAGCTCTATAACAGTCGAATAGCAAATTGACCCAATTAGTTCAGAGAGTTGAGTTTTACATTTGTATGCAGAAAAGATGCAATTAAACTTTATACGTGCCTAAAAATGCCTACCACCCCAAAAACAAGATCATTGATACCTAATATTGCCTGTTGTTATATTACCAAATCAAATAAAGCATTCTCTTAACCGTCCATTTTGAATAAAACATTTAAGCCAAACTTGCTTTTCATTTTTAATGTCCAATCCAAAAATGCCAATTACAAAATCAAATAGTAAAATGAAGCCTACTGCAACCAACTAAATGGGCGTTTGGCCATGAAATAGCTAAAGAAGCCCTGTTTCTCCCTACGATCACGCGTATCGATCTGTATTTTGAGAAAGTGCTAGATGTTTGATTGACACAGTTGAAGAATTCAACATCTTTAATTTGGATGTGATGTTGACTTTAACAGACAAACTTCTCAATTATTATTTCAATGTTTTCTCTCATAACCACTAAATCCCCCCAAGACAAGATAATGGTGCACATTGACTTTAAAATCTTTTGAAGCAATGGTTAACTCTGGCACATGGGTCAATACACACCCATTATTCCATATAAGGTTTTCTATCAGTATTCCAATAGTCACTATACCTGATGGAGAAAGCAAATATGTGTTGGAGAATAATTCAATTTCTCTAGTGATCATTATTAGTAGCTTCTTGTCAAGTACTATATATTTATGTCCATACAGAAAGACAATGGTGGAAAACAAAAGGTGTTAGCTTTTTATTTCTTCAAGTTGTGGGGTACCAAAAGCACTTAAAATTCAAGAAAATGAGGCATGGGACTCTCTCACAACATCCAAAACCAATGTATATCATCAATTGGATACACCAAAAAGGTGGTATTGCCTGTTCCAGATTCTCTTTGGCACCAATATCTATCTATCACCTTCCCACTTTGTACAAATCAACATCAACTTTAAAATATCAACCTTGAGATAAACCAGAACTAAATTATATCAATCAAGATCCCAGAACCTTCCATGTTAAAATGGGATAGGCCTAATCCTAACACTAAACTCTGTCTTTTTAATTTTGTATAGTGGGGGGTCACTTTACTGTGTAATTACAAATCTTTGCCTATAAAAAGGATAGAACTCACATGCAAAACCAAGTGACACTGATATATTTAACAAGTTTTCAATAACAGCATAATATTATTTTCCCAAGGCTTTTCACTTTTCTTCACTTTCCAGTAGTGTTGGAAAGAAACGGTAACAGAATATTTACTTTTATGTCTAATTATAGTCAATGGAGATTCAATATTCTTCTCTTTTTTTTTAATAATCTCGAAATAACTTGTTTCCAATATGCGTCTTACTACAGATGAGTAATAGTTGGACAGTTGCAGATGCTGTAAACTACAAGGGTCTCCCTGCTGATAGAACTAAAACTGGTGGTTGGGTGCCTGCTGCTCTTGTTCTTGGTTAGTATTAATTCCTTCTTCCATAGTTTCAACTCTAGTGGTAGCTCTTTGAGGTTAACAGTTGAAGAGAAAAACGTACCAAGTGAAATTCCACAAGTGGGGTCTGAGGAGGATAGAGTGTACAGTGGCTCAAGTGCAACAATTCCAAATATAAAGAAGAACATATAACAACTAATAAGAGAAGCTGTGCAAAACCTATAAGAAAAGAATATGAACAACAACAAAATAGTGCAGAAGCACAATAAACAGATGATAATAGATATCAAAAGATAGAACTATAAGAATACGGCTAGTACAACAACATACACCAACAAGCCTTAACCCTCGGAAGTAAGGCAATACTCCACTACCTACGAACCTTCTACCCCTAATACGCAACCTCCACACGTCCTCAGTAATATGAAGTTACACCATTACATTCGCCATGCACAAAAATAAAATGAAAAATTAGGTTAGTCATGAGGAGGATGAAAAACAGGCGTGGTTCGTTCACACAAATGCCATGAGAAGAAGTTCCACCAGAATCAGTATATCAACCTTTTCCCCTCACTTAGGAGTGGGAATATATTATATCATATTCCATATTTTGTGGGTTTTAAATTATGTTATATACTCAAATATAGTTTTAAGATTTTTAATCTGCTGGAATATTTAATTCTACAGCCTAATAGCTATTCCCTCTATCTCAAAGTTTATAAGTTTCATCTTAGCGGGAAATTTTTTTTGTCTCAAAATAAGTATTACTTTAGGTATTCAAGACAAAAGTTAGTACTCCGTATGCTTTTCCAACTACACCTTTATACTTCATCTACTTACTAGTGTTCAATTTTCAAAGAGACATTTATTAAATTAGGATAATTTCATAGTAATTTCTTTATGAAGATTATTTTTTGCTATGACATTTATTTTGAGACGATAGGAGTATAATTCTAAAACATCAATATTTTGTAGGACCACCTTTTGAATTGCCTTTTGAATGATAACGGTCATGTCATTTTCTGCTTTTCATAGATATTCCTTTCTCTTTTTTCACAACTTTTTTTTCAACTCCTTGGTGCTTTTACTAATTAACTTGATTAATCATTGTACCTCTCAACTAAATCAATTAAGAAAATAATCATTGTACCCCTCAACTAAATCAACTAAAACATGAATAATACTTGTGGTGTTGCACTTATTGTTATAAGTCTAACAAATCAATCAAAAAAACATAAACAAGAAAAGAGGACAAGAACTTTTATTTACACAAGTGAATGCATAATCGAGATACTTAATTACTGAATTTGACAGGAATTGAAATAAATGAAAGGCTTTCAACAATGGGAATAGCAGTAAATCTTGTTACTTATTTGGGTGGTACAATGCATGTACCAAGTGCAGCATCAGCCAATATAGTCACAGATTTTATGGGCACAGCTTTTCTCCTCTCACTACTTGGAGGATTTCTAGCTGATTCTTTCCTTGGCAGATACAAAACCATAGCAATCTTTGCTCTTATACAGGCACTGGTATGTAAATAAACAAATACTGCTTGATCGCGTTCATTTAATTCAATTTATGTTAAAAGATAATATTGTTACATTTGATTCAGGGAACTGGCATGTTAACTGTGACAACAGGGTTGCCACAGCTAAGGCCACCTCCTTGTCATCCTCATGACAAGTATTGCAAACCCGCGAATGGATTTCAAATGGGAATACTATACTTGGCTTTATATCTAATAGCATTAGGCACTGGTGGATTGAAATCTAGTGTGTCTGGATTTGGGACAGATCAGTTTGATGAGAAGGATGAGAAGGAAAAATCACAAATGGCGTATTTTTTCAATAGATTCTTCATATTTATAAGTATAGGAACATTGGCAGCAGTTACTGTGCTTGTTTATGTTCAGGATGAAGTTGGAAGAAGCTGGGCGTATGGAATTTGTTGTATATCTATGGTAATTGCAATTATAATCTTTTACTCGGGTACTAAAAGGTATCGGTACAAGAGAAGCTCAGGAAGTCCTATAGTGCAAATATTTCAAGTCATTTTGGCTGCTACAAGGAAAAGGAAGATGGATGTTCCGTATGATGTTGGCATGCTATACGAGACTAATCCAGAGGGTGCAAGGATTCAACATACTGAACAGTTTCGGTGTTTGGACAAGGCTGCTATTGTAGCACAAGGAGATTTTGAGGATCATGATTTAAATCCAAATCCATGGAAATTGTGCACGGTCACTCGAGTAGAGGAAGTTAAAATGATGGCTAGGTTGATCCCAATTTGGGCTACAACTATCCTTTTCTGGACAACTTATGCACAAATGATTACATTTTCAGTTGAACAAGCTGCCACTATGGAACGTAACGTTGGCAACTTCAAAATTCCAGCAGGCTCTCTTACTGTCTTCTTTGTTTCCGCCATCTTAATCACTTTGATTATTTATGACAGATTCATCATGCCACTATGGCAGAAATTGAAAGGAAAACCAGGTATATACACATTCAAACACAACATTAACAAGTATGAATAAATTGCGAGTTAATTCATTAGTACTTTTTTTGGTCATGCAGGTTTTACCAGCCTTCAAAAAATAGCTATAGGGCTTGTGTTGTCTACAATGGGAATGGGAATAGCTGCTTTAGTTGAGATGAAAAGGTTATCAGTAGCAAAGTCTACGGGGCGTAACATATCAACATTGCCGATTAGTGTATTCTACTTGATCCCTCAATTCTTTCTTGTTGGAGCAGGGGAAGGATTCATATACACGGGGCAACTCGATTTCTTCATAACACAATCACCAAAAGGGATGAAAACTATGAGCACTGGGCTCTTCTTGACAACACTTGCTCTTGGTTTCTTTGTTAGTAGTTTTTTAGTTTCTATTATCAAGAAGGTCACGGGAAGCAATGGTGGTCATGATTGGCTTGCTGATAACATAAATTATGGAAGGCTTGATTGTTTCTATGGAGTTCTTGCTATATTGGGAGTCATAAACTTTGTGCTTTATCTAATTTGTGCTACATGGTTCAAGCCAAGGAAAGCTAAATCTGCTATAAACATGGAGACTATCAACAATGGAAATGTTGTTGAGGACAAGTGCTAGGATTTAGTCTATGTTATTTAGTTATCCTCTCTTATTAGAGGAATTCATCTTGTCTATCTTTACATGTTTTCTCTATCTGTTGCCTTTGGTGTTCATATGATTTCCACTTTCCCTGCTATGTTACTTCACTTTACTTTTAATAAGACATTTATTTCATGTCTCCCTGTCTTTGTAATGGTTATCAACTCAGAAAGTCACTAAACTAATGGTTATCAACTCAGAAGGTCACTCAACTAATGGTTATCAACTCAGAAAGTCACTCGGTTATTAACTCAGAAAGTCACTCAACTAATGGTTATCAACTCAGAAAGTCACTCAACTACTGATTATCAACTCAGAAAGTCACTTAACTAATGGTTATCAACTCAGAAAGTCACTCAACTAATGATTATCAACTCAAAAAGTCACTCCACTAATGGTTATCAACTCAGAAAGTCTCTCAACTAATGGTTCTTCACTCAGAAAGTCACTCAACTTTCTTTTATAACATCAGACTCACTCAACTATGAATATTTTACCTACAAAGTCACACAATCTATTTAATTGATTTTTCTAATTAAAATTTATTGGCATGAAATTTTTATTTAAAACCAATATGGTAAAATTCCCCTAAATATCTAGTGGGATTTAATGTCTGAAAAGTTAAACCAATCAATCAAGACCAAGATACACTTGAGAAAATGTGGAGAACTTTCAACTTTATCCTCTTAAATAAGATAAAAAGAACACAAATTATGGCAAACTATTTAAAGTATGGTACTAGGTTTGATAATTAGGTAAAATAACAATAGACATTCCATTTCTATCCTTTCCAATCAATTTCTTGTCAAAGTGATAGGCACAATGGGTTTTACTTTCTTAGATTTATTATAGTTGATATTAGTGATAATTGTACATCTAAAAAGGTGGTTAATTAACACTTACAAAGGTAGTTAACCATGACATGGATGTGATATTCCTACAAAGTGATCTTGTTCTACACCAAGGTGTGGAAAGAAATAAATTTACTGTCTCTGGCTATGTTTAACTTGTCACACCTCTTAAGAAGCAATAAATAAAATGGTAATTTTATTCTATCACCCCCAATTATTACAAATCATCTGAATATTGAAAAATGAATAGTAATTAATAATAAGGATAAAATAGGTATAAAATAATACGTTATCTTTTAGTTTTAAACTGAACAAGTAAAAGTGAATATTTATTTTTAATATAACGAACAAGTAAAAGTGGAAAAGATGGAGTACTATGGCCTTGTTGCCAATTTTTGATGTGCAAAGTACTCTAATCATTAATAAAGCACTCTTAATTATTTAGACATGTCGAAGGACTTTTCCATCGTAGAATATAAACCATTTTCCATACTTTATTCGACACTTTTTCCTTAAACCCGACTAGTAGAATGACCAATTAAGGTATGTAAAAATCCTCCATTCCGAATTTGTTGCTACACTCTCAATAAAAGACGAGGTATGACTAATTAGAGAACATGATATGAACGAACGAACACAATTTATTTATTGATACGCCTATCTACTTTTAATACGTCATCCTTCTATGTACTGTATGCCAATTATAAGAACACTTCTATTTGTTGATATGTTTTTTGACTTTTAATACGTCATCCTTTTATGTACTATACGCCAATGATAAGAACACTTCTATTTGTTGATACGTTTTTTTACTTTTAATACGTCATCCTTTTACGTACTGGTCCAATGAACACTGATATTCATTGATACACCTTTCAGTTTTTAACACGTTATCCTTCTAATTACTAGTCTAACGACCAATGAGAAAAAGCTATAAGATCACCAATATTCATTGATACACCGTTTCATTTTTAATACATCATCCTTCCACCTAATACTTGAACAACTAATCAGAATACCGTATAAGAACACTTGTGCTCATGATACGTGTTTTAGTGTTTAATACGTCATCTTTCTATGTACTAATCCAATGACTAATCAGAAAACCGTACAAGGAGACTAATATTCATTGAGACCTTTCAATTTTTAATACGTCATCCTTCTAATAGGATAATTAATGCATAGATCTAATAGGATCCAAACCACCTCCGCGTACCACGTGTTTTCCTTCTAAAACTTACATAGTTATAGTAAGTTAGCGCTAAAATTAAGTTAAATTTTACCATATCTAGCTAATGCGCTTTCATTTTATTTTCCTTCAACTTTTTTTTTTAAGAAGGTAACATTTGTGTATATTTGATTAAAATAGTACATAGATTGTACTGAAACTATATTTACAACATATCATAAAGAGAGAAACTGAATCAAAATCCTAAGAACTTAGGATGTCTATGATTGACTCAGTATCCTTTAGGTACGTCTGTTTGCACCAGAAACCAAAAAAGTCTAAACACCAAGAAGAAATGAATAGAAATAATTTTGTTGCTTGATGGCAGTTACAGCTTTATGTGGTGTGTTCTTTTATAGCATAATGAGTTTACAAACATGACTTCGTAGCTTCGGGCAGACGTTCTCCCTTCCTGTATCTTTGCAATCTTGCTGATCTTAATAGTGCCATTTAAATATAACGGGAAAACTATAACAACTATCACTATGAGTGTAACTAGATCTCAAACTAAAACGCGGACAATAAACAACAACAAAATTTCTATGGATGCACTTTAGCATCATTGTGCACGGTAGAAGAAATCAAGAGGCTGCTAATAAGATTTGGCAAATATTGCAACTTCATCTGCTGAATTGCCTGTCATCAAGCACTTCTTTGGTCCCTCAGGCTGCTCAAAAGGGAAACATCTAATGGTTGCTCCTGTTTCTTCTTTCACCTTTGATTCCTCCTCGTCACTGTTTTTAAGTATGGCATCAACACATGAATCCCATATTACAGACAAAATATATAAGGAATGAGCTATAGACACCAGACACAAAAAGAAAGGAAAGTATAAGACGAGGCTAACCCAGCTGACCAAGGCCCCCTTGCCCATTTTCCTTGAGCTATTGCCTCCTTAAGTTCATTATATGAATACACATCCACAATGTTGCTGAATGATATGATTGTGAAACAGAAAATCAGAAAGAAACTCAATATCCAACAAAGAGAGATGCATGAAACACATGCACTAAAGTCTAAAGCAAATGGCAATGCGTAAATCTTTTTGCTTACTTGGAAAACACTAGAAAATAGTTAGCAACCCTACAAAATGTTATCTAGGAAAACATTTTCTTTCCAGTAACAGGTTATCCAATTAATGGTACAAGTTCTGAAGGAAATGTGTCCACTACAAGCTATCATCAAAGACGAATGGAAGAAAGAGTGTATGGCTGAAAATGCAGTTAATTTTATTGACAGCAAAATTACAAAATGGTTAGGACTTACCTATCACGAAAAGTTGTTGCTCTTTCCAAAAGGGATGATTGAACCTCATTCAACTTGTCTTTGACGTAAGCCACCAGGTCGGACGGCTCCATGGATATTCCAAAAACTTTCCCTTGCTTTCCAGGAACATCTCTTCTAGAGATGACCAGGGTTCCACTTGAAACATCTCGCGGGCCAATTTCAATCCTCAAAGGGACTCCCTACATAGGAGCAGGTGCATTACAGAGTACTATCAAACAAAAAACCTCATGCTTGTCCCTAGTGATGGTGGCTGATAAAGCCTAAAACCATGTACACCAACTTTCAGCACAGATTATCTAATCTTAATCCAAGAAAACTGTCAGGACTAGACAAAGAACTTCATCCAAGGAAGAGAAATTGCATCAGAAACTAAGGCCTGCAACCTCACAAGCATTTTAGAACTGCCGGTGACTAAAGCACCTAGCTATTTACTTGATGAAACACTAAAATGCATGTTCTCTCAATTTTATTTTGGTAGTCATTTCCTCTGAACTATAGGTTCTTATCTTGTAACTTCTGAATTTCTACAGAGGTCAATACACACCTTCATTTCATAGTAGTTGAATTTCCAGCCAGGTGTTCTCTGATCAGAGTCATCAATCTTCACTTTTATCCCTGCAGCTTGTAAAGTTTCTTTCACAGAGGATGAAGCAGTCAGAACTCCTGTCTTCTCATTATCCTTCTTCCATATTGGGACAATAACGACCTAGGAGCATTCAACAAGAAAATATTCAATCACCTTGACCCACTAGCCGAAATTGCTATCTACAGAATGCCTTTATATGCATTAGTACACAAGATAAAGGAAGAAATAAGCAGCTCGCAATCCAAAATAGAACACAGAGCAGAGAATAAACTAGACCAACTCAATTTTTGTCCATCCAGCTATTCAGAATTTCCTATTATTGTCATACTACTTGAGCATGGTCATTCACAATCAAAACCTTTAATGCCCTCACTCAACAAATAGACCAAGAAGTCACAAAACTTGAGACAAGTACTCAAAACTTGCTAGATACGAAAATTAACCAGTTAAAAGGAGGTTTTAGGAACCTGCACAGGTGCCAGCCTCGGGGGTAGCAGTAAGCCAGCATCATCCCCATGTGTCATGATTATACCTCCCACAAAGCGAGTGCTTATTGCCCATGATGTCTGCCAGACATGTTGTCGTTGCCCATTTTCATCTGTGAACTGTTAAAACATTAAAACAGTTATACTAAAAATAACTGGTTGACAAAGAGGGTGTAGACGCTTCAAGCAATATAATTATAGGACCAAAACAGAAATTTCAGTACTTCACAACATTTGCATCCTATACATGAGTTGTCGCATGGTAAGAGTGATTTCATGGGTTGGTCTCAGAAAATTCTCACACGAATTAGCTCCTATAGGCAGTTGAAAGTTAGCAAAAGTCACCCTATCCACCCAACTATGACAAAGATGAAGTGGTTAGATCCCAAAGAAGTGGAAAAGGAGCAATGTCACCAAATACTTGGTAAAGGAAAATTGTACGTAAGCGCGTGTGATCTAGTGGAGCGCGTGTGATCTAGTGGTCAATGAAGTTGGTTTGAGAACCATGAGGTGTCGGGTTCAAATTCCAGCGGAAGCAAAAACACTAGGTGATTTCTTCCCAATTGTACGAGCTTGATGGATAGAGTTACCCGGTAACTATGCTAGTAGAAGGTAGCATATACCCGTGGGTTGGAATTCGTCAAGGTGTGCCCAAGTTGGCACAGAAAGCACGGTTATAAAATATGGAAAAGGAAATACTGGACTATGAAAAGGAATCACAGGAAATCACACAGAGGAATCCAAAACACAAATCTTGCAGAGTGTCACTAAGAGACAAAGAGCGGCCCAGGGTTTTGGTAGTCATCAATAGGGAATTGCACGAGTAAACATCTCCAATTTTTATCATTTACTTGTTACTTTAGATTGCTGCTCAGTATTGCCATGTTGACATTAATTCTTAGAAGAGCAAAATGGAGACTCGAGCATAAGAGTTGGTAATTTTGACACTTGTATGATTTTTTGACAAGGATAATTTTGACACTCTATGATTTGTGATCAGAAAAAAATCAGTAATCTTGGAGGAGACAAGCCATGAAATTTGGAGGATAGAGAAGTTGTAACACGTAAATCATAAGTGAAAGCCAAAGACAAGGGACATACATACTCTTTGATATCTGATTTTTTTTTAAAGAAAAACTTGACTTTAATGATTATTAGATCTATTGGCTCAATCATTTAAAACAACGCCAGAAGTTCACTACTGATTCATCCTAACAGTTAGAGATCACAAAACCTTGGCCAACCCAACCATGTTTGACTGCTGATCTTGAAGCATGTTCAACAGCAACACAATACATTTCACACCATATAAAAACTGAAATGATACTTAAAGCATGAGAATTCACTACAAAGTGTCATAAATACTTTGACTGAAGGTAATAATCAACATATTCATATTGTTACATTCCGAATTTACCTGTGTTCCAAATGCACGGGAGAAGTTCTGACCAAGGTTGTGGCTTGTGCCCGCTTGTAAAGCCTTCCTATCTCCCATCATTGCTTCAATTGTATAGGTTGTTGAAGCACCGGCAAACGTCTCCACCCTCGATTTCCTACCTGCAATAACAGGTATTGCAGCTTGCTCATAAGCAAATTTTGTATATACATCGATCATCTGCATTGCCTGAAGTACAGCAAGTAGCAATGTGTTATATAAAAACACTAACTGGAGAATACTCTGCATATAGAAAAAATAAAAACCTCTTCTTCTGCTTCTTCTGCAGTAGCATGGGCAGTATGGCCCTCCTGCCAAAGAAATTCAAGCGTCCTAATAAATGGTTTGGTTCGCATCTCCCACCTCGTGACATTTGCCCACTGAAAATACATTGAATGAGATAATATGATAATTAGAATAGTTTCACTTCTTAGAGGTAACACAGTAAAAATGAAGGATGTGATTGAAAGAACCTGATTGATCATGAGAGGAAGGTCACGGTAACTATGAATCCATTGAGTAAACATATGATTCACAATTGTTTCACTAGTAGGTCTGACCTGCCAGAACCTCAAGAAGGTAAAACATCAAACCCATACTCAGATCATAATGTTGAAATACAACCGGCATTGAAGATGACGTATCTTAAATTACGTTTTCTTTATTTCTCAAGAAAAATATTTCACAAAAAGATGATGCTCCCATTTGTCTATACCAATTTTTCACTTTTTATCAAAACAACATTTGGTTATACATTGGAATGATTTTTTGAAGAAAACAAAATTGAAGAGTTTCTAGTTTGAAAGAGTGGTTTTACCTGTTTTTCAAGTGGAATCTCACAAAATTTTCAACTTTTTTTCAAGTTAATGCATGTCCAAACACAACTTGATTTCCAAATACCCTTTCAACTTTCTTCAAGTGCTACTTTTTTTCAAATATCATTTTTTTTGAGTCCAAAATGCCTTCTATGCATCTTAAAATAACTAAAATTTTAACTCGATATTTTCAAACATTGACTGTTATGCCATGCTGGCCTTTAAAGCCATAACTTGAGCCATTTGAAATGTGAAGGCTGCCTGCCTATGTTCAAGAATGGAGGAATTTATTTTCTACTTCTTGGTTTGGATGGACCAAATCAGCTACATTACCAAGAGGTGGAGGCATTTTCAATTTTTCCTTGACTAGGTAAGGGACATAGTTGCTACTTACCAGGACATATTTTTTTTTTCTTTTCTACTCCCCTCAAATCCCTTTTATTGTGGTACCACATGGATAAAATAATCCCTAGTGCACACACCATTTTACTGGCACACTATACTAGACATGTCAACAAGGAGCAGAAAAGTAATTAAACATGATAGAGGGTAGTGACACTTACCACAAGCTTTTCTTCAAGTTCTTTTCCTCCTCCAACAGTAACAAGAGCTAATTCTGGACTGAAACCCTCAACATGACTAGCTTCTTTCTCAATGAAGGAATACGGTATAAACTGAAATATTAATTGCATGAATGACATGTGATTAGACTAAAACAGCAGAAATAGATATCCAATAAAACCACAATATTAATAAATATGAAACCGGTAATCAAAAGAAAGAAGTCATGTTAAACTGTCATAATACTGTACCTTGACGAAGGTGAACAAGTCATTGCAAGGAAACATCACTTCTAAACCCTTTTTATACAATATTTGAGTGACATAGAAAAATTATCAAATTTGTGTAATAATTGAGTGAAAAATATGACCCTCGCACATAGCAACATGTAAGAGAAAAATTGACAATATGTTTGGCAGCGCAAAGGGGAGCACTGTTGGTGCCATAAATAATAGTATCATATATTCTTATTATATTTAATGTGATCATCACTTTTTCCCAACTCTAATACCACCACTTTTAACCAGGCAGAGCAGAAAACCTTCACTTCTATATAATGGCACAGTCAACACACCAACATAAGGAAGAAGAAAACAACTCAAGTTTGTCGTAGCATTACCAACATGATGATCAAACCATAAGCACATTTTGTCTTTGTCACTCCATTATGCTCATGCACTTTTTATGAATTAAGGCAAAAGATACATAACATTCTGATCACATGTATATGCTAATCCCAAAATGAATCTACCTTGAAAACATGTAAACATTTTTTTTTCAAAGCAGATGAATTTGCAAGGGAAAGCCCACAAGCTTTTAACTTTGACACCAAGATACATAATAACTCATACATCAACCAACAGACAACTCCTAACCCACCGGGTACCAAAACATCAATTTCCAAGTCACACTCATAGTTACTAATTAATGAAATTCGAATTCATAAGGAAAACAAATGCCAAAAGATGATAACTCCACATGTTAAAAAAGTAACTCCACCTGAGGGAAATACATGTTACTGTGTCCAGTTTCTTTGAACTTCACATTCATGTACTCCTGCACCAATCAACAATTAACAAACTCAATCAAAACAAAGCTCATAAATTACATTCAACCAAAAAAAAAAGATAGAAAAGAAAGAAGTTCCAAAAGGAACAAGGGAGCTTCTATAATAAAATCAAACCATCTAATTTTCAATTCATGTTGCACATTAGCTCCTTATTTTCTAAAACTGCAATCTTTACATACTCAAAAACTATAAAAGTAAATAAGCCACAATTTTCAAAAATTACAAATATTCGAGAAAATTAACAACAGGGAATTGAAGCATATGCAAGAATTCCCGGACCCTGTTAGCAAGAAACCAAGAAAATGCTTGGAGTACCCCAAAACTGTTAAAATGCAAACATATTGCAAATGAACAATAGGCTTCGATAATATGGTCAAACCTATTACCCTCGATGTTCTGATTTCATCTCGGGCATTAATTCCTTACAATTTGAAAATTAAATCTTACATACCCAGAAACCTTAGAACTTAGAAGTACTAAAACCCCACAAATTTCAAAAAATTAAAGAAACTGAAATTGTCTTGGTGATAAAGAAAAACAATTATTTAGCATTCAATTAATAACATTACCATGTCAATATAAAGGGAATTGAATTGAGGGATAATTGAAAGGATACCTGTATCGCTTCCCATATAGCATAACCATAGGGTCTAATTACCATAGTTCCACGAACTGGACCATAGTCAGCAAGCTCCGCATTAGCAATAACGTCCAAATACCAAGCGTTAAAGTCCTGAGAACGAGGAGTTATCACTCTGTCTTTGTCTTTATCTAGAACTTTCCCCTTTCCATCTCCGAGTTCTGGAGCTACCACTTTCTCGGCAGTGCTATGCGTCGAGAAAGGTCGCCGGAGAGATAACCGGAGGCGGTGTTTCAACGGAAATATCGCCGGCGGCGACCTGACGGAGGAGGAAGTGAAGATTGAAGTCAGAGCGGGTAGCCTTAGAGCCCCCATTTGGATTTCTGTGAGAGTGTACTCTGGCCAAAGGACTACTAAAGGCTTTTAGATTAGGAAATTTAGAGAAAATGATAAAAATGGTACCAAATGTTTTAGAATATGTTCAAAATAGTCCCTTAAGTATATATTAAATAATTTTAATCTTTTAGGTTTGTCGAAAGTTGACACTAATAAATTGAGTTAAATATTTATCGAACTTTATTTGTTAAATTTGATAGGAATTGTGCAAAACAAAACTATGAAATTAGCTACTAGAGATATAATTTTTGTAGTTTATATTATTTTTTTATTTGATGGTAAAGATTAAATTTATCTTTAAATTATGTGAAATGGAACAATTTGCTCTTTATTAATAGTTGGAATCATATATATCTTCGATGTTACTAGTAAAGGTCAGATTTGCCTATGGCCTATGCGAAATAGAAAAAAAAATTATCGTTATTTTTAAATGGTAAAAACCTAATACCGATGATGCCCCCACGTCATGTAATTAATGAATACTTTTTAAAAATAGACATATACCATGCACCCATCTCTCTTTCTTGCCCTTTTTCCTTGTCTCTCGTTACAATTCTCATCATCACATTCATCTCCATTTTTGCTTCCCCTAGACTTACTCTTTCTCTTTTTTCGTTATTCCACCTTCACCTATATCACTAGGGAGAAATGCGATAAATAATTTGAATATGCAATAGAAAATATTATTTTAATACAAGTATATAGTTGTATAGAAGTCAAAGGAGGAGGAAAGAATGATTGGCGGTTGAGTAATGCTGCACATAGAAAAAAAAAGAGAAATAAAAATAATTGTATAGCCATATACTTGATCCTAACTAGTAATAACAAGGCATATTTGATCTCAATTATTAGCAGAGGACAAATTCGTTTTATTTTGTATAATTCATACGTAAATTTCACCTTTTATCCTTGATTTATTCTAAAGTCTAATGAAGCTTTTTAAGGTATATTTTTTATTATTTTTATTATTACTAATTACCTCATTTATTTTTTGTATTCATATTTTAGTATATTTGATGAAACTTTCTCTATATTCTATTAGAAAATTTTCTTTACACCTTCTGTTAACTATCAACAAATCTAATTGAGTACTCAAATATAAGGGACCATGTTTATCACTGAGGCTATTTGCTTCATTTTTTTCTAGAATAGATAGGAGTAAGGGAACTTAATGACTGCATGCATATGTTATTTTATTAGTCCTAATTTATGTGATACGTATGAAATTTGGAGAGCTAATTTTTTGAATATTTTAAATTGTTAATTATTATGATTTATAGTACTTTTTACATAATTTGTAAATAATATATATTAGGATCAGTTTGTTTCGATTTATATGGCACTAATAGAATATGAAGAGTCAATCGAATATTTTATATGAATATGAATTTTAAATATTTTAAGTTGTTACCTATTGTGATTTATAATATTTTTTACGTAATTTTCATATAACATATTAAAAAGAAAAGTAAGACAAATAAACTGAAATAAAAAGGTATTGAATTTTCAAAAATATCCTCGACTTGAAGCAAGCATGTTGACTAATATATAATTGTTTGCTTCCAACCGCTTCTATATAGTAGTCTAATGGCATAAAAAATCCATTAAATTTTAAATTATTTCACCAGCTCATCGAAATTGACTTACTTATAAGTTACAAGAGTAATATTGTTCATCGTTCCATTATTAAACATTGTTTTGAAACTAGAGGTGCAGGGGAACTTAGAGATAGAGTTAAATTTTCATTAAAAGATGTCAAAATATAAAATAGTAAACTCATGAAAAGGCTAAAGAAAGTCACAGTCACGTGTGAATTTAATTTCTTACCCAAATTTGGAAACTACACCTATTCCTATTTAAGGAGTTGAGGCGAAAAATGGCTTGATGAACCGTTCGCCACTCACCGATCACATTCTCTTGCTCATCGTAGAGATTGTAAGTACACAGTGCCCTATGAGTAGGTTGCTTTTTCCGGAACGCAGAAGATCAACATATAATACGTAAATATAATAAACATTTTTCACTAGTCGAATAATCCTTATAGTATATCAAATATTTCACTACTAGCTTGTCGAACCCTTGATTCAATTGTTTTCTAAAAATATCAAGTTTGAAAAGCTCGAACACACTCAAAAGCCGAACAATAATGAACACTCAACTACTAGTAGAGAAAAAAGTTAATTTTTTTTTATTTTTAAAATGACTTTCGAAATATTTGTTATTGAAAGTAATTTAAGCCCTATAAATTATTTTTTAAAGTATTTCGAAATACGAAATTTTACAATAAATATATTTGAACTTTCTTTGTATGATTGTACAATGTGTATAGTGTAAAATAACTCAATCAATTTTTTTTTCTTGAGTGTTACTCTTCAGGTAATTTAACTGTATATGGCTTGTAAAAAATAAACTTTAAAATATCATTCTTAATTAGAAGTCTTGCATTCGAGTAGATCTTAAAATGAAATTGTCTTTAATAAAAAAAAAATTATTCCATAATTGATTGATTGGGGATTAGATGTTTTGTACTTTTTAATGAAAATTTTAAAGTACATATAAGGAATTAAGGTTACCACGTCACTCATAAATCATACTTGATGAACTTGTGTTGTAAACGTGATGTATAAAGCGTAATCGACAAAAGTAACTTTTAAAATGCATATATTGTATAAAAATCAGAGGTGTAAAACGACAGTAATCGCCTAGCAACAAGAATAACCAATCACGGAGACAACTTAAAAGAAAATTCCTCTAATCGCGACAAAAATAATTAATCGCATTTATGACCACACGTCATCTCAACTAAGGAATGAAAATTCTTTCTCCGATTATATTTCATCCAATTTTCTCCTCATTGAGAAAAAAAAAACATTTTATCATTTGATCAATAGTGTTTCCTTAAATAGGAACAAATGTAATAAACACTAATAATTCCTAGCTAGGGTATTCTAGTGGAAAATAAATATTTGTTGAATGCTATTCTAAATTGACTTTTATTTTTGTCTCGAATTCAAATTAATCAAAGGGAAAAAGAATCAAATATATTACTATATTTTTCTTTATTAACTAAGTTTGTTCCTAGTTATATTATAGCAATAAATATATCCCTGTCATAATTAAAATATTTAAAAATATTCCTCTTCTCGACAGAGATAGAATCTCCTAAATCAATCATAATAATTCGATTTCAATTTAGATTATCCGTTTTAACTGAATCCTCAATTAAATCCGACTCATAACCCATCGAAACTGAAACATAAACAAATAATAAAATACTATATGATGTGTTTTGTTAGGGAGATGGCGACAATTTCCCTTTTGTCCCAACATCAAGTATATGCCATTATACATACGTAAGTGTTCCAAATAAACAAGCTACCAGACATTGTTGCTTCTTAAATGAATAAAAAAGTAAGAAAAAACCGTTACAGATTATATGGAAGACAAAAAACTATAGCTGGACCTTTTATTTTGTTGTTGTTTGGTGTGGGAGTTGGGTGAGTGGGGGGGAGGTTAACTTCTTTTCTATTAGGAAGAAAAATAGAGTTAGAGAAATTAAATTGGCAATTTACTATTTAAAATGATTTGTGGTGGAGTGGTAAGTATTTCTTCATTCTTAATCAGAGGTTTTGGGTTTGAGTCGCCTTTGTTATGGAGCGCTTTAATTTACCCCCCAATGTGGGACTTTTCGGGGCGAATCCATATTTAATCGGGCTCCAATGGAGATACCGGACACTGGATGGGAAACACGATTCGTTAGCGGGTATTTATTTAGTCATTCAGATGGTGATTGACATTTTTTTAGCTATGCATTACACACCTCATGTGGATCTAGCTTTCAATAGTGTAGAACATATTATGAGAGATGTTGAAGGGGGGTTGATTGCTCCGTTATATGCATGCTAATGGGGCAAGTATGTTTTTCATTGTGGTTCACCTTCATATTTTTCGTGATCTATATATATCATGCCAGTTATAGCAATCCTAGGGAATTTATTCTCGTCGTCAATGAGGAAGGATGCCGCCGAAAAGAATGGAACATTGTTTCGCTCTGTTGAATGTGTCGGATCCCGTATAACAAGCGAACTCTTTACCCTCAGGTCGTCAGCTCGATCGTGTCATGAGATGTTTGGTCGAGTCCTATAACGAGCGAAAGCCTCATGTTGTGTTACTGAGACATGCGGCTAAGGAGAAAGTCTTTGCAACCGAAGTGAGCCGAGGAGCCGAGTAATGTGCCAGCGCTACTAATTGAGTGCCAGGAGCTAGCTATGTTGTCAGTAAGAATGTAGCCGGCGCCTTTCGAAGCACTTTCTATTTCTAGTTAGCGTTGGTTTTTGATTGCAGCTAGACCAAAAAAAAAACTATTTAAAATGATTCTATGTTTTTAAAATATAAAAACTTACATGATATATTTGACATTATAATAATTTAATTTAATATTATCAGACATACTAATTTTTCTATTGATTGTAAAATAATAGAGTAATAAACTTATTGAAAAAATAGAAAGCAAGAAAGACTTGAAAATATCAAACTTAAATGATTTTATTTTATCAATATATAGAAGTCGCTTAGGAAGCAGTTGATGATCGTCATGTGCTTTCGAGGCTAAATTGATCAATTAGTCGTTAGAAGCTTTATATTTTTACGACTTAATTATTCTTTGTATTGGTAGCTCAACACGTAAATTTTTGTGTTTTTTTTTGTGTTTTCTCTTAAGCAAGTTAGGACTTCTATGGACTTCTAAATTTAACTTTTGAATATATTTTATTTCCTACCTAGTTTATGAAAATTCTTTAATGATTTGTTATAATTTTCCTTTATGTAGCTTTCTGTCTTTTTATTGTTTGGTGTTAATTTTTTGGTTCTATTTTTACGAAGGTTGTCCTGAAAATAACTCAAATTTGGTATAAAAAACCAAGGCTATAAAAAAGTATTAAATCATGATTATTTACTTGGTAAAGTTCACGTTCCCAAAAATTGAGTTTTTAAAGTTCAAATGGTTCCTAAATTTAATTTAATTTAATTTCGTTTTGTTAATTTAATTAATCAATAATGAGCTTAACTTAATGAAGTTCAGTGAAAATGAATATAATTTGTTGAAGTAAAAGCAATCAATCACTACAAAATTGTTTGTTATTTTACTATTTATTTTTCTTTCAATTGATAGTTTCTCTCTTTATTGCATTCTCGTTTTTTTTTTTACAAAGGAAGCAAGTTTCAACAAAAGGATTCACAATTATTTTAAATGATTTCAATTTAAATTTTTTAAAAAATACATGATCTATTTAATACTATAATAGATATTAATCTCATTTTATTTGTCATATTAATTTTTTCATTGTTCGCAAAATAATAAACTAGTAAATTTAATGAAAAGATGTGTAGAGAGAGGAAGAGACTTGAAAATTTAAAATTATATATTTGGTAGAAAATTATGGTTCAATTTTCAATATCAACATAATTGATTTTACAAATATGTAGACGTCGCTTGGCGATGGTCGTCATGTATGCTTTCGAGGTTGAATAGATTCTATTGTCGCTTCTGAAGCTTTAACGTACAATTTTTTACAATTTAGTTGATCCTCTGTTGTCTGTACTAATAAATAGCACGTGAACTTCTTTTATTTCAGACAACTGAAAAATCTCTACTCAATGTTATTATTGTATAACTCTTTGATGTAATTCTTATATTTTATCAACTTCATTTTTTATATCAAAATTGAGTTACACTTTGGTTGTGTTTTTGAAATTCATTTTGTGTTTTTTATTAGCACCAGTTTTCTTAGTGCTCTTTGTTATTATTTCATGATTAATTACTATTTAAGGGATCATTTTGAACCTGTCATCAAATATAAAAATATTTTTATTATTTTTCTCTTGCTCTTTAGGTAGGAATTTTACCAATTCCAATTAAAGTTACTTTTATGATTAGTAATAGCTTTTGAATAATAAACATAAAGTAGGATGTGTAGAGAGAGGAAGAGACTTCAAAATTTAAAATTATATATTTGGTAGAAAATTATGGTTCAATTTTTAATATCAACATAAACGATTTTACGAATATGTAGACGTCATTTGGCAATGGTCGTCATGTGTGCTTTCGAGGTTGAATAGATTCTGTTGTCGCTTCTGAAGCTTTAACGTACAATTTTTTACAATTTAGTTGATCCTCTGTTGTCTGTACTGATAAATAGCACGTGAACTTCTTTTATTTCAGACAACTGAAAAATCTCTACTCAATGTTATCATTGTATAACTCTTTGATGTAATTCTTATATTTTATCAACCTCATTTTTTATATCAAAAATGAGTTACACTTTCGTTGTGTTTTTGTAATCCATTTTGTGTTTTTGATTAGCACCAGTTTTCAGTTTTCTTAGTGCTCTTTGTTATTATTTCACGATTAATTACTATTTAAGTTATCATTTTGAATCTGTTCGATCAAATATAAAAAAAATATTTTTATTATTTTCTCTCACATTTTAGGTAGGAATTTTACCAAATCCAATTAAAGTTAATTTTGTGATATATGAACCAAAGTTAATTGATTTTTTTATGTAATTGAAAAAAATTAGTAATAACTTTTTGAGTAATAAACACAAAGTAGGATGACCATTTTCCTTTTTACTGTTATTTTTTTCTTTCATCATTTACAAGAAAAAAATGTTGCAACAAAAAGATTCACAAGTTATTTAAAAAATGTTGCAACAAAAAGATTCACAAGTTATTTAGAATGATTCCAGTATCAAAATAACAAAAAGAAACATTTGATCAATTTTATACCACAATCAATATTTTCTTATTGTTCACGAATTAATAGACTGGTAAAATTTACTGAAAGATATATAAAAGTAGGAGAAATTAGAAATATCAAACTTATGTTTTTTGTTTTGGGAAAAAACTTATGGTTCACTTTTCAATATTAAAATTTAAATGATTTTACTAATATATAAAAAAGCTGCTTAGCTAGCAATTGATCATCATTAAACCTGCTTATCGTATTTTTTTTTTATAATTCTTTATTGCAATGCTTATATAAAAAAAAAGGCTTTATTAATCACCTTCGATTTTTATACCAAATTTGAGTTACACTTTCCTTGCAGCCCATTTTGTGTTTTTGATTATTAGCACTAAATATTATAAACTTAATTGGTTATATGTGCTCAAAATAATATAATAGAGATTTCATGGCTTTTTCATAATTTTTTATACCAAAAGTCCTCTTCTTTTCATGATTTCATGGCTTTTTCATAATTTTCCTTTTATTTACAATTATTTTTTTTTATAAAAAATAATAATTTGCATGGATACAGCTATGAAATTGAACACTTGGAAGACCTTTTCACACTGCCAAAATGAATCTAAACAAAATGCTGCTTCGTCGCCATTCATACTTAATGTTTTTATTATTTATTCCCTCGTTTTTAAAATAAGTGTTATTTCAATTTTTTTGACGCCTATTAAAAATAATAACAATAAATATAATTATTATTTACTAAAGTCATCTTTATTTATTAGTAGATTTTTGTTAAGAAATGAGCATTAATAATAAGAAATTGTTCTCTTTTAATATATAGTTGGAAATAGTTACTCTCTCAGTCATTTGTTATAATTATTTGTCCACGGTACTAAATATGAATATCTACTTTTATTGGTACAATTTAGAAAATTAAAAAATAATTTATTATTTGATTCTTAATTTACTCTTATTATTAATTGTGGTTATTTTTCAAAATATTGAATTATTATATTAAAAAATTGATAAATTGTTATTTTATTTATGTCCCTTTTATTTATTGCTCCTTAAGAGTGTGTTGGACAAGTAAAAATGAACGAAAGAAGTACTCTATCTGTTTACTTTTATTTGTCCAGTATTTCAAGAATAGATTTTCACTTTTACTTGTCACTTTTAACATATTAAGATAAGATAATTATTTTTTTTACCATGTGTTTATCCTTAGCATTGATTAGTTATTCTTCAAATTAATTTTTAAAACTTAATACTAAACATCAGTTAATAAAGATACTACTCCCTAGTTGTCCACTATACTATTTTGGGATGTCCAACAATATTTGTCTATTTTATGAAATCAATGGATAATTTTACACTTAGTTCCTAATTTACCCTTATCATTAATTATAGTTATTTCTCTATTATATTTTTCAAGACATTATATTTATTATATTCAAAGGGTAATATAGTAAAATTTTCTTTCTATTTATAATTTCTTAAGAAGTGTGCAAAGTCAATAGTGGACAAGTATTATTAGACAAAGGGAGTATAAAATAACCATGACAATCAACGTGTGTCAAGTCCAAATATGACAAATAATAGTGAATAAATGAAGTATTAATTATTGTCTTGAATTGCTAAAATGACAGTATTAATTTCAGAAAAAATTGTTTTTGACTAAAACAACACTTACTTTGGCACGAAGAAAGTACTGAACAATTTTGTTTTTAACTAAAACGACACTTATTTTAACACGAAGAAAGAACTCACTGAACTATTTATTTTGACTAAAACGACACTTATTTTGGCACGAAGAAAATACCACCCTCACAGTGTGGTTTGCCTCGTAATTGATAGCAAAAACCAATGTCATTTTTATAACTTTTCACCATTAAAGCCACCCTCTCCCTTCTGCCCCCTTCACAGTTCACACCACGCGTCCCTCTGTTTCTCTGAAGAAGACACAATTCCTCACTGACAATCCCACAAGTTTAAACTCAATGTAAAAAAAAATAAAAAATTTTATTTTTATTTTTATTAAAAAAGATTCCCATAGAGAAAGTTAGTGAAAAAAAAGGCCAATTGGCATAATACATCATGGCTTCTGAAACTTACATTTGGCCAAGTGTTAAAAATTAATTAACTCAAGTTTAATTAACCCAAGTTAATTAATTACATGGTTAATTACCCCCTACCCCCACTTACCCCCCTACCCCCAAGTTATAGTGGGTGGGTGTTGGTCATCTTATATACTCCATTTTACCCCAAATGCAATTCTTGTATTTCTTCTCTGTCTCTGCTTAATTTGGTAAACCACTTTGGTTTACCAGAAAAGCAAATAAGAAGAGTGTAAGGAAGAAAAGAAAATGAACCTTTTTTATTCTTTCTTCTTGATTCAGCAGCACACCAAACCAATCTCTATTTTCACTCCCATTTCTCCTAAAAATTCAAGAAACTGAATACCCAGAACACCCACATTGCCATTTTTATCAATTGACAAACCCCAAAAAGAAAAAGAAAAAGTTATGAAGAAATCTCCATCTTTTACTTGCTCTTCCTCTTCTTCTTCATCTTCATGCATTGAACAAATCCATGAAGAAACAGAGAAGCAAAAGCTGAAGCCTAAGCCGAAACCGAAGCCCAGGCTAAAACGAGCTACTCGAGCTAAGAAAATTATAAATGCTGATTCACCAAGTAATAATTCATCTACAGGTAGAAGAAGCTCCATTTACAGAGGCGTAACCAGGTAATTTTTTTAATTTTTTTTGTAATTTTTTGCTTAAACCCAATTAAATTCACAGAGTAACACACATTCAAGGTGTTCTAAGAAAAGCCCAGTAATCAAAATTGGATTTTTTGATTGCATGCATGAAGAAATGTGTGATTAAAAAAATTAATTATTTTTGTTAATTAAATTTAGTTATTTCTTTTGCAGGCATAGATGGACAGGAAGGTATGAAGCTCATCTATGGGACAAGAGTACTTGGAATAGCATTCAGAACAAGAAAGGAAGACAAAGTGAATAATAATACTCTTATCTCTTTTTACTTTCATTTAATATATGGATTCAAAAAAATTAAATTTACAAATCAAGATCTACAGTAATATTATTATACTACTAGTAATTAATGTTAATTTAATAAAAAATTTACTGACTCTGTTCTTTGTTGGTGATGATCCCCTCTCTCTCTCTGACTTGCCTCTTTGCTGCTTAGTTTATTTGGGTAAGCTCTAAATCTCTTACAAATGTACTAGTGTTTTTGCACGATGTACAACACAAAAAATTATTTTACTATTTGTTTGACTAAATTAATTGCTAATTATTACTAAAATTTATCATTTAAAATTTTCTAATATACAGGAGCTTATGATAGTGAAGAAGCTGCTGCTAGAACTTATGATCTTGCTGCCCTTAAGTATTGGGGACCAACAACTACACTTAATTTTCCGGTACTTAAATTCTGACTCTCTCCGTCTCAATTTATGTGCTCTAGTTTAACTTATTACGTAAGCGATAAAATAAGTATTTTGAATTTTTTTTTAATGTAAAACAAAAAAAAGGAAGCGGTGTTTCTTTTTAGGAATTTCGTCTGTGTTGGAGGAAAAAAGGGAGAAAAATGACAAAAAAATAACTGTAAAGAGTACAAGACATGAAACGTGACGTACAACAAAACAATGCAGGTGGAAAGATATAGCAAAGAATTTGAAGAAATGCAGAGGCTAACAAAGGAAGAGTACTTAGCTTCATTAAGGAGAATGAGCAGTGGATTTTCTAGAGGTGTATCCAAATATCGTGGCGTAGCAAGGTATTTTATTAATTAATTTAAATATTTTTAGTATATATTAAATTAAATTAGTGTCAATAATTAAATGTATTAAAGCGCATTTAATTAGACATGCAAATTTAATTTAATTAAATTTTATAAATGCAAGGCAGGTACATTGGAAGTCAAGCAAATTTTGTGGATTTTCATGACTGTGTGGGACCCACTGGAGCATAGTTTTTAGTGGGTCCCATTTGGATTTACTGTCTATTTGTGGGCTGAGTGGAGTTTATGTGCATATTTATTTAGGACTCATTCATCTTGCGAAAATATTAGTAGTTCAGTTTATTGAGTATCTGAGTATTTATAGTATCGTGGAAATATTTTGATATTGACAGGCACCACCATAATGGTCGATGGGAGGCGCGAATTGGAAGAGTCTATGGAAATAAGTATCTCTATTTGGGAACTTACAGTACGTCTCTTAACTTTATATCTCTTTCATTTCGCAAATTAATCGAGTCTTATTGTGATTTTCGAGTACTAGTTTCTTGGTTGATGCAAGTTTTTTCATTGTATGTTAATTTGAGATCGTTATAGCAATTTATAAACTTCAAATTCTGAATTCATGCTATTCTTTTTTGGGAGATTCGGTACTTGAGAAAAGATTTAACACTTTTACGTGTCTAATATTAATCTAATAGATATAATAGGATTAAAGCTGACATGGCACATGATCATTGGTGTTTTATATATTATTTACTGAGATCAAAGTTAATAGGCTGAGGTGGTTCAAAAAATTAAAATATTTGATGCAGATCTTTGTGGACCGTACATAAAGTTAGACTTTCTGTTCACAACTTTATAAAAATTGAAAATATTCCCCTATATTTATTTTTGGTGGGTTTAGTCCTTACCCTTTTTTGTTATGTGCTAAACTTATATTTGACTAAACTAGAAAAATTATAGTCACTTCCTATGTCTTTAATCATGTGGGGGCACCTTTTAAGTTTAAATATTTTTAAATGGATATAATTAGGCAACTAAATTGAGTTAATTTTGAATGATATGCAGATGCTATGTACTTGGTTAAGTGTGAGGTATTAACTAGAGATTTGAATAGTGATTAAGATAAGTAATTATGTTAATTTTCTTTAATGTGACTGTATTAGATCGTGGCTCGTGACATTGTCAGAGCCTTGATTCATGCTTAATGGGGTGAATAATTTATGTTTAATCTTAGTAGACAATTATGCCTTTGGATTGATGCATAGTGTCTTGTCATCCTCATCTCCAACTATTACACTCACTAGACAACTCTCTGTTTTTTTTAGTATAATCATTTGGTATTCGGAACTCACTGGTTTGACTAGTTCATATTTGGTCCGCACTAGGACTTTCTTCATTTTTCAAGGCTTGAATGCGAGACCTTATTCACCCCACCACAATCTTTGTTAGCGAAGAGAAATGTGTGATGTACATTGATGGGTTGAACAAGTAGCAATATAGTCCTTCAAAAAGAGTTTAAATTCTGTCAAATTGTATTCGGAATAAGTAGTAATATAGTTCCCAACTTATTACTTGTGATTGAGGCATAATTTGTTGCTTTTTATGAATGAGTAAGTGCAGTGTAGAGTATTTATATTGTCGCGTTCACTTAGGTTAGTAACGATTTGTTTCCTTGTTACTAATGCTTTGATTTGTGGATAGCATTGTCGATTAGACAAAGCAAACTAGTTCAATTGATGCATTTTGTGACCTTGTAAACTAGATCAAACCTATGTTTCTCAGACACTCCAAAAATATTGTTGTATCCGTGTTAGACCCTCCAAAAATGCACCACTTTTGGAGGATCTGACAAACACCTGTTGGTATGTTTGAAGAGTCCGAGAAACATAGGTTCAAACGAGGTCTCATATAGTTGAGAGCAACTTTATGGAGAAACAGACTTGAAATCACTTGTTATTAATTTCTCTCTTTACTGAAGGCACTCAAGAGGAAGCAGCAGCAGCATATGATATGGCAGCAATTGAGTACAGAGGGCCTAATGCGGTAACCAACTTCGACATCAGCAAATATGCAGACCATTTGAAGAAACTCCGCGAACCAGATATGTTAACAAAGGAGGAAAACACAGAGTCCTCTACTGAAGTGCAATCAGATGAGGTGATTGAACAGTATCAGCCGGTTCAACAAGAAGAAAATGAATTGGATTATCAGCTAGCAGAATTAGCTGCAGAACCAATAGTTGTACCAAAGTTAGAGTTTACGCCTGCACTTGATTCGGATGAAGTGACTCAACCAAAACTTCTGAAGTTGGAGTTTGCTCCTTCAGTGGAGTCTGCTGCTGATATAATAAACGCGAAGGACAGCGAGGAGGAAGAGGACTACCCCTGGATGACCATGTACTTGGACAACACATTTGATTCGCTCCCAGTTTCCGACTTCTCTCTAGACAAACCAACAGATTTGATTGATCTTTTCAATGACACCAGCTTTGACAACAACATTGACTTCAATTTCTATGAGCAATCAAGTGAGAATGAGTTCAACCTGAACGTATTCTCCGACAGCATGATCATTGACGAGATTGAAGCTGATAACGAGGAAGTAAGGAAGGATCTGTCGAATTCACCTACCTCATCATCATCAATGTCAAGAACAACATCCATTTCCAACGACATGAAAGACGATGGAGGTTTGGCATCTTCGACGATGTAAGATGTTTGGAGTAAGAACTCAGCTTGGTGTTTAGTATATTATAAGTTTGACAGGAAACGTTCCTCCTAGTTTTAGTTGCTTTTTAGAGACACAAGCAGAAGGCCTTGTGGATCCTTTTTAATTAGTTTCACCAAATATGGAACTCCTGCAATTTAGCTGAAATGTTGCTTAGCAAACTATTTTGGTTTCAGTTTAATTTGCCTGTTGATATCCCCAGTTATTCTTGATTTTCCGCATATTGTATTGGTAATGTTCTTTGTTAGTCATCATATTGATATTCCGTAATTCAAAATAGGTGTCACCTTAGAAATTCAAGACAAAATCAATAAGATTAAAAGTGTTATTCATTTTCACACAATTTTCTTTTGAGTATATGAGATGTCGTTGGTAGAAAAATAGTGAAATATTTTGAAACGTTACTTTTCAAGATTATTCAACTGTTGGCAAAGCTATATACTTTAAACTACCAAAAAAAGAGGTTCAATTCGTTTCTAGATTCTTTATATAAGAAAAAACACTATTAACTAATTTAAAAGTCTAATAAATTATATATAAAAAAAAAAACTAAAAAGAATGTGCTTCAGTATAATTATCTAGAGTAAGAGCTATAGTATGTTTTTAATACTCAATAGCTTGATATAACCAAAGTTTATGCAGTTTCAGAATCTCTCTATTGAATAACATGTTTTTTCCGATTGAAATATGTAGGTCAATTCCTTCTCATAAAATCGTACTTGAGAATCTTTTTACCTTATACGGCTCAACAATAATGTGATTTTAAAAAAAAAATTAAATGGTTTATAAGAAATAAGAAGTGAAGCTTAAGGTTTTTAAAATTTTTTAAATGGTTTATAAGAAATAAGAAGTGAAGCTTAAGGGTTAAAATAAAACATAATCCTCCTGTTTCAATTTATTTGTTTTATTTTGATTTGACACGAAATTTAAGAAAATAAAAAATACGTTTGAATCTTGTGATCTTAAATTAAAGGCATGTCAAATGTAGGGGTGTTCACGATTTGGATCAAAATCAATCCAAATAAAAAATCGAACCAAATCAATTAAATAAATTGATTTTTTTTGGGTTTGATTTTTTTTTATTTTAGATTTTTAAAAACTGATAGTATTTGCTTTGGTATTGATTTTGTTCAAAAAATACGAAGAAATAATCGAACCGAGCCGATATCTATATATATACATATATTATACATAATATATTATTAATTTTATAAGCAATTTTAAATATCTTATACTATATGTTTTCATCAGAATTTATTTATAAAAGCAAAAACGTCCAAGACGTGAGCATTTATTTAATTGGTTTCATGTATATGAGTGTCTATGTCAATGCAACAATGCTTGTTGGGATTAGAAATGTCCTTTTCTCTCCCTTCTAGGTCAAAATTGTGAAACTTGAAGTTTTATGCACAATAAATTCAGTGCTTGAAATTTCTGTAATATTAATCATTCTAGCTATTTTTCATTTTGAATGAATAGTTATTTTTTTTTTCTCTTTTGAACGAATCGTTTCTTTTACTTTTATATATGATTAATAACGAATAAACGAACCAAATCAAATCAAAACAAATAATAATCAAATCAATAAATGTATATTATATTTGATTTGGTTTGATTTGATTTGATTTTAACAATTTAAAAATCGATTAAATTAATTTGATTTTGATTTTGACCAAATAACCAACCTATTAACATCCCCAATTAAATGTATCAAAATTTTCTTTAATCTTATTATCTTAAATATGTAATGTGAAATAATAAAATTAAATAATAATAAAAAAAGAGAAACTAAAAAGGAAAATAGTAGAAAGTAATTAATCAAAAGAAAAGAGTAATTAGGATGGAGTGTAAGATTAGAACAAATCAAAAGAAAAAAAAAATAGAACGTAGAAGAGAGCAGAGAAAAAAAGTTTCATCTGCTTCTTCTAGTCGTCTGATGAAGAATCTTGGAAGCTTTTACTGAAGGAAGCTACATACTGTTTGATCGAATTCGTAACTGAATTTCAGGTTTATATTTTACCCCTCAAGTTTCTAATATATAATTGCATTCACTTTCTAACCTTTTACCCTAATTCCATTGTTTGTATCTACTCCCAATTTGCTAACAATTTGTGTTCCTGAGCAACGAAACTATAATTACCTAACCTCGACTATTAACACGGATAAACTTGAAGATATTGCTAGATAGAAAACTGTGGTTTTTCAATCTTGTAATACTGTTTTATGTTCACAAATGACTAATGTGGTTTGGAGTATGAGGTTTGAAACCATCTAATTTTTAGGTTACTTCTGGACATTTACCCTTTGATTCTTCTTCTCCGTGAAACTACATAACAAATTGTGAACTGTTATAATCTTAGCATGAATTCAGTTTCATGCTGAAGACTGGAATTGATGGACCAATTCTCTTTAACAATGAGCAAGGAGTAACACAAGTAATTGTAATATTAAGAGAACGATCTTCACAATATCATCAGCTATAGCTTTGAAGCTCCTCTTGCATAAGAAAGAGAAAGGAAGGTGAGGCAATTGAAGGAAGAAGGACAATAAAAGGAAGGAAGGAGAGATGAGATAAAGAAAGAGGGGAAGATATCATCATATCAGATATTTATTGTTGCTCCTGTAGCCCCACTCATAGATTTGACCTTAACCTCAAAGTCATAGCTGTGCAACAAATTATGATATTGATTGTGTGTATAAACAATCTTCTTGGTAGCATCCGCAAAAGCCAAGAGAAATTGTGAAGTTCATATATCAAAATAACTTCTTTTTTCTTGATAGTTGGCTTATAGCAGAGACCTTGTTTTAAACAGTATTAATTTTTCTTGTATTTATCCTAAACATCATTTAATATGCATTTCCATTATGCTTGTGTGTGTAAAACTGGAGTGTTGTCTTATTCTTTTTATTTCTTCTTATAAAATATTGAGACACTGGTTACCTTGTTCCAGTTCATATGATTTAAAGGCCTCCTATTGTTCGTTTCTTTTCATAAGAGATGGCAAGATGGCGTTTTGACCAAGAAGAAATAGATTGATTTGTCAATGTCAGTTCCCCAGCAAGATGAATATCGAAGTAATTGACATAGAAGGGCAGAAGAGGAAAAAAAGTGGGGAAAGAGTTGCTGAACCAAATCAGAATCCCAAACAGGGTTTGCCGGACAATTTTACTGAAAGAGACACTATCATTGAGGTTGATGATGGGGAAGAGAAGCCTTATGTGGGGATGGAGTTTCAAACAGTAGAAGCAGCAAAGAATTTTTTTGATGCATATGCTAGGCGTGTGGGCTTTAGCATACATGTTGGTCAGTACAGCCGAGCTAAGCCTGATGGACCTATCATTAGTTGGGACTTCTCTTGTTCTAAAGAGGTTTGCAGAAGGAAGAATATAGAGAGTTGCAATGCTATGCTTCGCATAGAGAGGAAGGATTCAGATGGTTGGGTTGTGACTAAATTCGTTGAGGATCACAATCATTCAATAGTGAACCCCAGCAAGGTGCATTACCTACGACCTCGTAAACACTTTGCTGGTGCTTCCAAGATTGTTGGAGAGATACCAGGAGCTCCAACTGATATTATGGTTCCACCGGTTGTGGTTCCGGTGGACGGGAATCATGTATTTGTCAGTTCTAATGAAGGTGTTAAGGATGCTTCTCCTTTGGAATCAAATCGTGTGACAAAGAACTTTAGCCCTGTCATACCAATAATGTTTGTTCAGCCTTGCAGCCGAAAGAGAACTCTTGGAAGAGATGCCCATAATCTTCTTGACTATTTCAAAAAAATGCAAGCGGAAAATCCTGGTTTCTACTATGCTATTCAACTTGATGATGAAAACCGCATGACAAATGCTTTTTGGGCTGATGCAAGATCAAGGATAGCTTATAGCCACTTTGGCGATGCTGTTATTTTTGATACAATGTATAGACCAAATCAATTCCAGGTTCCTTTTGCTCCATTCACTGGAGTAAATCATCATGGGCAAATGGTTTTGTTTGGCTGTGGATTACTCTTAGATGAGTCTGAGTCTTCCTTTACTTGGCTTTTCCGGACCTGGCTATCTTCAATGAATAACCGCCCTCCAGTTTCTATTACAACCGACCAGGATAGAGCTATTAAGGCAGCAGTCAACCTCGTATTACCAGGTACTCGTCATTGCATCTGTAAGTGGCATATCTTACGAGAAGGGCAGGAAAGATTGGCTCACATATATATGGCTCATCCTTCCTTTTATGGGGAGCTATATAGCTGCATTAACTATTCTGAGACAATTGAGGATTTCGAATCATCTTGGGCTTCTGTACTTGATAAATATAATCTGGGGAAAAATGAATGGCTTCAAGCTGTGTATAATGCTCGCAACCAGTGGGCCCCAGTATATTTTCGAGATACTTTCTTTGCTGCACTTCCCTCAAACCAGGGTGTAACCTCCTTTTTTGATGGATATGTGAATCAGCAGACAACTCTACCAATGTTCTTTAAGCAGTATGAAAGAGCTTTAGAAAGTTCACTTGAAAGGGAAATTGCATCTGATTTTGATACAAATTGCACCACACCTATGCTAAGGACTCCATCTCCAATGGAACAGCAAGCAGCTAATCTCTTCACCAAAAAAGTTTTTGCAAAGTTTCAAGAGGAGCTAGTAGAAACTTTTGCCCACACTGCCAATAAGATAGATGGTGATGAGACTCTAAGCAAATTTAGGGTTGCAAAATATGAACAGGATGACAAGGCTTACATTGTTATGTTGAATCTTGCCCAGATGAAAGCAAGTTGCAGCTGTCAGATGTTTGAGTATTCGGGCATCTTATGTAGGCACATTTTAACTGTTTTCACAGTGACTAATGTTCTCACAGTTCCATCCCTTTATATACTTAAGAGGTGGACAAGGAATGCAAAAGTTGGACAAGGATCGGATGAAGAAGACATTGTTAAACAAGGAATTAGTTCGCTCACTTCACGTTTCAACCACCTATGTCTGGAAGCTTTAAGATATGCAGAAGAAGGGGCAGTTTCTGCAGAGACCTTTGATGCAGCGGTTGGTGCTCTGAGAGACGGGTTGAGGAAGATTTCTATTGTTGCAAAAAATGTTGGCAAACCTCTTAGCTCACAGGAAAGTGGAAGTACTCAGGATGAGAGCATAAAAAAAACTCCAGCTACTTCTGATACCACACCATCTTTATGGCCTTGGCAAGATAAAATGCCTCATCATTTTAACCTTAATGATGGCGGTTTAACTGCTGGTGACTTAAATCAGCCCACTATGACACATGTGGCTATAAATCATGATGGTGGTCTTCCTGATAATGTGGTATGAAAACAAAAACTTGCCTCTTTTGTAACTTGTATATAACTACACTTTTTTTTTCATGTATGATTTGTATTTGAATATACAGTACAAGAAAATACATGAATTTACCAAGGAGATGAATTAATATGTTTTCTCTCCTTCACGTATTTTGTTTGATGTAGGTTGTTTATACTTGTTTTAAGTCTATGACATGGGTGATTGAAAACAAGAGTCCAGCAAGTAAAATGGCTGTCATCAATTTGAAGGTGTGTATACCTGTTTTGAAAAAGATTCTCCTCTTGAGTCATACTCTGGCTGTATACAGATAAACAGTTGAGTTGATTTTTCTTCCTCCTTTGACAAATAAATTTGATGAGATAGTAATTTCCTTTGTGAAATTTTGTTTGGACATATTCAACCCGATTTTCAGTTGCAAGATTATGGCAAGAACCCAGCTGGGGAAACAGAAGTTCAGTTTAGACTTACAAGAGTCACTCTGGAGCCAATGCTGAAATCCATGGCTTACATAAGTCAACAGCTTTCCGTGCCGGCAAATAGAGTAGCTGTTATTAATTTAAAGGTTTGCATCATGAACTTCAAGAATTATTTCCTATTTCAGAATTTCATTAAATGAGCGAGGAGCAGTTGAATGGTTGCTTTCTGCTTCACATAATCTTAGATATATTACTTCAAGTTTGTCAGAGTTGGAGCAAAGCAAGTTCATTCAATTTGCACATTCTGATTAGTTACACTGGAGGCATTCCAAAGACACTCTTAGTATTAGCATTAGTATATCAAATGAGCTTTATTAAGCTTTAATATGCTTTTTTATTCCTGTAAATTTAATCACTTGAGCCAACTTGTGTAACTGTTAAATTTACTGCAATTGCTTCTGGAAGCTTTGCTGTTCTGGATTTTCTTCTCTAGTCAATGGATGATGCCATTTTTCTATCTAGGGAAAGAGCGTTTCTTTCTTTTGATGTTTTGACGATTCTATCACCTGGCACCCTATTTATTCAACAGACAAGTGAATATAGCAAAATTATCACGTGAAAGAAATGGCCTCTGTCCCTTCCCTCTTCTTCCCTTTCATATTCTGGGTAGAGTTTTTGTGGTGTATAATCATCTCTTAATATTCAGCTGGAAAGGACTGATAGCTGGGCCATGTATGTTGATGAAACACTCTGCTTGGCTCTGCTATTTAATTCCCTGATATGACTCTCCAAAGTAACATTCATGACAGCTGAAAATATAAAGAGATAATAGATTCGTATGAAGTATTAGATAGAAAAATTGATCATCTTGATTGTCAACCAGCCTTGAATCTCATTTAGATTGAGAGGATAAATGTCAGTTGAATGCAATGATGTACTGTCCTTTAAGCGAACTGATAGTTTTTGTCCTTTTCTGTCACAGCTTCAAGATACTAAGACACCTTCTGGAGAGACTGAAGTGAAATTTCAAGTTTCAAGGGATACACTAGGATCAATGTTGAGATCGATGGCTTACATTCGTGAACAACTTTGAGTAGGTGAATACTGCTTCTCTTGTTATTCTTTACATAAGAAGTTGAAGCATCAAATGATTTATTTGAGATATGAAAAGCAATTGAAATAAATTGCAAGTGTCACCTGAATAGTGTTATATATTTTGTGTTGATATATATCTTGCATACATCAGCCTTTAATGATTCTATACCTCTGGTTTAAATTTGTAAGCTTGCTCTGTTTCTGATGTTTTTCTAAAGAGGTAGTCTCTGTAGCAGAGTTGGAAAAAGTACATAGGATCCATGCTAGTCAAACAAGAATAAGTATTGCACTTTGGATCTGAGTCACTCTGATGAATCAGCAGCATTCTTTTGAGAGATAAGGATGAGATCTTAACGAAGTTAATAATTATAATTATTTGATGGGAAGAACCTTGCATAAGAGCTGTATACAAGAAGAGCAGAGAAATTTGTACAAAAACATGATTCTTTGCAAAGGGCATCGTATCATCTATACAGGAATACTATACGTGCTGTAAAAGTGTCAAGAAAATGAAAGAGTTCACACTACCTTATCCAAAAATGAAAGAGTTCATACTAATACAAAAGCCTTTTTGTTTCTTTCTCTATGGTTTAAATGGGTGTAAAGGAACTATTCCCTTTCTCTTCTCCATATTTTAACATCCACTTAGCATATCTCTAATCCATTGGATCTGAACATATTCCACACTACACAGTACACACATATTCCACACTACACAGTACACACTAATGTGCAATGGGAGGAGTGAAGCAACAATTAATTGACTCTTAAAGCAATTTACCATGAAAAACAAATGCATCACAAAGTAAAAGACAAAAAAATAACATTGACTCTTAAAGCAATAATTAAACGTTGAAACGTAACCAATGTTCAAGTCAAAGGCAAATATGTCATAGTTCCTATCAATGGATGCTTGTGTGGTGCGAAAAATAAAAACATGCGAGAGACAGTTTCTTTTAAATAAACATCCTAGCTGACTTCAGCATCCTAATGTTACAATTAGTTGTAGTTATAATTTGTTACATAATTTCA
This sequence comes from Solanum appendiculatum, assembly GCA_018342035.1. Lineage (NCBI taxonomy): Eukaryota > Viridiplantae > Streptophyta > Magnoliopsida > Solanales > Solanaceae > Solanum > Solanum appendiculatum. The sequence goes on from JAGDQO010001415.1 coordinate 414,113, forward strand.
AATAAGGAATTTTTTATCTACGGTAGAATCTGAATCGATTTTATAGTGTTAAGTATAAAGACTTCTTGCATGGTTCAAATTAGGAAAGATTTTATATATAACCAAAATTTCAGTTGATTCCTAAGTCCCAAATATTAGAAAAATAATTAAATTACAATCATTAAATATTATGAGAATAATTAAATGGTTATTTTATCTAGTGTGAAATTAATTTATAAAGGATAAAGAAGGTGAACAATATTTCAATAAGGATCTTCGTGCCTTTAACATAAGATAGATATAGATAGATAGATATCTTCTATTCTTTTATCACCAAATCTCAATGTATAATCTTCGCTTTTATTTCTTCACTTCACATAATCAATTTTGTGTGTTGCATCTGTTATTCTAGGAACGACACTAACTTCGTGGTGGAACTTTTTATTTACCTGGTGGAGTTATCATCTTAATTTTCTGCAGATTCTCTCTTTGTTCGAAAAAGAGAAAGAAAGTGCAAAAGACTGAAGTTTGGCTTCTTGGGGCAAATAAATGTTCTTTCTTTTATCCTTTCCTTTTTCTTGGGCAACGCAAAAGGACGTCAGGAACATCTGTCACCTCAGCAACATGATTTGGCTATCCTTTGATAGTTTAAGGTCTACGGTAAGTCAGAGATGAAAACCATTCAAATGGCCAAATTGGAGATATTGGAAGATTGGTCGACTTCTTTTCCCTAATCTCTTTTGTTAGTTGCTCATCATTTTGATGTATTCCTCTCCAGATTGCTGAATTGTTGGCTGCGTTGCTCATCATCATATAACGTGTTGTTGTTGATGTATGACAATAATGAGTCTTTTGCCACATATTATGTAGGAACTCCTTGTAAATTGCTTCTGGAGGCAGAGAGAACACATTCACAGCTGTAGTTATTCTCTAGCAGCCAGCCAGCCAGCCACTCAGATTGCTCTATTTTCGGTTAGCACTCATTCTAACTATTCCATATAGTTGACCCAACATACCATGTAATTGTATGCTGGAAAATTAGTTGTACATGTCTGTAAGGAGGACCCAGCAAAGAATGTTTAATCATCTTAGGTTAGTAGTAGTTGTTTCATTGATAGGTAACTTATCATTTTTTTTCTTAACAAAACAAAACGATCATTTTTTTCTTTTCTTTAGGGTAGATATAAGTGTGTAATCTATTATTTGTATTCCTGGGTAAGCTGCCTGTGTTAGTACTTAATACTATTCCCACGGGAACGTTTGAGGGATCTATCTCTTTTTATCATTATTTTCTTCTTTTGTCCTGTTTTATTTCCTTCTTTTCTTCGTTCTTTAATGTTTTGTCAGAGACGAAAGAGGCTGAAATACATTAAAGAAGCAGGTTGGGGTTGAATTTCAGTTGTTGGTGGTCTTCTGTGCTGAGATTTAACTTATGATATATAAGACACTTCAGTTTCAACCTTGTTATCTGAGGGGAATCTTGATTTACCTACTTTAATGTTAATTTTAGGACCTGTTTGATTTGATCTTGTTCTGTATATAATCATCAAATGATCATATGTATAATTGTTTGGTTTGGTATAAAAGTTGGGTGCTTTACTTGAGCCGAGTAGAACAGCCTCTCTACCTTCACAAGATAAGGGTAAGGTTATGTACACATCACTCTTTTCAAACCTCACTTGTGGGATTACGTAAAGTGTAAGCTGGCTTTTGGCTGGATGAACAATGAAGTCATGGGATGTGGCAACTATTTGTAATATCTCTAAGAATTATTTACATTTATATCTTTTATTGTTGTATGGACTATAAGATAAAACTCTAATGTTTCAAAGTGGCATGTAAGAGCTAGTTGTTTATTTATTTATTTAAGTTCATAATATCTCTACTCTTATACAATGAACCAAATTTATCATGACAAATACATTAATCACTAGCCTATTGTTCATTTACAAAACCGGTGATGGAATTTATATACCAACCTCAAAGTATCCCTGTTGTCCAAATCGCCTTGGGTTTTATTGTTCCCTTGTGGACTTGTAATTAATTCTTCATTAAATTTAATTGTTACGATTAACTATTCAAGTTATTATCTAATAAGCGATTTTAATGAAGTATCTACTACTTTTTAACATAAAATTGCATGTTTTCCCCTTCAAATGGATTGGTTTTGAATTTTATGTGCAGACATAATTTGTGGGATATTATAACACAAAATTATAAACTTATTGTGAGACCAACTAGTTGAACAAAGACGAAAGTTGGTCATAATGAACTGGAAGTTCCGTGTGGAAGGGTTCTCGCTCAATGAATCAAAGGTACACCGAGGATGATAGCTTGATGACTCTCAAGAGCTTTTATCCATGGAGTCGTTTGACACCTTGATGTCGACTCATCACATCCTGGAGTTGAAGAAGGTCCCAAGGATTCGGTTGTTCGTCGATACGAGTGGTACATGAGTTGGGTTTAGAACGTCGTGAGACGGTTCGATTCCTATCTACCGTTGACGTTAAAGGGAGAATTGTGAGGAGTCAACCCTAGTATGAGATGATTGGGTTAGGTTTACCTATGGTGTATCGGTTGTTATGCCAATAGCAGAGTCGAGGCAGTTAAGTTGGTATGGAAGAACAGTTGCGTCATGAAAAATCCTTCTCTATACAAGTTCTTGAATGAGGTTTTTGAACCGAACTTCCATAGATGGTGGGACCTGTTGGCATAATACACGCTAGAACGTGGGAATTCGAGGTCTCATGAACTACTACTAAAAAGCATGCTCTACAAAAAAAAAAAAGTTGTTTGTTATAAAGGCCTAAATTAAAGAGCAAACATAACAGGGACTCCTAGGCCCAACACTTTTGGTTCGCCAGGCCCATCTCAGTCAAAGTTCCTTTTCTTATATATGGGCTGGCCCGTCCCCCGGGACCCATGGGCTCAATATTTTACGCCTTATCGGTCGGATTTATCAGCAACGGCTACTTCTTTTTACTCTCTCTTCAACGGCTATTTTTATTGCAGCAGTTTTATGTTTCTCTGTTTCACTTCTCTCACATCAACACTGTCGTTTTTTTTAATTTGTCAAAATCCCTCATTGACCTCGCCGGAGAAGGATAGTTAGTTACTCCAATTCCCATCTGAAATTTTTTCAGTTTTCCGGAGTTTCTTCTTCGGCGGCCAACTTCATCGTTGAAACTTCTTCTATACACTGCAAATCAGAATTGTAAGTTTTTTTTTTTTGTTCTTATTTGTTGTTCCTAGGTTTTTAGTGATTTCTATATGCCGATCTGCATTTTCTTTTGCTACTGATTTGATTTATGATTCCGCTATTGTGTAATGGCATGCTAATTATGTACTGGTAATCAGTAATTACAACATATCCTGTGTAATTCTACAAATGGAGTCTGGAGAGGGTTGAATGTACTCAGACCTTACCCCTGCCTTTGTTGGGAGAGAGAAAGAAAAGTCTAGAATTCAGTAGAACTGGAGAACTGTAATAGTATGAGTTTTCTGCAGTAGGGACGAATTCAAATTCTTCTAATCTCCCAATTAAGGGTTTCATTTTCTAATTATATCAGATCTAGTTATTTGAAATCGATTGATTTATATTGCATTTAAAAGTAATCTATCTAAATTTGCCTTAAAAGGCTAGTCTGTTGAAGCTTGAAAGGCTAGTCTGTTGAAGCTTGACAGCTGTAGTATCATTTTTCAACTTTTGGGCGAGTGCTTCTTTTGGTTGCTGCTGTTTAGTTCATTTTGCCATTTTGGTGCTTTGGTGGTTGACATCTTAATATCTCAATAAGATGTATTTGGTATTTTCGCTTTTCTTAATTTTTGTGAGCAAGCAGCATCCATATGTGTGATCTGTTGATATATCTGTTCATGTTATAGTATATATTGATTACAATTTTTTCAATAGGATCAAGTTATCTCAGTTAAACAGCAGTAATGTCCACTGTTCAAAGAAGGCAGCAACCTGTAGATGTTCCAAAGGAAAATGGAGGTGCTAGAGTACAGCAGCAACAACCCCCAGATGTTATGCAGTCAAGGGGTGGTAAGATGTCCTCCAGGCCTGACACCCCTTCACTGACAGGTGCTGCTAGGATTATCCCATCTAGATATAGGCAAACTCCTCAGTCTGTACTCCGTTCTAGTTCAACGAGTAATCCTGGATATACATCGGTCAGTGCTGCTGCTAAACTGTTGCAGGAGGTTACTGGTACTCCTATAAATCCTTGTGCAGTGTCCTGTGGTGATGGAGCAATTGTCCATAAAAAGCTCTCGAAAGTTTCAACAAGCAATGCTGTAGATGGCTGTGCTGCTGCTACTGAGAGCACTTCATGCCCGAATTCTCCAGTCTGCACTCAGAGAAAGCAGCAGCACATTAAAGTTCCCAAGGATAATGGAGGCACCAGAGCACATCAGCAACAACTTGCAGATGCTTTGCAGTCAAAAAGTAGCAAGATCTCCTCAAGACTTGACACACCTACTGTGACTGGTGCTTTTAGGGTTGTCCCATCTAGATATAAGTTCACTCCTCAGTCTTTGAACCGTCACTGTCCAACCAATAATCCTGGAGGAGCAGTCAGTGCGGCTGATAAACTATTGCGGGAGATTACTGGTACACCTATAAATCCTTGTGCGGTGTCTCAGGATGATGGAGCATTAATCTCCAGAAAGCTTTCAAAAGTTTCAACTAGTCCTTATGTGGATTCTTTTACCACTGGTACTGCTACTACTAAGGGAAGTTCATGTCCGAGTTCTCCACTTTGCACTCAAAACAATAAAACGCGAACGTTATCAGCAATGAGGTCTTCTACGTCCGAGATTGATAGATGTCTTACGGAGAGAAATAGAGACAGTTCAGTTGATGAATGCAGTTCATATAAATCTGCATCCTCTACTTGCGCTCGTTCACTGCATTTGCCAGCAGTCAATAACGAAAACTCCTCCTCTTGGCTATCTCTTAAACAAAATGACATGTTTGCTTCCATCCCTTCTAGATCATCTTTCAAAATGGGGAGCCTTTGCTTGCCTCCACATCCAGCTTCCAATAAATTGGGACCAGATGCAAGGAAAGGAAGGAAGGGTTTCAGTGATCAGGGAGAAGTGCATTCACTGAAGTTGTTATACAACCATCACCTTCAATGGAGATTTGCAAATGCAAAAGCAGAGGCCTCCATGCACTCCCAAAGACATGATAGCCAAAGCAGACTTTATTCCTTTGCACAACAGTTATCAGATCTACGCAAATCTGTTAGCCAGAAACGCGCTGAATTTGGGTTTTTGCAAAGGATCAAAACTTTATCTACTATTCTTGAATCACAATTACCATGTCTTGATGAATGGGCTAACCTGGAAGAGGATTACTCAAGTTCTCTGTCAGGTGCAACTGATGCCTTGCGCAATTGCTCTCTGAGACTTCCTATTGGCGCAGAAGTTCATGTTGATATAAGAGAGTTAGGAGATGCCCTTAGTTCATCTACAAAGGTGATGGAAATGATCGGTTTGCAAATTCAAAACTTTATGCAAAAGGCAGAAGAAACAGAAAGTTTAATTTCTGAACTAGCTAGGGTGAGTAGTGGAGAGAAAGCTCTTGTCGAGGAATGTGGGGATTTATTAATGAAGACATATATCTCACAGGTGACAGAATGGAGTTTAAGGAGCCAGATGATTCAAATGCATCAGAACAACCTTTATCAAGTTCAGAAAGAATGAGGATTCTCGTCACTGTTGTGGAAAACTATTTGCGGGAATTCTTTTAAGGGGGGGGTCCTTGTCAGCTAATAAGGGGGGGCGTTCCATCGGAATCTTAGAGTCTATCATTTGCAACAGCGGGAATGTCATGTGCATATTTGAGATGATCTGCAATATCAATTTTTTCCATGAGCTTCGTTTGTGTAACAAGTAAGAATCTTTGTCAACAACATTGTAATAAAGTTGTGCCTTTGGGTCTTGAGCACCTCGTTGTAAATTTGTTGCAACTCACGAGGTGTTTTTTCTCAAATGAACGTACACTACTCTATCCATTATTGTCTCCATGCAAAATTTGTCTACGACGTTGGGTGGTAACTAGTTCTAGGTTAGAAATTTTTGAATGAAAACTTGCAAACTAGAAAGAACACAATAGAGTATACTATTTCCCAAAGGGTTGGAAAAGAGAATGGACAAGCAGAAGAGGGATTTTCACATAGGGAACAGAGAAGAAGAACCTAAAATCTGGTGAAATGAAAGATCAGTGGATTTCTAAGTCAACTTCATGTTCAAATGAAGTGGGCATCTAGAAGTGCATTAAGGAGCTGTGAAGTATATTCTAAGGGGTTGTTTGGTTGGTGGGATAATGCGGACTTATCTTATTCCGCACTTGGTTACGGGTGTTAATTATCACGAAGATCATTTTGTATTAAGTGGGCATCTAGAAGTGCATTAAGGAGTTGTGAAGTATATTCTAAGGGGTTGTTTGGTTGGTGGGATAATGCGGACTTATCTTATTCCGCACTTGATTACGGGTGTTAATTATCACGAAGATCATTTTGTATTAAAATAGTGGCATTAGCTATCCCATATAGAAAATACGATAAGCTAATCTCATGAGATATCCTTATCTATCTCATCCCGATAACCAAACGACACCAAAGGGATCACAATATTCAAAATCGAGAATGAAAAGAATGTTCAATGTTGTTGTTGTGATTGGGTTCATCTCTGATTGGTGCGTAGGCCAATAGTTTAGTTTAAATGAAAAACAACCCAATAGTATGAAAAAATAATTAAGTTTATGAATTTTTAATATGTATAGCTGCTCATTAAATAGTATATATTTTTTTTGTATATTAATGTATGTATACACATAGATAATGTGCATATATTTCATACATAACTGATGCATTTTTTTTATATATGTGGCTAGAGGTTGCAATTATTATTGACGAACGATAAAATATGTAACTTCCTCTTAAATTTATTCGCAATCCAGGTTGAGAACAACTGTCAAGATAATAACGAGCGAGGAAAAATATGTTTGATACAATTAGCAGAGAATTGAAATGATTAGTTGTTTAGAGGAAACAAGTTGTGTTCTAGATGGGGGCGTATGCAAGCTAATAGGGGCAATGGAAAAAGTCATAATAGTTAAATTATCTAAATGAAATTTACTCAGAAATTTAATCGAATAAAAAAGAGAGTTAATTTTTTTGTAATGCATATACTTACTAATTAATTATAATTTTATTGAACTTATAACAATACTTTCTTCATTGAATCCAAGTTTTGAGTCTTATAAATCCAAGAGGTTTTGGAGACAAAAAGATTTTACATTTATCGTTGTTATAACTATATGAGAGTCTGGCTCCAAAATGGACATAAAATTTTTTTATCTCAAAAAGTGTTCGTTTTGGGGTCGGACTTTTTTAAAAAAAAAATCTTATAGTGTTAAATATACCTATATTTTAAATATTATTTATGCTATTTTAAGAAAAATTGTTCTTATTGCTACAAGAGACACACTCAAGACACGTACACTAAGCATAAAGGCCTTTAGAAAAATTATTGAACTTTTTGTTCTTCGACTATACAATAGATGAAATTGTCAATTACTATTTTTTTCAAGCAATTGTCATATAATTATTATCTTAATATTTAAGACTTAAAAGTCAATTAAACTTATAACAATAAATCTTAAAAGTCAATTAAACTTATAACAATAAATCTTTACTTGTTTTCTATTGTGTCGTTAGCCTTCAATTTTCTTCCGTCATAATTTTCAGTTTGTCATCGTCTGCTTTACCATAATCCTTTTTGTTATTGTTAATTTGTTGTATTATATTATGATGCTTATATATAATGTAGTTTGTTTGTCCTGTATCTTATTATTTAGAGTGTGTGTTTTTTCTATCAATATCAATATGATTTTGATTTTTGATATCATAAATAATGAAATTTTGATCCTTAATTATTAGTGTGATGGTAAATTATCATATTCTTTTTTTTAAGTATTTAAGTTATTTTTTATTATTTTTATTTAATAATATAAAATACATATAATAATTGATTTTTTTTAAAAAAAGTGATTAGGTTTTAAAAAAATCTCTACTTCCTTTTCAAGATTCCAATTCCTCCTTTTATATACAAATGAAACCTCGTCTCCTCTTCTTTCTCCCCAATCTCATTCAACTAGATCGGAATTTTCAACTGTGAGTTAAGATCGTATCAATCAGCGGGACGGCGACGGCGCATTGGAGAGAATTGAGAGATGACGCGATTTCAAGTGGGTGGGAAAGTGGTGGAGAGTGTGGATTTACTCAAGAAGAGACACTGGTCATGGCGTTTGGATGTTTGGCCCTTCGTTATTATATACGGTGTTTGGCTTCTAACTGTAGTACCTAGCTTAGATATTGCGGATGCTTTCATAGTTCTTGGTGCCCTCGTTGCCTTTCATTCTCTGGTCTTCCTGTTCACTGTTTGGTCCGTTGATTTCAAGCGTTTTGTTCAGTATTCCAAGGTTTGCAAATATAAGTAAATAAGATTGTTGGATTGTTATTTATTTTTTTTACTTAGTATTTGTTTTGTCTGTTTCAATGTGAAATTTATGGTTATTAGATAATCTTTGTAGTGGGTTTTGCTAAGAAAGATTGGGGAAGGCTAGTGGTACAGATTTAGGGTGTATTCGGTATGAATGAAAATGTTTTCTTGGAAAATTAGTTAGTTTCTTGAAAAAAATATGACTCCTATCCTTAGTATATGTAATGTAGACAAATACTGTGGGATGTGGGGAGGCAGGGGTGGTGGGGATGAGGGCTATGGGGTTGAAGACTTGTTGGAGAGTGGGAGAGGATACAATCAATGTGGGAATGTCACTAGTGGAACTTGTTTTCCCTACTTTCATTAGGGAAGTCATTTTTACTCATTTTTAAGTAGCTTGTTTCCTTAGAGACAATGTTTTCCAGAATGTTTGACCCAACTGAATATGGGAAAATTGGAAAAGATTTTCCTACATTCCGAACACACCCTTAAAGTGAATTGATATTGTTGAAGATTTCTTTAAGCAAAAACAAAAGGAATGACTGGATTATGGGGAAAGACTAAATTAGATCATGTTGTCCAGTTCTTTTTCTACCGTGTTTTGTTTGATTGCCAGATTTGCTACTACATTTTTCTATTATTTTGGGCTTAGTGAATAAGTGCAACAACTTGGCGGGCTGAACTTGAAAGTTGGTAGGAATCAACTTTAGCTAGAACAGTAAAAACTCTAGTAAATTGTTTAACAAGTAGATATATTAAGGATGAAACTTGACCTAAATACAAAATGACATAGCAAATTAGCCTGCATGAGACGAACATGGATCTATTTATGTAATACTTCTATGTCTGGATATTTAAGCTACTATCCCTTTCTCTTGGCATATTCCTTTGACCTCAATGTTGGACCCACCCATACTTCAGTTTCCAATTGATTGTACCATCTCTATGTATTACTTGAAGTGGATAGACTGCCTTTCTCCTGCACCTTCTTTTGTATGAAGTATAAAAGAATTGAAGCTGAAGAAACAGGCATACTTAATTCAATAGTACCTTTTGTTCTTGTATGTTCATTCAAATACCTCAGCGATGGTAAGAATTATGCCAAAGAAGAGTTTGTAGTGACTCATGTGTTTGCTCAACTTATTTCTACTTTTTTTTTTTTTGAAGCTGGTAACTTTGTATCTTCCTCAAAAGACAGTACTAAAACTGTACTGGTCAATATTTACAACATGTACTTCAAATCCTACTATCAAATTGAGTCTAGCACATCAATTATAGAGATAGTATCATTTGAGGATAATTGATTACACCAAAAACATAGTTGCATAAGAGATTTATGGAATTCAGGATATGAAATTGTTATGATTATACCTATTTATGTCATCCTACATGTTAAGAATTTGAAATGAGATTTGAGTTGCCAAATTTCGTCAGTTTTATCCTTGTGGGAGGGGGGATCAATAGCTTGGGTATTAAGTAAAGTATTACACAATTATGGAATTCAGGATATGAAATTGTTATGATTATTCCTATTTATGTCATCCTACATGTTAAGAATTTGAAATGAGATTTGAGATGGTCCCAATGCAGTCATGCAAAGAAGATTTGTAATCCCAGTCTCCTCCCTTCTCTATGAACAGATTATTTTTTTTCAATTATTGATAGAGCATTTGCTAGTTGCTTCGATACCAATTTAGGACTCCTATTTCATAATTTGAATCTTGACCAGCTAGTTTGTAAATAATTGTGCTACTAAAGGGGCTAAGATGATGGGGAATATGTAACCTTGGGTTATACTGGCTGAGCTACAATGCTTGTGGTTAAAGTAGTGTACTATTTGCTTACTGCATTTTGTGATTTCCAAGACATGAGGTTCATATTGCAGATAGTTGGGTGACAATCTGAACCTAATTTAATCCTTTGTCTGGACAGGTGGATGACATACATCGAGCAGATTGTTGTAAAGTCACCCCAGCTAAGTTCTCTGGAAGTAAAGAAGTTGTGCCTCTTCACTTTCGAAAGGTGTAGATCCTATTTTTTTCTTGTTTTTAAGGAGATTTCTGCTAGATGTATTCTCTAGAATTTTGTTCTTATCATAGTAGCTTTATCTTAACTAATCGCCAAGTAATGAGAAAAATAGAAGAAGAAAGGGTCGAAAATTTTAAACCACCTGCCTTAAATTCTACCAGATTGTGCTCTTCTTTTGATTAAGAGGATGGAAAATTGAAGGCGTTCTACCCTTCGGGGTGGCCCAGTGGTTTGGGCTTGGGACTTCCATGTTAGAGGTCTCAAGTTCGAAACTCCTTGCCAGCGAAAGCAAGGGGTTTGCCTTCTGGGTTGAGCGGGTTACCTCTCTTGTGTGGTTTGCGAGCTATTGCATAGGAGTGGGGGTTTTACCTTGTGCGCACCCAAAGGGTAGCGGCTGCGGGTTTCCCTTGTCATCAAAAAAAGTTTGAAGGCGTTCCCAAAAAATAAAAAAAGAGGACAGGAAATTGAAGGTGTCCCAAGAGTTGTATCTGTTGGAGTAGGACACCTTACTTGTCTAGGGTCCAATCTCTTGACCTAAATTATCTTCTTTATTACGTTTCTATAAGAAGTTTAACAGGCGGCATTGTTCCTTTATGATAACAAGTTTAACAGGCTGCATTGTTCTTTTATCTATTCATAGAGTAAGTGAGCTATAGCAGTAGATTGACAGCCTCCATTATCATGATAGTCATATCAACTGTCCGTGCTTCTTCCTAAGGTTGATAATGGTAGAAAAAGTTAACAGTTATGAGGTTGTCTCACATAATAACTTTTACGAACTTTTTGAGGCTGACTCTCATGTTTTTTGGACATAGCAAGTGTAGATCTGTGTGCTGTACTCTTGAGTCTTAACATTGTGTGACAAGCATTTCTTAGCGGGCTTGCTTTTTTTTTTTTTTGGGTGCGTTGAAGTTTTGGGGTTATAAATCTACGTATATTTTGGTTCAGATAAAAGAGGAGAGCATAAAGATTCAAGGGTTACTTCCTTCCCTTAATCAGTGTTATCAAAAGCAAAAAACACAAAAAAAGCTCTAAGGTCCATTGGGGCTTTAAGCACAAAGCTCAAATAAAGTGCGGGCTTTAGTGAAAAAAGGCGCAAAAGGAGAAAAAACATAAATATATATGATTAGTCTAAGACTAATATTTATAAGCATGAATGACAAATATATGAACAAAGAAATTGGAAAAAAAGTTCGATGAAGTAAAATATCAATTGTTTAGTGTCGCTTGTTCAGAATAGGCTCATTGGCAAGGAAAAGTATGCCTTAGACCTTGATGATGAGATTGGAACGCACATTAAGCGAGGTAAAACGCTCAACATGTTTTGAGCCTCGCGTCTGCCTTTAATAAGGAAGAAAAAGAGGAGAAACAAACATAGAGAGTGTGTCAGCTTTCCCAATCCTACCATCCTTTCAAAATTGGATGAGAAGCAAGAGGATATGTTGCTTGCACTCCAATTCCAACTCTACCAGAACAAACTGAAGTAAATTGTAAATGCTTCATTGAGTAAACTAGCTTTTTTCTCTCTCCTTTACCCTCCCCTTCTGAGGTAGGTGGCCAATTAGATCAAGAATGGAAATACTTGAACTCAGGGCTTTGCCATTATTGCTAATCTTGCTATTTATTTGGTAATTGTTTTGCTATCTCAATCTAATTGGAGTGCTTAGAGGTGGGCCTTGTAGGCGTTCCTACTTAAGATTCCTTGAATTCCAAACATAACAAACTCTTGTTGACCATGTTTCACAGCAAAAAAGATACTCAGAAAGGAAAACTATGATTTAAGTGACAAGCTTAAGAGTACTAAATCTTTTGAGGTCAACGTGGTACTTTTGCTGCAAGAATGAACTGAAGTAAGTTCAAAGAGATAACGGAAAGAGTATGGTTGTACGAGTGTGGAGATCTTGAATTCTCAATTGGTGGAAGATATCAAACAGTTGTTCATCTAGACATCAACTTTATTACATTTACCTATAGTTAGTCATGGGTAAAATATTTCTAAAAGAATTTCAACCGAGAAGAAAAAGACACAGCATTTACTAACTAAAGGTTAGTTAATGATTCATGGCTCACGAATTACACGTTCAAAAGAGCAGATGAAAATAGTTGTGATAATTTACATAATGATATCTGTACACAGCAAAAAAAGAATTATAATGCAGAAAAACTGAAGGATGGAATCAGCAGCAATACATTATATACTTCGTTTTCCATTTCTATGCCTAGTAGCTAGCTAAACCGAGTACAGAATTCTATGCCCAGTAGCTAGCTTAACCGAGGTACAGATTTCTACATTCAGTAGCTTCTCTACAAAGCCCTCATCCCACCCTGCTCCGTATTAGATTTTTTTAAAAAAAATGTTCCAACCCCCTCCCCCACCCTGCCCCATTGCTATCGCTAGAGCCGGTGATCCATGGAAAAATCTAGTGTTTTCAAGCTCTGTACTGCTTCTAAGATTCAGTTTATCTGTTTTCCAACAAAAAGGAAACTCTTTATTCTATCTCTTGATTGTGTCAAACTGTTTGTCTGTTTATGCAGCTGGCTGGTTCCTCATCTTCTGAGGGTGTGGATGAGATTTATTTTGAATTCAGGAAGCAACAGTACATCTATTCAAAGGAGAAAGGAACTTTCAGCAAACTTCCTTATCCTTCAAAAGAGACGTTTGGATACTACCTAAAGAATACTGGCCATGGAACTGAAGCTAAAGTTGTTGCTGCAACTGAGAAATGGGGCCGGAACGTGTGAGTTTTCCCTCTTTTCTATGCATTCCCTTGGCAGACCATTATGATATCCCGTTTCAAGCATTCTTCACAAAACATTTTGTGGTTCTCCTTCAATGCTCTGCTCCCCTCCTCCTCTTTCTGGAAATAAAAGAGTCTTGGCAGGGAAAAAATTAAAGAAACAGAGAACCCAGTTCTGCAACTGACCAAAAATCCTCTTCCTGATTTGAGGTCTCTTTAACTGCTATTTATGGGGCATGGGGATGATCCTACTCCAGGTGCAGCTTTAATGTGTGCTGCTAACTGCAGAAGTTCATACTGGGTGCTGCTCGTATTTTGTGATGTCTGACCATCAAGTAATATTTGGAATGGGATTCTTGCTTTTATATCTAATCTTATATTTGTTTGGTGAAATGTAAGCATTAAAGAGGGTATTCATAACTTTTAACAAAGAAATGCCTTATGCTGTAATTTTATTTGAGTCCTACAATAAGGCAATAGACTCACGAACCCCTTAATACTACAGAGGTTATAATAGCTTTTGGACCGAAATGGTATCTTCTAAACCTTTCTTGCTATTATTATTTTAATTCTAATTGATGACTAGTACATAATCAAATTAATATCTTTATGTGATTAACATTTCCAGCTTGTGTTGATTTCAAATGCAAGTTCGATGAACTGATTGTGCCTTGCTTACCTGACCATGTAGGTTTGAATATCCTCAGCCAACATTTCAGAAACTAATGAAAGAGCAGGTCATGGAGCCTTTCTTTGTTTTCCAGGTATGTTTTGATTGAAATTATTTATCTATTTGATATTTTCCTACTGCAGTCACTGCCCTATTGTTTATTTTGTTTTCAAAATTTTCTAACAGGTGCTCATTACATGCAGGTCTTTTGTGTGGGTTTATGGTGCTTAGATGAATACTGGTATTACAGTTTGTTCACCCTGTTCATGCTGTTTATGTTTGAGTCAACAATGGCTAAAAGCCGGTTGAAGACCTTGTCTGAATTAAGGCGTGTAAGAGTTGACAGCCAGACTTTGATGGTGTATCGCTGTGGAAAGTATGTCAAGACAAGCATTGCTCCCTAAAATATTTTATTTTCACATGTACTACAATTTAAACATCAATAGATGGATATGCATATTCTTCATGCTGAGTGTTAAGAGGTGTGCATGGTAGGTGGGTGAAACTCTCTGGGACTGAACTGTTACCCGGAGATGTTGTGTCCGTCGGTCGCTCTGTTGGTCAAAATGGAGAAGACAAGTCTGTACCTGCTGACATGCTTTTGCTAGCTGGAACTGCTATTGTGAATGAGGCTATTCTGACAGGCGAATCTACTCCACAATGGAAGGTAATCTTCCTTTTCTGTTCTCTGTTTGCTGCTGTTTATATACAAGTAAATGTAGCTGCACTATATATATCTGTTTTGTTTTCTTAGACAAGATGCTGTGGGAAACTGCTCTTTTAGATGGCATTCATTATTTTTTCTTATATTTACTGTTCAAAGATATCAAAGATGTACCTGTGGTAGATTTTGGTATTTTTTGTGTCATGTTAAGGGACTGACATTTCAATTGAACTTGGGTGGGATTATCTCTAATTTGATAAATTCATTGTGCTGGGGCAATGCTGTCTTTATAGACATTTTCCCCAGTCAATAGGGGAATATATACTTGTAAGAGTTTGACTGAGCATGTTTTGCCTCCACATTTGCACATTTTCTGCTTCCATTGCCTAATGGATTTATTCATTCAGGTTTCAATCATGGGTAGAGGAATTGGGGAGACATTGTCTGCTAAGCGAGATAAAGCCCACGTCCTTTTCGGTGGAACCAAAATTTTGCAGCATACACCCGATAAGGTTGTCAATGATTCATAACTCTTTATGTTTAGTTGCTTCTAGAATTTATTCATTAACTTTTTCCTTTTCTTTTTTTTTGTCTTCCTTTGGTTGTCATCATGAGTAGAGCTATCCAATGAAGACCCCTGATGGTGGATGCTTAGCTGTTGTTCTACGAACTGGGTTTGAAACAAGTCAAGGCAAACTTATGCGGACTATTTTATTTTCCACAGAGAGGGTAAATACTGTTCTTTAATCTGCTGGTATCTCAAGATGAGCATTATTATTTGCGTTTCTACAAATGATGCTATTGTTGGATTTTCAAAGTACCATGATATTTGTATTACTTTTTGTAGGTTACTGCTAACAGCTGGGAAAGTGGTTTTTTTATTCTTTTCTTGGTCGTTTTTGCCATAATCGCCGCGGGCTATGTTCTTAAAAAGGTATTATCTTGGTTCTCTGGTTGGATTTGCTTAGGCTTGTCTAGTTTCTGCTGTCTCCTTCAAATCAGCTGTGGGAAGTTACTCAGATAACCGGCCATGCTTCTGGAGTGGAACGAAGTTTTGTCTTCTTTCCCTTTTTCTCCTTGACACTTGCTCACATGCAGGGGCTAGAGGACCCAACAAGAAGTAAATACAAGCTGTTTCTAAGTTGTTCATTGATAATTACTTCAGTTATCCCTCCCGAGCTGCCAATGGAGTTATCAATAGCTGTTAATACATCTTTAATTGCTCTAGCACGACGAGGGATATTCTGCACAGAACCTTTTCGGATCCCATTTGCTGGAAAGGTGAGTTTTGCGTCCTAAGAGTATTCGTATTACACATTTTTTCTTGTGTTTGAAATCCTTGACCTTTTGGGCAGGAGTAATTTGAGGGTCTTGATGGGTAGCATGTGTTCTTTCCTCTATATTCTTCATGTTTCTTTTGTCGGGGGAAATAGTTGATGGTTCCGTATTTCATCAACTTGAAGCAAATCCAGAGAACACTGGCTTTTGGATTATAGTCATTTAACATGGTTAGGCTACTGTTAGACCAACCTTTGCAAGGGAAAAATTAAGGGTAGAGTATTTACCCTTTTTTTTTTTTCACTCTAAAAAAAAGGATGGAGTTCTATGGTTCCTATGGGTTGCATAATATCATGATCTGTGTTATTAAAAGCCATCGGTTCATGGGCAAAGCTATGTGCTTTAAATAAGTATGTGCTTCAAGTTTTCTTTCACATGTTAACAAAGTCAAATTTGGTAAGGCTAGTTTCATAACTTTCTTCTCTCCACCTGTTGTATTGCTTTTGGATTCTCTCTCTCACCCCAAGGTCACCGAGCTGCACTGGGTTTCTCTCATTTCTCACTCAATTTAGCCCATCGAGCCACTGACTCTGCCCAGGTTCTCTCCTTTGGTTGTTGAGTCGTGTCTCTCTCCCTAGCGCAAACAACTCTAGGCCCGCTCCTCATCGTATCGAGCCTGCACTCTCTTGCTTTTGGCGCATTCTTCAGCCTATTGAGGATAATTTCTCTCTACATCAAGTCAACTCTTCAATCTTATTTTAAAAAGGAGAAAAATATGCATAAGCTGTAGAATCGTGTTACACATGGGGAAGGATATTAGAGAATATAACCCTCATTGGTTGAGCAAGGTTACCAGAGATATAAAGTTCTGAGCCATTATGCCCATTGCTTTTATGTTTTGGGTGGGAGGCTCAAATTCTTTTCATGGTGCTTTCCTGGTCTTATATGAGATTCTGGTGTTGGCTGCAAGTTTGTGTTTTAAGCCTTTAAAAATTCACTAGCAGCACTTAGATAGTTCAGTGTATCAGTGTTTTATTCCAATATGCTCTTTGGATTAAAGACTCTAATAATTCTTCTCTGTTTTGGTTTTTACTTTTACCCTTCCTCCCTGCAGGTTGATATTTGTTGCTTCGACAAGACTGGAACCTTAACATCCGATGACATGGTATGACGACAGTCATGTACTTTAGTCTTCTACCTTAGTTGCTGAACTTTTACATTTTGATTTCTTTGGTGTTCCAATTTCAGGAGTTCTCAGGGGTTGGTGGATTGACTGACAGTGAAGACTTAGAAACAGAAATGACTACAGTTCCAACTCGTACTCTGGAAATTCTTGCTTCTTGTCATTCTTTGGTTTTTGTGGACAATAAACTGGTAACTAACTTTGCCTCACAGTTTTGTCCTGGAACTCATTCTATATTATTTGTGTAGCAAAGTAAGAACAACATTGATTTTGTTTCTTCACAACTTCCTTTTTGTTGGTGAAGAGCCACCCACTACAGTCTAACCTACATGCCACATGGATGTTTGCTTATGTTGTACGTCACATGCTCTGATATATAATAGTCACTGGAACATCCATAGACAACAAAAAAACTCCATAGACCACTATTAGTTTTGACCTCTTTCATGTATTTTATATTAGTCATTTAATAAAGTTTTTGTGGTTAAGGGGTGTGCCTGCTAAGTACATGTGGGGTTTTCAGTTATCAAAAATATTAGCCATTTGATGCAATTATGTCTATCTGAAGGAAGGAAAAAGTAAAATAATTTTTTATTTGTGTGGATTCTGGGGTTTTATTTGGTGTTTTAATTCGTTCAACATTTGCATTAAAAACATCCTCATTTTGATGACCATTGCTGTTGCGTTGACCCATTGTTGTTGTATGGTTGCAGCACCAGATAAGCAAACTACCTTATTTGATGCTAGAACTGTCACTTGAGTTTTATCATTGAAACTTTTATGCCTTCCTCTGTTGCCAACATCCTGTTTTCTTGTAGGTGGGTGATCCCCTTGAGAAGGCTGCACTTAAAGGGATTGATTGGACATATAAATCAGATGAAAAAGCCATGCCAAAAAAGTAAGCCTTGCCCGAGGTGTCATTTCCTACTGCTATTAAAAAAGAGTAGTTTTGGCCTCAGATGTCTACGGCTTTAAATAATCTTCAGTTGATCCTTGTAGTTCTGCAGTTATTCCTTTCCTTTCATGTCATATTTCTTCGCTTGTCCATTTGTGCCTATGTTTACATTTGATTTTCCAAGTTAAACATTTTTTAAAGGGATAAACATTTACACAAGTCTTATGAGTTAATATTTGACTAATTCTGGCAGATGGTGAATGAGTTTGAATGATCTATTCTATTGTTTTTTATGTTCCACGACAAAAGATATATAGTCTGTTTGGTCAAGTTTTTGGGAAGTTCTAAGTGCTTATTTTTGAGAGTTGTTTCGAAACTTTTCTTTTTGAGCCGAGGGTATATCGGAAACAATCTCTATGCCCCACAAAGGTAGGGGTAAGGTCTACGTTCATCCTACCCTCCCCAAACCCCACTTGAGGGATTATGCTGGTGTGTTGTTGTTATTGCTTATTTTAGAGAGTTGAGGTGTTTGACCAAGCTTTTAGGAGGGAAAAGAAGTGTTTTTGAGTAGCAACAAAAGCTGTTTTTAAGAAGCTAAAAATTTTAGCTTTTCCCTGGAAGCACTTTTGGGATCTTGGGAAAGCGCAAATTTCTTCTGTAATATTGTGTGTTTCAAATTGGTTAGGCAAACACAAATTGTTACTCTCCAAGAGGACTTTTAAGTACTTTTTCAAAGAATACTTCTGTAAACAAAACACTTTCAAAATAAGCTGATTTTGGAAGCTTGGCCAAACAGGCTGAGAAACCAACTTCCATTGCCTAGTAGTTTTAAGTGGAGTTCCAAATAGGTCTTTTATTTTCACAATTTTGAGATAGCCATAACTTCCAAAAAGTAAATGTCCCTTTCTATATTGAAACCAAATCCATTCAAATGTTATTTTCATCAAATCTTCAACAAACAATACTAGCTCCAATGTTGTTCACCTTTTGCTTGTGGCATAGAAGACTTCAATTGTTGTGCTATTGTTAGAATCAGTTCAGCTAGATTGATAACTTCTTACGACCTTAAGTTGTTGTGGATTGGCTCATTTATTGCCTTCCATTGTCTCTTCAGGTTGTCCCTTATTTAGTTAAATAAATAAATTCTTTGACCGACAGTATGAACGTACCACTATTCCTCATAATCCTTAATCGTTGAAAGTGCTTTCAAGCGTCTTTATTGGATTCAAAGTTGTGTTTTTCAAGCTGTATTCATCTAACACAGTTTGGATAACGTGGAGAGATAATTTTGACAGAAATGGCTTAATAGAAAATTATCGTATGTACAATGGATCTGTTTTAGATTTTGTTCCTTCTTGAACTTCTTACAAGAAAAATAGTTGTTTATTCTTCTTTTTTTTCCCCAAAAAAATTGTCAATCTTTGTTGTTAATATGTTTTTTCTCTTAATACTGGATACTGCAGAGGTGGAGGTGATGCTGTTCAAATTGTGCAGCGACATCATTTTGCGTCTCACTTGAAAAGAATGGCTGTTGTTGTTCGAATTCAGGAGCAATTTTTTGCTTTTGTCAAGGTTTGATGCCTAGTTCCTTCTTATCCTGCTTTGTTGGGTTGAATGAGGTCAAGCATATCGCAGAGAAGATTTAGAAATACCTCTAATGTAGTTCAAATTCGTCAAATGCTTGTTTCCTAGTTTTCCTTTTTGATTACATTACTATACTTTATACTGCTCATTATTTTTTTTGATCCACTTAAAGAGATGATCCTCTAAAACCATTCTGGTTTATAAATAGTGGATTGCTTCTTCATTGGTAAATAAGGAGTGAATAATTTCCCGGTCGCTGCTTATCTGTGAACTTGTTTTGTTAAACTCTTAGTATATGTTCTTATCAAGTGTGCCACTTCTCTGTCTTCCAGTGCTTGTGGGCACACTCATTGTATAGTTCAAGGATCAAAAGGCTGTATGATTGTATGCCCTCTTTGGGCTGGAAGATAGTCACTAAATCTGAAGAGTAGGAGAACATGATAAGATAAACTATTGGAATTGTATTACTCAATGTGAAGAAAGTGTATTTGGTTTGGGAGATTCTGTATTAACTGAAGTCCCAATTGTTGAGAAGTTAATTATGGTACAGATCTATCAGACACCGATTGTTTCCCTCCTCTCTACTTAATTAACTCTCTGGAAGTTTAGACCTAATCCCTACAACCATAACTAGACGGTTCTCTTTTCGAAAGAGATGTTTTGGGATGGATTTTTCTAGACCTTTCGTTATTGATAAAGCAAATTTCCTTAAAAAACCGGAAGGGGAAATGGATCCAAATGATAGAAAGAAGAACAATGATTCTTGCCCAATAGAAGACCTTTGTTATAGTGGATCAGAGTAATGAGAGTTCACACTAGATTGAGTTGATCAAACAAAAGTAAAATCTTTTTATTCTCAAAAAAATAGAAGTGGAGCTTTGTCAGAAAAATTATGATAGACATATTCTTTGGTGAATTTGCATTATCCTTCGATAAGCATCGGAGGATCTGGCAAACTGTTGAAGATGGAAAGACATCATCATGATTAGAATTAGAGGTAAAACATTGAAAAATTTGACTTAAAGAAAAGCAAAAGTTATTCATAGCATAAAGGGTGGAGAATTTGAGATGTTGATAATGGATGCAGCCGTGAAAGAATGAATACAATATTGCGCTGATGTTTAGTAGAAGATTTGGTGATCTAGCAACTAGTTGTATGAGATCGAAAAGCTCAAACAAGTCACACATGATCTGTGGGATTTGAAGAGAAGTGCATGCTTCTTTGAACACGACTCGTGGACAAATAAACAAGTAGCATCATATTGAATTTAGTACTATAATAATTAAATCGTCTTTGAAATAACTAATATCAGCTTCAAACATAAAATAATGTCGATATTGGTATAACTTCTCAAAGTTGAGATTCAAATAATAGCTCCTCATCTGAATTACTTTGCGTGTCATTGTTTCAAGTGCACACTTACTTGAAGTGTGTGGCATGGCTTTAACAAGATGATGACTTTAAATAGCTTTGCTAGTAACTAAGGTCTGTGTATACTCTACCCTCCCCAGACCTCACTTGTGGTATTACACTAGGTATGTTGTTCTTGCTAGTAACTAAGCTACTTCATGTAATTGAAGTACAAAAGTGGGTAAGAAATATGGGATATTTGGCTGGCATATCGATATGAACCATGTTTATATTCTGTCTTTGAATTCCATTAAAGAGGTAGAAGGATAGAGAATAAATATTGGTGACTGGTACATGAAAGGATAAGAAGCTACTGCTTGACTGGTGGTCACCTGTCACCAATTGTGCTTGTCAGCAACACCACCACCACCTCACAGTTACCAATTCAACAACAAAAAACCCACCCCAGTACCGAATAAGGTTGTGTTGGCTATATGAATTTTCACCGACCATATTACTCCCAGTTAAATTCATAAGGAAATTGGCTAGTTTTTACACTGACCGTCCCCCTACCGCAACCCTCCTCCTTTATCTGGTTTTGAGACCGACTATGTGAGCATGTTCACACAGGCAGAGTTTACCCATTACTGCTAGTCACGGAGGAAATTTTATATTTTGTTATGTATGGATTAGGTTTCTGGGTTACATCTATGTTTGGAGAACAAAAAATAGGAGAAATAAACTTTGCTGAAAATGCTTATTAGAAAATGGAGTGTTCACATTTATTGCTTTTAGCAATTCAAGGTTGACGGATGAAAATAGATTTAGTGAAGTAGGAGAACTGATGGCTTAGATTGGGTTGAGATGGGCCAGTTGGTCCAAGTGGAGGCATTGAAATAATTCTAAGGGGTCAGTTGGTTAAGACTTAAGAGGCAGGTTATGTAGGGATTAATAATGCAAGGATTGTAATATAGGGATTATAATGCAGGAACTAATAATGTAGGGATTCTAGTGCATCAATTATTATATGGGTATCGTTTCTTGTACAATGCATAGTTTAAAATATGTGTTTTGTTTATCTTTTTTAAAGGGATTGTTTAAAAGATGAGAGTTATTTTGGTCATTTTAGTTGCTTTAATCCATATACTACTAATTCTCGTATTCGTGTTCCACCTTCTATCCCACATAAAATAATACATAGATTCATTCGTACCTTACACAAATATTGTTTAGGTTAGCATAAAAAATGATGTCCAAACAGTGTATAAGTAAAGCTTAATTATATGCAAGTTTAAAAAATGTAACCCATCATTGAATTACTTATGCTGAATTTTATGTGGATATTATATCACCACTTATACTTGAAACCAAGCAACACTTAGTGCACTATATGAGCAGTTTTATAGGGAAGAAACTGTAGAAGAATGTCCTTTGGAGTTGTCATCATGATATGGTAAAACCTATTTCAAGTTTGTTCTTGTCAAATGACAAAGAAAGTTGGTGTCGATGGTTAAAGTTATTTTTTGGGAGTTCTTTGATTAATTTGAAAGTGCCGTGTGTAACAGTGTGTCCATATATCTATAAGACGTGTTTTTGATTTAGTGTTTTGCATCACATGAGGAGGCAGATAAAGCCAGTGCCTTCACCGGATGCATGCTACTTTATTTCTTGGCAACTTTTTCTTGTACTTTATTTCTTGCTACTTTTTCTTTGTGTTTCTTGGTTGGTTTGGCTTGATTATTTTAAAACTTAAGTATTCTCCTGTTTAGTCCGCAAGTTCAAATGAGCTTGTTTCACTAAATAACATTTTTTGGTTTTCATTGTACAGTTAATGTTTAATTATCCCACTTGCTAATTAAATCAATTTCTCTTACTAAAAATATTTCCAGGGTGCACCGGAGACAATACAGGAAAGGCTCATTGATGTGCCACCATCCTATGTGCCAACCTATAAGAAATACACCCGTCAAGGATCACGTGTATTGGCTCTGGCTTTCCAGTCTCTGCCAGATATGACAGTAAGAACCCCTCCATGGCAAAAATTTCCTCTAGCTTTCACTTGTTTGCTTATAACATGGTATCCAGCTTTCAACCTTCTTTCTGCTACACTAAGATTTCTTTGAACTTTTCTCCATGCTCAACTTGGTGAAGGTTAGTGAAGCCAGAAGCCTGGAGAGAAATGTGGTGGAAAGTGGGCTTACTTTTGCTGGTTTTGCGGTAAAAGCTCATTTGTCCTTTTGTGCTATAATGGTCTGATGTTCGTTCCAGGGATATTGTGCAGCCTCTTTGACATGTTTGGTATTACATCTTGATGATATATTAGGTGTTCAATTGCCCCATCAGAGGAGACTCAGCCACTGTCTTGGCTGAATTAAAGCAATCATCTCATGACTTGGTAGGTGTGGTTTGACTGCTGTTTTCTTTTCCTTGTTTTCTTGTGTTCTCAGCCACTTACTGATTTGTACCGTGCTGAACAATTGGTGATGTTATTTTAGTTAGTAGTCCTTAACTAATTACGTAATGCTTCATGAAGCTTACCAGAAACTAAAATTGCGGAAATTATATTCACAGTCCTTGTTTCCCTAGTCGGGAAATTTGTATTTGGCATATTATCTTTGAAGCCCCAGCAGAGTCACTTAGCAGAAGTTTGCTTAGGCAGCTAAGCAGTTACAAAGACCTAGAGGACTATCAATCTTCTGATGTGGTGACTATATGAATAGTAGCACCTAATTTGGCTTGTTTAAGCCTATGAGAGCCATCTTCAGTTGAGTTATTCTTTAAAATTTCAGCGTTGAATACGGTTTGAAGTATTGTGAAAGACTCATTACATATATTGAATTATACAATTTTCTGTTTTCACATATGTAGTCTTACCACTTACATTCTAAAAAAAAAGAGGAAAAGAGAATTCATTCTCAAAAAAAGTCTTACCACTTTGAAGCTCCCAGTACTCATCTATAACCATGGTTTAATAGGTCATGATTACTGGTGATCAAGCTTTGACAGCTTGCCACGTGGCTCAACAAGTCCATATTATCTCAAAACCAGCACTGATTCTAGGACGTTCAAAGAACAAGGAAGAATATGCCTGGGTTTCTCCTGATGAGACAGATATAGTCAGCTACAGGTAGAAATGACTGTTTAATGCAGTACTGAACTCTGCTCTTATGCTGTTCGCCTTGTTATTTATTTTTATTGAAGATTTTGCTGGTTAACAGTCCACAATTGCTTTATGTCCTTTGTTGTCGTACTAACAAGATTGGGAAATCTGCATCATTGATCTTAAAACATTTTTTTGCTTTTTCCTTTTATTGAAGAATTAGCTAAAAGAAAACAAACGAATGAATGCGTAAGTTTAAGAAACTACGATAACCAATATTACAGGTTATAGCATTGTGTAGAAATAGGCACAGTCCCAAATGCCCCTTCTCTTTCCTACTTTCTAGGAGAGAGAAACCCACCTTTTTCCGGCTACTCCCACCGGAATCAACCCTTTTCTTCAAAGCCAACAATAATCACCCACTGCGATTATTGATAAATCACCCCCTGGCAGAATGGAAGAAAATCGAATCTATTTCAATGCAGGGTTTAAGTCTTTTGATATCACTAGATGGGAAAATGCCAAAGCGGAATGGTACGAACGGGTAGAGAGAAGCAGAAAGATGATGCACAGATCATCCCTGAGCAGGAAGGTAATGGAATGGATCTGTCTCTGTTTAAGAGAAGCATCCAAGGAGAAAAAGAATGTGACAAGGAGATGGAAAATGGTTGAGCATGAGGCAGAGCATTACTGCACGAGAAAGTATAATATTCATGGGAGGTTCATAAAGCATTATATCCTTATATAGAGGGGGAAGGTCAGGATTAATAATACCAGAGTTGGCATTGAATGCTGGGTGGTTGGACATTGCTTTGAAGATTGACAGGTTCATTAAAGGCCAGAAGGAAAAGGTGAAGATACCCAGTTCAAGGGTGGCTGTTGACTACCCCTATGTTGCTGCTGTTCAAGAGAGTAAATGGCAATCCAGAAATCTACGCAGTGCCGAGATCAAAAATACGCAGGGTACTATAGAAATCCTAGATAAAATAGGTATGCAAGAAGACGACCTATTATCTAGATGCATAGTTGAGTATTGCAGTGAGAAGACCATGGAGAAACCAACCCTAACAGATATTAGAAGATGGTCAACTCCTAACTGGAAGAAAGCCTTTGGAGTGAACATCTATGAGATGAATGAAGAAAGATTTTTGTTTGAGTTCCCAAACAGAAATATGGCAGAATAGATTGTTCATGGCCAGTGGAGGTGGAAGACATGTAGCTTTCATCTCGAATGGTGGACACCAACAACAAGTTGTATTTCCAAGTCTGCCCCTGTCAAAGAAACATGGATCAGAGCAGTGGGGATTCCTCTACACTTATGGTCAAAGATGGTTTTCCAAGAGATATGCCAAATCTGTGGAGGTTGGGTGGCCACGGAGGAGGAAACAGAGTTGAAAAATCACATGAAGTGGGCGAGAATCCTGGTTGCAAACGACAGTAGCAAAATTCCAAAAGAGGTGGCTGTATCGCGGAACGGCATAAAATTCTACTTTCAAATTTGGCCGGAATGTTCACCAAAATTTGAAATTGTGCCGAAAAACGTTAAAGAGAAGGAAGGCGTCGTTTACCCAGTCCAGAGGTTTACCCGAAGGATCGTAGGGGAGAGGATCAATGATGATGTAAGTGAATCCCATCAACTTAGGGATTCCCCACTATCTCAGCACGTGGCCCCAACTAAGAAAGCCACACATCCAGCTCGTGACTCATTTAAAAGAGGGGCGTCAGAGTCATTTAAATGAAATATTGAAGGAGGGCCATACCTCTGGGCTTTCATAGGCTTGGAGTATAGGCCCAAATGTGGCGGGCCAAGTAATTACTAATAATTTTCAAGGGGAAATAGAAGGCATGTTGGCAGCCCATAATTCTGTTGATTTTGTCGAGGACATAACAACTCAAATGGTCAAATCTGGCGGTTCTCAAGACTGAGAATAGTCCGACATACGCGAGGATGGTGAGAAGATCTAATGAAATAATGGGGGAAACTGAGGCGACAATGGTGATTGGAGAGATCGATAAACAGGTGGAAAGCAATCTCGCAACAGGTGAGTTTGACCACGACAACAATGGGGTAATAATGCACAATTCTGTTATAGAGATAGTCAACTGGGAAATCGATGAAGCTGAACCCCTCATGTTGCCACAACAATTTATAACACAAGGGAAGGAGAAAGAAACTTCAAATTGGGTACAACAGAACCTAATTAAATTGGGGAAAATCTTTGGGGTGGATTTTCAAGGGCACGAGGAGGAAGCCATAGAACTATTGCTACAAATAGATAGCTGTAGGCAGGCAAGAAAACAGGAACAAGGTACTGAAATTAAGAAGACAAAGGCCTACAAGAATTAAAAAATCTGATATGCTTTGATGTCAAGTTCAAAAGTACAAGGAATAGAGGGAAGGGGAAGAATGCAAGCCCTAGTTCTGGATAAAGATCAAACTAGTATCTTGGAATGTTAGGGGACTAAATAATAGAGACAAGAAAAGGTTGGTGAATAGTATGAATGGGGATGGAAGGTGGACATTATATGCCTTCAAGAAACAAAACTAGAAGGCAATGTTACAGAGTTAGCCAAACAGGTTTGGGGAGGCAGATGGATCAAACAAGCATACCTAGAATCTAGTGGGACAAGAGGGGGTATTTTATTGATGTGGGATGAGAGAGCTTGGAAGGGGGAAACTCTGGAAATAGGGGCATACTCCATCACCTGTAAATTTGAATCTCAAACACAAGACTTCAAATGCCACATTACAGGAGTTTATGCCCCCAATTGTTACAAGGAAAGAAGACTAGTTTGGGAAGAGCTGTGAGCTGTAAGAGGTTTGGTTGATGGCCATGGGCCATTTGCGGGGATTTCAATGTAACTAGATACATATCTGAGAAGAAGAATTGTACAAGCAGAACCAGAGGCATGGGGGAATTTTCAGACTTTATTGAAGACATGAAACTAGTTGATCTACAACTAGAGGATTCTACATATACTTGGTTCAAAGGGGATCAACATGAAGTAGCTTCCAGGATTGACAGAATACTAATTTCTGAGGAGTGGGATGACAATTTTCAGAATCTGAAATAATAGCCTTACTTGGGGGATCCTGCGAAAGGAACAAGAGCTATTTCAAATTTGAAAACTGGTGGTTGAAATCTGAAGGTTTCATTGATAGAGTCAGGGATTGGTGGTCTTCCTAAAACTTCACAGGGAAACCTGACTATAGATTGGCTTGCAAATTAAAAGCTTTGAAGATCAAACTCAAGGAATGGAGAAATGGGGAAGAAGGAAACTTGAGCATACTGAGGAAGAAATTGCTGGAACAAATGGTTGAACTAGATGCTGACAGGGAAGACAGAATTCTTACAAATGAGGAATCTGCACTAAGATCTAAGTTGCTGTTGAAATATGAGGAGCTGATCAAGAAGGAGGAAATATCCTGGAGACAAAAGTTAAAGGCTCTATGGCTAAAGGAAGGTGATAAGAATACTAAATTCTTTCACAAGACTACAAATGCACACAGAAGATACAATAACATTGACCAGCTTGTAATACATGGAGAATTAATTCAAGAGCCGAACATGATTGAAAAGGAAATCACTGATTACTACACTAGGCTGTATAAGGAAACCACTCAGTGGAGACCTCTGTTTCAAAATGTACAATGCCCTGTTCTGACGGAAGACGAAAGGCAGACTCTCCAAAGTAATTTTGAGGAAAGTGAGGTCCCGAGGTGCTTAAAATTGTGTGCAATTGATAAAGCAGCAGGTCCAGATGGCTTTACTATGGGGTTCTTCATTACTTGTTGGGAGGTGGTAAAACAAGATATTATGGAGACCTTTCAAAACTTTTATGAGCAAGAAGTATTTGAGAAGAGCTTCACTTCAACATTCATAGCACTTATTCCCAAAAAGAAAGGTGCTAAGGAGTTGAGAGATTTTAGGCCAATTAGCCTGATTGGCAGTGTATACAAACTCATCTCCAAAGTTTTGACTGAGAGGTTGAAAAGGGTGATTGACAAGTTGATAGACTCAAAACAAATGGCTTTTATTAAAGGGAGACAGATAATGGATGCAGTTCTGATTGCAAATGAAGTTGTGGACTCAAGAAACAAACAGAAGAAACCTGGTGTACTCTGTAAGCTGGATATAGAAAAGGCGTATGATCATGTCAACTGGAAGTACCTATTGAAGATGCTGGAAATGATGGGTTTTGGGCAGAAGTGGATGAATTGGGTAAAATTCTGTATCTCAACAGTTAGCTTCTCAACTTTCATCAATGGCAATCCGGCAGGTTTCTTCCAAACTCAGAGAGGACTCAGACAAGGTGACCCCTTGTCCCCCTTTCTGTTCCTGATCACTATGGAGGGCTTAAATAACATGATAAAGACTGCTAACCTGAGAGGATGGTTAAGGGGTTTTGAGGTGTCCAGAGGAAGTACGGAAAGGCTAGAAGTTACACACTTGCAGTATGCTGATGACACCCTGATATTTTGCGATGCTGAGGAGGAACAACTTAAGTACTTAAGGGTGATTTTAGTCCTGTTTGAAGGTATATCTGGGCTACGTATTAATTGGAGGAAAAGTATGATCTATCCTATTAATGAGGTGAACAATATGAGCTGGTTAGCTTCAATCCTGGGTGGTGAAATAGGAGCACTACCAACTACTTGCTTGGGAATGCCCCTGGGAGCGAACTCCAAGTCCATAGAAATATGGAACAGTGTGATTGAGAAGTGTGAGAAGAAACTAGCCAAGTGGAAGACACAGTACTTATCCAGCTACCTCCTCTTATCAATTCAGTACTTGATGCGCTGCCTACCTATATGATGTCCCTTTTTCCTATTCCAGGTGGGGTTATTAAGAGGTTGGATAGCATTAGGAGGAAATTCTTATGGCAGGGTAACAAGGAAAAGAAAAGCTTTCACTTGGTGAAATGGAAGGAAGTGATGACTGGTAAGAAGAATGGAGGAATGGGGATAAAGAATATAACAATTCAAAGCAAGGCTCTAAGTATGAAGTGGTTATGGAAGTATGCAAATAATAATCAATGTTATGGAGGAGGGTGATTGGAGCTAAATATGAGGAAGAGAACAACTGGATAACTAAAGAAGTGACCACTCCATATGGGGTTAGCCTCTGGAGATCCATTAGGAGTTTGTGGAATGAAGTGAAGAGCAACTCAAAGATAAAAGTGATGGATGGAAGGAAGACCAGATTTTGGAAGGATGTTTGGCATGATAAAGGTTACTTAGAAGCTCTTTTCCCGACATCTACAACCTCGTTTTGTTCCAACAAAGTACCATAACAGAATTATGGTCCCCAGAAGGTTGGAATTTCATTTTCAGAAGACGGTTGAATGACTGGAAGATCATGAGAGTTGCTGATTTCTTCAACACAGTGGACACCTTCAATGGTTTGCAAACAGGTGAGGATGTTTTGTGGTGGACAGGAGATGACAGGGGAGTGTTCAAAGTAAGCAAAGCCTACAAGATGATGAATCAAACAATCCAGCAAGGTACAAAATGGCCCTGGAAACAGATATGGAAGAGCAAGATACCGCACAAAGTCTCATGCTTTGTATGGTTAATGACTAAGGAAGCAGTCCTTACACAGGACAATGGCATGAAGAGAGGGATAACCTTGTGTTCCAGGTGTTTCCTATGTGGTGAAACAGCGGAGACTGTCAACCATCTTTTTTTACATTGCAAGTACACCCAACAAATATGGAGCATATTTCTCAATCTTAAAGGCATCTCCTGGACCATGCCTAGGAAAGTGACTGAGGCCTTAATGAGTTGGGAGGAAGAAGGGGTCCATGCAAAGGACAGAAGTAGATGGAGAATTATCCCTAGTGCTATATGGTGGGCTATCTAGAAAGAGAGGAACTCAAGATGTTTTGAGAGCATAGAGAACAATGTGCAGAAAGTTAAGACTTAACTGCATTCTCTTTTTAGTTTTTTGGTGTAATCAGTTATACTCAAATGACACTATCTCTATTATTGATGTTCTAGATTCAATTTAACCATAGAGAAGTGAAGTGAGGAGTACTCTTGTATATAAGGTTTCAATACAACCCATGTATTGTCTTGTGATATAATACAAAGTTACCAAGTTCAAAAAACAAACAAATGAATTTCCATGCATAAGTAAATATATTGAGTTATATATCCTTCATGTAAATGGATTTAACTTGTTATGCTGAAAGTGTAAAGATTTTGTACATGGTCAGTGTGGTATTGTGATTTAACCATTTATAACATGCAAGTTACTATTTTTACTAGGTTACTAATTCATGCTTACCTTAGAAGTGACCTAATTGTATTTTTTACCCGTCTGTGCGTAGTACCAAATTCTTTAAAAAAATTAAGATGAATTAACTGAGATATTTTGTGCAATAAAAAAAACATTACTCAATCATATTCTCTTTCAGCTTTCATAATCTTATGTTACATATATGTGTAGTGAAAATGAAGTTGGAGCTTTATCAGAAGCTTACGATCTCTGTATTGGAGGCGAGTGCATCGAGATGTTACAGCAGACATCTGCTATCCCCAAAGTTGTTCCGTATGTAAAGGTTGGAAATATGTGATAAAATCTGCTCTCTTTCTCTTTCTCTCACACACACACACACTCTTTCACTCATATCCTCACAAAGGTATCATTTTACCCAGGTGTTTGCAAGGGTTGCCCCTGAGCAAAAAGAACTTATATTAACCACTTTTAAGTCCGTGGGAAGAATCACATTGATGTGTGGTGATGGGACTAATGATGTTGGAGCTCTAAAGCAGGTATTATGTCGTTCAATTTTAACAAATTTATTTGTCAAATGGGTGCAGAATTTGCTTCAATTTTCTGAGACCTTTTGATTGGAGACCTAAGCACCTTGATCCATAGCAGGGAAATAGTCCCAGCATGTGATCCTTTGTTACATGGGCTTTGTATGGCATGGATAATTATCCTTTAGGGGTACATCCAATCTTTTCAGCAAGTGTTTGTGTATTTTGAAAAATGACAAGTCCTCTGCCCATGTAGTAATAGGAGTGATCTGGCAGAGATGAGCTGCCTTGTTTTACATAACTAGTCGTTAGTTGATCATGTATATTTTATCAGTGTATTGCCATTAGTTTCTTTGTACTAGTGTGGCAATTTGTGTGAACAAGTACTATCTATGCTCTGAGCTCTCCTTCCTATCCACCCTTCTTTCCCCTCACTTGCTGTCCCTTGCATGTTATTTGAAGAGGTTCAAGTAGATATCTTCACTGTACCAACTTAAGTGGGTTCGTTTTTTGTGTGTATTCTGAGATGGAGATGCAGTTCATTGCACTTTTTTGAGGCATTGCTGTTTGGCCTTCTTTGTAGTTTTACTGTACTGCGTAATATGTTTCTTCTGTGTTGTAATATTTTTTTTGGGTGACAACCCTTTTTTCCGATATGTGAGACTAGTGGGTTTTGCTTCTTTTAGGCACATGTGGGAGTAGCTCTACTTAATGCAATGCCTCCCCCTAAAGGGCAAAAGTCTTCTGATGGATCATCTAAAAATGATACTGCAAAACCTGCCAAGTTGAAGAAACTTAAATCTGCTACAGAAAATGGAGAAGGCGCTTCGAAAAGTAAAGCTACCAGCAGCAGCCAAGCTAGTAATCGCCATCTTACACCTGCAGAGATGCAGCGGCAGAAGCTAAAGAAACTCATGGATGAGCTTAATGAGGGAGGAGGTGATGGTCAGGCACCGATTGTCAAACTTGGGGATGCATCAATGGCATCACCATTCACTGCAAAACATGCTTCTGTCTGCCCTACCACTGATATCATCCGTCAAGGTCGTAGTACTCTAGTAACCACCCTGCAGATGTTTAAGATACTTGGACTTAACTGCCTTGCTACTGCCTATGTCCTGAGTGTAATGTACTTAGATGGTGTCAAGTTAGGTGATATTCAAGCTACAATCAGTGGGGTCTTCACTGCAGCCTTCTTTCTGTTTATCTCACATGCTCGGCCCCTTCCAACACTCTCAGCTGAGCGACCCCATCCTAATATCTTCTGTGCCTATGTCTTCCTCTCTCTCCTTGGACAATTTGCTATCCACCTACTTTTCTTGATTTCTTCTGTCAATGAGGCTACCAAGTACATGCCGGAAGAATGCATTGAGCCAGACTCAGAGTTTCATCCAAACCTTGTTAATACGGTTTCATACATGGTGGGGTTGATGCTACAAGTAGCAACCTTTGCTGTGAATTACATGGGCCACCCTTTCAACCAGAGCATACCCGAAAACAAACCATTCTTATACGCACTTTTGGCTGCAGTGGGTTTCTTCACAGTTATCACCTCTGATTTATTTAGGGACTTAAATGACTGGTTGAGGTTAGTTCCTATGCCAAAAGGGCTGAGAGATAAGCTGCTGATTTGGGCATTCATGACATTTTTGGTCTGCTATGCCTGGGAAAGGTTGTTAAGGTGGGCTTTCCCTGGTAAGATGCCTGCCTGGAAGCAAAGGCAACGTCGTGTAGCAGCAAGTCTAGAAAAGAAGCGCAATTAGTTCATAGTTGTATCAGTTTTGAATGGCAGAGATTTGGATCCGTCAGGTATTCAGCAGAGCTTCATTTTTTTGGCAATATATCTATCAAGGCCTGCTGGACGGGTTATTTTTGTACTGGAAATATTGTAGCTAATTTTTTACTGGATTTCATAATCTCTGTATACCATATACCACAGCAGCTTGCTCATTTTTGTCTTATATACAAGAACTAGAGAGAAGTGTTGCTTTATTATGGCTGATTTGAACTGAAAAGGAAACAGCTGAATTCTTTCTTCTACTACTGTTTTAGAGAAGCTACAAACATATTCTGTCAAGATCATAATCGATGATTATTCTCGGGTGAATGATTCACTCTTCTCATGAACCTTGCTTGGCTGGACAAGCATATTTTGGGTGGTGTTTTTTACCCTTCAATTACTTGGCCTTTAACTTTTGCTCTTACTACTCATTTAATGAGAATTTGTGGGTCAAAGTACCCTTAACTATGATCTAAATTCGTTGGCGCAACTTTGTACTACTGAACATTGAGCTTATGTTAGTCTTGCGGTATAACTGGTGGAAAAGAATGTGTTTAACAACAAAAGAAACGTTGTGTTTGTTAGGGAAAGAACATTTTTGACTCAGAAATAACAGGAGGGACATTTTTTGACGAAACTATCAACGAATGATATTTTGTTCAATTTCACATAATTGCGTTTTTAATCATTTTTCGTATATAAAAATTACAATATTATTATTAAGGGTGTTCGTGGAAAACTGAAAAATCATATTAAATTGGAGAATAAAAATTGACATTTTTCATTGAAAATAGTAGATTCAAATGAACCTTTCCATTAATTAGTAATTAATTTGAGAAATGAGACAATGAGAGTCGCATACATTAAAATAATAATAATTGAGAAATAGTCCATAATTCTAGATATGGCGGTTTATTACTGTTCAATTTCATGAATATTGTGAACTAATATTTTGTTGTGATCGATTAGTTTGTGTAACTTATGATCAGAAAACGTTTGTAGTAATCATACTAAAACTCAACTATAAGACACTATTTCATCTATAATTATATATATATATATATATATATTTCATAAATTCTAAAAATATATGGTAATTGATTAATTAATAATTAATTCTTCTTTTTCAATTGATAGTATAACATTTATAATTATTGGTATTTATTTTTGAAATTTCTATTTCAAAATAATTTTCAAACTTGAAATTTCATGGTGATGACATTTATCATTACAAGATTGTTTTGCTTCTCCTATTCTATTTAGATAGATACTCCCTTCATTCAAATTACGTGGTTGTGTTCGAATTTCGAAAAAAATGAGTTTTTTAATCGTGATTTTTTTTCCTTGTATATCTTTTAAATACTTTAAATTGTTAATTATTGCATCTTATAATATTTTTTATATAATTTTTAGATATATAAATTTTATTTCAAAAAATTTAAAGATCTTGTATTCAAAGGTCAAATATAACATTTGACCCTCAAATGTTCAAATTACTACACATAAATTGGGACAAAGAGAGAATTAGCTAATACACATTGTCACCTTAATTTGTCACTTAATCATGATAAATTATGAATTTATTTTCACTTACATAATGTTTAAGTTTGTAGAAAAAAATGAAAAAGTAAAAAAACTTTAATAAAAAAAATGAAAGAAAGAAAGACTATACTTTTAACAATAAATATTTTGGATCTTTGAATAAAACTATTCAAACTTTTATATATATATATATATATATTAGTAAAATATATTAAATTGCTTATAACAATATTCAAGATAGTATATCGCAAACACACGATTAAATAATTTTTTTCTTAAAACTAATAAGATAGTATATTGCAAACACACGATTAAATAATTTTTTTCTTAAAACTAATCTCCATCGATGACACTACCCTTAAAGATCTCAATAGTGTGACCTTGACAAATATGACATCCTTCTATTACAATTTTCTCAATACTATATTTAGACAAAATTATGGAGTAGTTAGTAATTTCTTTGATCCGTTTTAGTTATTCATGGACGATTTGGAAGAATTGTTGTTTTCAGTGTGGACGCAATGATACCAGACCAGATACTAACATCAATTTTTGAATTATCTGAAAATTCATAATTTTGAAGGCGGTAATGATCGATCAATTCGAGTCCATTCACACGCAGTATTAATTTACTCACTTGTATGCCTTTCATTTCGTGTATTCTTTCTTTTACCCTTCGAATGCTAGCTGTAACGTCTGCGTTTAACATGACAACTGATTTGGTCGACGTTGGCATTTTGAGGAGGAGTTTGATTTTTTTCTTCGAATACGACATATGTTTCGACTTAACCACAATATTCTTATCCGGTTCAAAATCTGTCACGAGTTGAATGTGAGAAAGGTCGAGAATATCAGAATAATGAACGTTTAGATCATCGGCTAAAACGTTATCTTTGAAGATTAGGGTTTGTTTTGGTACCTTGATATTTTTGTAAGATAAGAAAAAACATATATAAATTATTGTACATTACATGGCAACACAAATATTTAAATCTTTGTTATTGATTATAATTTTGAAAACTTTTTCAATAGAGCCAATTGTTACATAAACTATCTAAATTATTCGAAAAATGTTTGAAAATAAAATTAAGACTTAACTTCATTAAATATGCCAATTAGAGTACCATTTTTTTACTTATATAATATTTTCTAATACTTTTAATTACAAAAATCAATATTATAGTAATTGCTACCTTTAGAAGACATTCAAAGTTAAGAAAATATTTTTTTAATTTAATTATTTGATAATCTAATTAGTTAATTGTGCTTCAAATATTTAATAAAGCATCTCAAAGAATTGAAGACAATTTTATAAAGCCAATATTAAAATATGGTTGATTCAAATTGAAGTGAATTAGACAAATTAAAAAATAGAAAGTAAGCGTAAATTTTGACCTTATCGGAAGGAAACTTATTCCGATTTTGACCAACCACCCCTTTGTTCTCTCTTTTTCTAAGCCTTTTTTGATTTTCCTTTGGTGTTAAAATCTACTTTTACAAATATGCTTATTTTCCTCAAACTTCTTGAAAAACATTAGTTTCAATTTCAACCATTATAAGCGTGAATCTAATTTTACAACACAATAATACAGTAATTGAGGTACACAAGAAATCGATATATAATAACAGAAATTGAAGGACAATAAACTATATCCTATGAGTAGCGATAACAAGAACAATAAAATCAATGTCAACAAAAGTTAGAGATTATGAATATAATTAGTGTGGTACAAATTAATTATTATTACATGAATATATAATTATAATAAAAGTAATATAGTTAATTAGGACGAAGTGAGGAGAGTACAACATCTTGAAGAGAACTATCTCTTTGCATAGCAGCTTTGAACTCATCAAAAGTAACTTTACCATCACTATTTGCATCCATTAAATCAAATATCTCATCAAGTTTTCCAGGTTCTGTTATATCCATTGGAAGACAATCTTCAGGAAGTGCCTACAAATTTTTTATCAAATATAAAAAATAATTAATTCTATCGAAAGGTTCCGAGTACGAGTGTCAAGCAATCTATCTAAAGAAAAAATTGTTTAACTCGCCAAAAAATAAGAAGGGAATAGAATTATTACTCTCAACATGGATGCAACTTCTTCCTTGCTAATGCAGCCTGATCGATCAGTATCATACATCTGATTACAAAAAAAAAATATAAAAATGAACATACATATAAATTGTAATAATTGAAATAGATACACATTGAGGTACAAATTACAATTGTATGATATATTTGTACCTCATAACATCAAAATTTCTTTAATTACAAAGTGTATCTACCTAACTTTAGATGATCACCAATTAAAACACTTAACAATAGTTATAATGTTATCTTTAAATATTTTTACTGATTAACATGAGATACACGTACCTGAAAACAAAGACGAAGTGCATCATCGCCTTGTGAATACTTGAGACTAGAGAAACCACCTATAATCTCTCTCATATCTACCGTTCCATCACGATTGTTATCAAATAGATCAAATATCCTTCCTGCTAATGCCACTAATGATGTCATTTCCATTGCTTTTAACACCTCTTCAAACTCCAACAATGTTGCATTTTCTCCATTTTTGCATCTGTACAATTACAAAAAAATTAAATAGGACGTAACGTATGCCACAATATAACAAACTTCATCGACGATTCATAATGTGTAGTACATAATAAACTTACATTTTTTTGAAAATGTGACTCAGGTTTTCTAGTTCTTCAGGCTTAAGATCATAGGAAGAACCAACTAACTTTTTCAATTTTTTAGTTCTCAAAGAAAAACTACTGCTGAGGACACTAGCCATGGCTGCGGCGCGGAACTTGCGGCGTGCATTGAAGCTTTGAAGACGAGAAACAATCTCAGCGTCCATTTCTTCTTCCTTTGCTAACTCTCCCCTCACCCATGCATCTTCTACTATCTACAACATACGTAGTTCGAGTCAGTTTGTGCACACCTCAGCTAATTTAAGCGATAGTACATGTCATGGGTGGAACTAGTATTTTATCAAAAAATTATACTGTATACGTAAGATTATAAAATTAAACCTGTTGAGCAGTAGGCCTCATGTTAGGATCAACTTTCAAAAGACTGGAAATTAATTGTTTTGCTGATGAAGATATATTTTTCCATGTTTTCTCATCAAAACTGAATTGTCCCTGCATTAATTTAAAATTTTAATTTTAATTAGAAAGAAAAAGAGAGAATATAATGAAATAATTATTAGAGGAAATTAAATTAATTTTATGTGAAATAATAGGAAGGGTGTCTCACATTTAATATCATTTGTTGCTTTTGTCGATTGGACGGTGCGAAGAAAGGTGGGTACCTGACATTTTATCGGACATTATATTAGTAAAAGAATCAATATTTATATTATATATTTGTAATTTTCAAATTTGCTCGTGGAATTGCACTAAATATTTTGTTGTTGTTGTATCCACAAATTCCCCTTTAAAGTTGGCTACTTCTAATATTGTCCTTACTGGGGAGGGTATGGGTTAGGTTCCGTCATAATTATATAATGAAAAATTTTAACAAATAATATAATGTATACTATAAGTTAAGCAATATAATAAAATTATTTACAATCCAATAATTGAGGTGGTTACTTAGTACCAAGGAGGTCTATTTAAATTTATCTTTTTTCTTTAGAAGAAAACTTTCAGCTCTTATTCTTTTGGATGTATATTGGGTATACCTGTTCATATGTAATGGCTTATAAATCACACAAAAGATGTATACCGCACTAAACAAGTCCGATGCCACGAATTCATACTGAAAAAATTATTGACGAAGGAAATCAATCTCAGATCTGCCCCGTGAGAAACCAATCACCCAACCAACTCAAGAATTTCACTTCAAGCTCTTCATAATTCACTTATGTAACACACCCTCTTCAAAGTAAACTATACCAATTTTTAAAAATAATTTTCGAGTAACTTGGAACATGAAAGACATTCTCAACGAACCCCTTGCACTATTATATCACTCGAAGCTACAACTAGGCCTTCTAAAAATATGAAAATTGTATTTCAAATTCTTAAAATAAGACATATTATCTGCTATAATAGTTAAAAATGATCTCGGTAAAAAATAATTAAACGAACTTACTAACCCGGAGAGAAGAATGTAAAGAATAACACCAAGTGACCAAATATCAGTCTTAGTGGTGATTTTATCCCTTGCAAGTGCTTCTGGTGAAACATAATCAATTGAACCAAATAAACCAACCACTGGATTTGCAAAATCCTCAAAAGAACTAAGACCAAAATCCATTATCTTCAATGGTGAATTCTCATCTTTTTTTAAAAATAAACAGTTTTCTGGTTTCAAGTCCCTGTGAACTATATTTGCCCCATGTAATGCATCAAGTCCGTTAGCTATTTGTCTCACCACTGCAGCAGCCCCCACCTCGTTATACCTGTTAGAAAAATTTGAATAACAACGATATCAGAGCTGTGTCCATCTCAATTCTTGTTTATTAATACTAGACTAATTTTTATTATGTTGTCTACGTTTCAATTGATAGGCTTAGGTGTGTGTGGTATTGTTAAGTTTCCCACATCGGCGGTTAAATATAAGTCATTTAAACATTGAAAAGTGAATACTCCCCCTGTCCCTAATTACTTGTCCAATTTTCCTTTTTTTCCTTGTCCATTTTGACAAATCAAGAGAGGAAATTTTTTTTTACCTATTATATCCTCAATTAATTAATTTTGAAAATGTTAAATTTTTAATTCATCCACTTCATAATTAATAGGGGTAAAATGGCAAACTCACTATGTCATTCATTGTTTTCTTAAAAGGTGTGTTATTTCAAAAGTGGACAATTAATTAGGGACAAAAGGAGTAGTATTTAATAGCATGAGTAAAATGGACATAAAATAGTAAATTATTCATTGGACAAATATTATTAAACATCCCAAAATAGTATATAGTAAACAAGTAAAAATGGATTATTAATAGTTGGGGACTTGGGGTCATTCGTTCCTCCGTTATTACTAAAATATCCAAATAATACCCTTTCTTTTACTAATTAGGTAAAACCGTACCATTTTCATATAGTTGAAAAACAATAATAACATGATACAAAAATCTCATATCACGTTTAAAAACACAAATTTCAAGAAAAAAAAATAATTAAACTCTAGGTTCAGTCAAACAAATAAAGAATTGAAAAATACCTTGCTTGTCCAACAATCCGATCAAATAGCTCCCCACCAGAACAAAGCTCCAATATAAGATGAACACCAAAAGAATCCTCACAAACATCATACAAATGAATAACATTTGGATGAGGAGAAACATCTTCAACAATCTTCCTCATCACTAACAATTCATTTGTCAACAACGTCTCCGATATCAACGCTGGTACTGCTCTTGACGAGTTAATATTATTAATTTTAATAAGAGACATATTGTTTTCTTTCTTCTCCGCTTGTACTGACCCGAATCGTCGGAGTGTCTTGATTGCAACAACTTCATTTGTTGTTCTATTTTTTCCTCTCCTTACTACGGAAAACCCTCCTCGTCCTAAAATATCTGTCACTTCGTATTCATCACTTAAACTTGTTGTTATATCTTTTTGTCCCATTTTTGAAGAAGAAAGAGAGAAAATGTTGAGTTTGATCTAATTGATTGATTAGAAAACACGTAATTACATCATTAGACTGATTAATTATTTAATGATGAGTTTTATAATTAAGGATTTAATTAATTTATTAATTTTGTTTGTTGGCCGGGCGACTGAATATTATATTATGAGTCATGAAATGTAATAAGCAAATGGCAACAAAGGAGAGAGGCTAACAAGAAAGAGACACATTAATTGACCAAGTCAAAACTAATACCGACTCTTTTTAATTTATATGACCTTATTTGACTTGATACAAAATTTAAGAATTGGTTTAACATTTTTTTGTGAGCAATTATTTCGGTAAAAGAATAATTTTAAAAATTAATTTTTTTAGAATGAATTAAAAAGAAAAGTGTGTCATGTAAATTGAGACAGATGGAATACTAATTGTTAGTTTTGAAATTAGGTTAATTAAATCTCTTTGTTGTTATTGAGTCATGTAGAATAGACTTGTATAAATTTTACTATTTTTTTATTTTGAGAGATTTTAGTACGAATCAAAATATACTTATACATTGCTACACTATATATACTTTATTTATACATTTCAAAATATATCTAAGGTTTGGCTTAAATTCAAACTAGACTAGCCATTTTTGTGACTCAATTTTAAAGTTATTGTAATAAAACAGCAAAAGTGAAGTACTTAGTTCATGGGCCGAAATGAGCAGCCCAATCATGGAAGTCATTCGGCCCATACAAAGCCTGTTCTATATTGGGCTATGCCTACATCAGTGTTTTAGAGTTCAGAGAATTAAGACCTTTGATAGAATTGAATTTATTTAGAAATTGACACTATGCGAATTGTAATAATTATTTCCACCTCTCTACCTTTCCGAGGTAGTGATAAGGTTTGTTAAGGTGAAAATGGACCACCAAAGTTCAAAACCAACGGCATTCGATTAAATTTTAGGAAAATTGATCGAAAACTCCTGATTGGTATAAAAAAAATTGAAAATACTGAACGATTTGATCGATTTTTATATTACACAATTATAAAGTCCATCATCAAGGACCAAACCCTGATCTTTACCGCCACTAGATCATTGATATTTATTGGTTTAAGACTTTCATTTTTTTTTTCATACTCTTTATGCTCATTCTTTTGCAAAAATAGACAACCGAGTTCAGTTGATTTCTTTAATGAAAAAAAAAATTGATCAAATTATGTAGATTTCAAAAAAAAATACACGATATTTTTTAACATTGAACTCGATCGGTTGGCTTTACACTTTCTGGATCATTGTGCTAAAATCATGCCGTGCTTGATCAGTATTAGTAGAAAAAAACAAAAATATGACGAATTTTAGATCGGTCAGTGTCAATTAATTTTCACTATTTTTTAATAATTTAAAGAATTGTCATTTTTTGGAATTGATTCCGACTAAACTCTTAACATTAAAGAAGTATGTCATGTATTCAAGAGTAAAGTACATTTTGTATAATTATTTTTCTTAATGAGAAAAAGAACTAAAACGACAGCAAAAATAAACCCCATAGGATATTTGACATATACTAAACATACTTACTTTTCACAAACATAAAAGTAAGTATTACCCGAGTTAATAGTCAGTTTAGCTAAAAATAATTATTATTATTTTCAACACTCGAAAATAGTTTCTCTACCTCCACGAAGTAGTGGTAAAATCTATTGTTATAATTATTTCTAACACTATTAAGAAAGATGAAAATGGACCACCAAAGTCCAAAACCAACAATATTGATTAAATTTTGAAAAAAAATGATCGAAAATGTTTAAATGGTATTATAATAATGATTGAAAGTATAGACTAATTTGATCAATTTTTTTATATTACACAATTATAAATGCATCATTGGGGGTTAAATTCTGATCTTTACCACCACTAGACCATTGTTGTTTGTTGGCTTAAGACTTTCATTCTTTTTATTTATGCTCTTTAAGCTCTTTTTTTAATGCAAAAATAGCCAACCGAATTTGGTCGGTTTCTTTATTAAAAAATAAAAAAAAAATTGAAAAAAAAAGATCAAATTCTCTAGATTTCTTCATAAAAATAATTACACGATTTTTAAACGGCTGAGCCTAAACGATCTCACATTTTCAAGATCTTTGTGCTAAAAATCCAGTCGTGCTTGATCGGTATTAGTAGAAAAAACAAAAAAATATGACGAATTTTAAATCGGTTGTTGTCGGTTAATTTTAACTTTTAAAAATAATTTAAATAATTGTAATTTTTTGTAACTGTTTCTGACTAAACTCTTAACAATAAAGAAGTATATCATGTATCAAGAGTAAAGTACATTTCTCTTTATTATTTTTCTTAAAACGAGAAGAAGATTTAAAACGACAACTAAAATAGAACGCGGAGGATATTTGAATATACTAAACATACTTACTTTTCACAAACTTAAATGGCCACAACTATTTAAAAGTACATTTAAGTGACCATTTTGAACTACTTTTAGACTAATTGGACCATTTTCATCATTTTTGTCACTTCCATCAAGGTTATAATTGAGTGGTTTATAATTATTTTTAACACTATTAAGAAAGATGAAAATGGACCACCAAAGTTCAAAACAAACCGCATTCAATTAAATTTTTGGAAAATATATCGAAAATTTTTTATTGGTGTAGAAAAAATGAAAATATTGAACGATTTAATCGATTTTTTATATTACACAATTATAAAATGCATCATCAAGAATAAAACCCTGATCTTTACCACCACTAGACTATTGATATTAACTGGTTTAAGACTTTCATTTTTTTTATTCATACTTTTTACACTTATTTTTTTGCAAAAAAAGTCATCCTAGTTCTATTGGTTTCTTTAATGCCAAATAAAAAATAAAAATTGATCGAATTATGTAGATTTCTTTTTTTTTAAAAAAGTACACGATAATTTTTAACATTGAACTTGGTTGGTTTTACATTTTCTAGATCTTTGTGCTAAAATCATGCCGTGCTTGATCGGTACTAGTAGAAAAAAAAATGACGAATTTTAGATCTGTTGTTGTCAGTTAATTTTCACATTTTTTCAATAATTTAAAAAATTGTCATGTTTTTGAATTGTTTCCGACTAAACACATAATATTAAAGAAGTATATCATGTATTCAAGAGTAAAGTGCATTTTGTATTTATTATTTTTCTTAACGAGAAAAGGAACTAAAACGATAGCTAAAATAGAACTCGGAGGATATTTGACATATACTAAACATACTTACTTTTCACACACTTAAAAGTAAGTATTACCCAAGTTAATAGTAAGTTTAGCTAAAAATAATTATTATTATTTTCAACACAAGACAACAGTTACTCTACCTCC
The DNA here is from genome assembly GCA_018342035.1 of Solanum appendiculatum. Taxonomy (NCBI): domain Eukaryota; kingdom Viridiplantae; phylum Streptophyta; class Magnoliopsida; order Solanales; family Solanaceae; genus Solanum; species Solanum appendiculatum. The sequence goes on from JAGDQO010001415.1 coordinate 457,134, forward strand.
ACGAAGTAGTGTAAGATCTATTGTTATAATTATTTCTAACACTACTAAGAAAGATGAAAATGGACTATCAAAGTCCAAAACGAACCGCATTCGATTAAATTTTTGAGAAAATCTATCAAAAATTGATCAAAAATTCTTGATTGGTATAAAAATAATAATTGTAAATACTGATCGATTTTTTATATTCACAATTATAAAAAGCATCATTGGGGGTCACACCTTGATCTTTACCACCACTAGACCATTGTTGTTAGTTGGTTTTAGACTTTCATTCTTTTTATTTATGCTCTTCAAGCTCTTATTTTTATGCAAAAATAGCCAACCGAATTCGGTCGGTTTCTTGAATGAAAATTTAAAAAGATTTTGAAAAATATGATCGAATTCGGTCGGTTTCTTCATTTAAAAATTACACGATTTTTAAACGGGTGAACCTGAATGATCTCACATTTTTCAGATCTTTGTGCTAAAAATACAATCATACTTGATCGGTATTAGCAGAAAAAAATGACGAATTTTAGATCGGTTGTTGTCGGTTAATTTTCATTTTTTTTAAATAATTTAAATAATTGCCATTTTTTTTGAATTGTTTCCGACTAAACTCTTAACATTAAAGAAGTATTTCATGTATTCAAGAGTAAAGTGCATTTTGTATTTATTATTTTTCTTAACGAGAAAAGGAACTAAAACTATAGTTAAAATAGAACTCAGAGGATAATTGACATATACTAAACATACTTACTTTTCACAAACTTAAAAATAAGTACTACCCAAGTTATTAGTAAGTTTAGCTAAAAATAATTATTATTATTTTCAACACAAGAAAACAGTTTCTCTACCTCCACGAAGTAGTGGTAATATCTATTGTTATAATTATTTCTAACACTAATAAGAAAGATGAAAATGAACTACCAAAGTCCAAAACGAACCGCATTCAATTAAATTTTTGAAAAATCTATAAAACATTGATCGAAAATTCTTAATTTATATAAAAAATAATAATTGTAATTACTGGTCGATTTTTTATACTACACAATTATAAAAAACATCATTGGTGGTCACACCCGGATCTATACCACCACTAGATCATTGATGTTTGTTGATTTTAGACTTTCATTCTTTTTATTTATGCTCTTTAAGCTCTTTTTTATGCAAAAATAGCAAACCACATTCGGTCGGTTTCTTTAATGAAAAATTAAAAAAAATAAAAAAAATATGATCGAATTCTCTAGATTTCTTCATAAAAAAAAATTACATGATTTTTAAACGGTTGAGCCTGAATGATCTCACACTTTTCGGATCTTTGTGCTAAAAATGCAGTCGTGCTTGATCGTTATTAGTAGAAAAAATTTAAGAAAATGACGAATTTTAGATCGGTTGTTGTCGGTTAATTTTCACTATTTTTTAATAATTTAAATAATTGCCATTTTTTAAAATTGTTTTCGAGTAAACTCTTAATATTAAAGAAGTATATCATGTATTCAAGAGTAAAGTGCATTTTGTATTTATTATTATTCTTATCAAGAAAAAGAACTAAAACGACAACTAAAATAGAACTAAGAGGATATTTGACATATACTAAACATACTTACTTTTCAAAAACTTAAAAGTAAGTATTACCCGAGTTAATACTAAGTTTAGCTAAAAATAATTATTATTATTTTCAACACTCGAAAATAATTTCTCTATCTCCATGAAGTAGTGATAAGATCTATTTTTATAATTATTTCTAACACTACTAAGAAAGATGAAAATGGACCGCCAAAGTCCCAAACCAACCGCATTTGATTAGATTTTGGGAAAATCTATATATCAAAAATTGAACGAAAATTCTTGATTGGTATGAAAATAATAATTGAAAATACTGACTCATTTGATCGATTTTTGATATAAAAAATTATAAAATGCATCACTGGGGGGCAAACCCTGATCTTTACGACCACTAGACCATTGTTGTTTGTTGATTTTAGACTTTCATTCTTTTATTTATGATCTTTAGGCTCTCTTCTTCTTTTTTTCAAAAATAGCCAACCGAATTCGGTTGGTTTCTTTAATGAAAAATAAAAAAGATTTTGAAAAAAAATGATCGAATTCTCTAGATTTCTTCATAAAAATAATTACACGATTTTTAAATGGTTGAGCTTGAATGATCTCACATCTTCTAGGTCTTTGTGCTAAAAATTCAGTCGTGTCAAATCGGTATTAGTAGAAAAAAATTTAAAATGACGAATTTTAGATCGGTTGTTGTTGGTTAATTCACTTTTTAAATAATTTAAATAATTGTCATTTTAAAGAAAAAAAATCGACTAAACTCTTAACATTAAAGAAGTATATCATGTATTCAAGAGTAAAGTGCATTTTGTATTTATTATTATTTTTATTGAAAAAAAGAAACAAAACGACAACTAAAATAGAACTCGGCGGATATTTAACATATACTAAACATACTTATTTTTCACAAACTTAAAAGTAAGTATTACCCGAGTTAATAGTCAGATTAGCTAAAAATAATTAATATTATTTTCAACAATCAGAATAGTGGTAAGATCTATTGTTATAATTATTTCTAACACTATTAAGAGAGATGAAAATGGACCACCAAAGTCCAAAACCAGCCGCATTCGATTAAATTTTGGAAAAATCTATCAAAAATTGATCGAAAATTCTTGATTGGGATAAAAATAATAATTGAAAATACTGATTGATTTGATTGATTTTTTATATTAAAAAATTATAAAATGCATTATTGGGGGTCAAACCCTGATCTTTACGACCACTAGATCATTGTTGTTTGTTGGTTTTAGACTTTCATTCATTTTATTTACGCTCTTTAAGCTCTTTTTTTTTTCTTTTCAAAAATAGCCAACTGAATTCAGTTGGTTTCTTTAATGAAAAATAAAAAAGATTTGAAAAAAAATGATCGAATTCTACAGATTTCTTCATAAAAATAATTACACGATTTTTAAATGATTGAGCTTGAATGATCTCACATTTTCTCGATCTTTGTGCTAAAATGCAGTCGTGCTTGATCGGTATTAGTAGAAAAAATAAAAAAATGGCGAATTTTAGATCAATTGTTGTTGGTTAATTTTCATTTTTTTAATAATTTATATAGTTGTCATTTTTTTTGAATTGTTTCCGATTAAACTCTTAACATTAAAGAAGTATATCATGTATTCCCGAGTAAATTGCATTTTGTATTTTTTTTTATTTTAATGAGAAAAAGAACTAAAACGATAGCCAAAATAGAATTCAGAGGATATTTAGCATACACTAAACATACTTATTTTTCACAAACTTAAAAGTAAGTATTACCCGAGTTAATAGCCAGTTTAGCTAAAAATAATTATTATTATTTTCAACACTCGGAAACAATTTATCTACCTCCATGAAGTAGTGGTAAGATCTGTTGTTATAACTATTTCTAACACTATTAAGAAAGATGAAAATGGACCACCAAAGTCCTAAACCAACTGCATTCGATTAAATTTTGGGAAAATCTATTAAAAATTGATCGAAAGTTCTTTATTGGTATAAAAATAATAATTAAAAATACTAACTCATTTGATCGATCTTTTATTTTACAAAATTATAAAGTGCATCATTGTGGGTTGAAACCTGATCTTTACCACCATTGTTGTTTGTAGGTTTTAGACTTTCATTCTTTTTATTTATGCTCTTTAATTTTTTTTTTGCAAAAATAGCCAACCGAATTCGGTCGGTTTCATTAATGAAAAATAAAAGAGATTTTGAAAAGAAAATGATCGAACTCTCTAGATTTCTTAAAAATAAATTACATGATTTTTAAACGATTGAGCCCGATTGATTTCACACTTTTTAGATCTTTGTGCTAAAAATGCAGTCTTGCTTGATCGGTATTAGTAGAAAGAACAAAAAAATAATGTATTTTAGATCGGTTGTCGTCGGTCAGTTTTCACTTTTTTTAAAAAAATAATTTAAATAATTGTCATTTTTTGAACTGTTTCCTACTAAACTCTTAACATTAAAGAAGTATATCAGGTATTCAAGAGTAGAGTACGTTTTCTATTTATTATTTTTTCTGAAATAAAAAAAAAAGAGATAAAACGGCAATTGAAATAAAACGTAGAGGATATTTGACATATACTAAACATACTTACTTTTCAAAAACTTCCAAGACCATAACTGCTTAAGTACATTTAAATGACCATTTTGAACCTTTTAAAACTAAATGGACCATTTTTGTCACTTCCATCAAGGTTTTAATTGAGTGATTTATGACAATGGATAAGCTCAAGAATTGAAGAATAGGACCAACTTTAGCTTAAAATAAAAGTACAAGGACCAGTTTCTTTATTGGGGGCCCACCAATTGTACCTTGCACGTGAGGTTAAGTTTGGGGGATGAAAATATAATAATTGAAAAATGGGCAAAGGTAAAATCAGAATAAAAAATGGCGGCTAAATCCCATAACTTCAACTTCGTAAAGGTACTCTAAGTTTTCTTAATGATGCAATCGCCCTCAAAATAATTTGTTACTATGCCCTTGTACTCCTAGAGAATGGAAATTTCGCAGTTACTTGATCTTTCGAAAATAATTATTATTATGGAGTTTCAAATTTCTCTTACTTGTATAATTTGTCATTCTAGGATAATGTCTATTTTCGATTACAAGGGCTAGATAATGTCTATTTTGGGATTATTATTCTTTTGTCTGAAATATATCAGATTTTAATAAGATAATTGATCACATGAACTGGCACAACGTTATATATTTATTCACATTGAGTAGGTATTGAATTAGCTTGAAAACGAATTTGTAATTAGTAATCAGATATTTTATCAACAATTATCTTTAGAATACCCTATCTCAACTTCAACGTTTTAAACAAATCAAAATGACTTCTCTTGAAGCAAGATCTTCTCGTACGAGAAATTCTTTTAGTATATTACTCTACAAGAAATGCACAAAATCATATTTTTATTATATGTCCATCCATGTTTGTACAATATTCTTTCTTTCTTTTTTACTAAATATGCATCAAAAGTTCTTATACATTCTAGCTGCCATATTGAAGAGCTGTTATTCACACATATATCTGTATACGGGAATAATATTTTTTAACCTTATATATACAATTAAAATTATTTGTAACATCATTGGTTCTGATATCTTTTAATTGTTATAGTGATGGATTGTTAATTTGTTATGCGCTTATAACAATATTTGAAATTTAAATAATATTTAATTATTATAGAGAAGTTTAATGTCAAGTTCTAAGCTTTATCATACTTTGTAAAAAGAAGGAAAATCTTTTAATAATGAAATCAGATATTAATATGATTTATATTCTTTGTCATTAATCATGTATTGAATCATCAAAATATTTGATCAAAATCTCTATTTATTATTGATAATCTTAGAGATTTTCTAGAAATATAGCTAATTATTATACCATCAAAAAAAAGATATATGTTATTATAAGAGGTAATTTTATAAATAATGTATTGCTACAAAAAAATTATTATTGCTTTTATAGGTAAATTTTTTTTATTATAATGATTAAAAATATATTATAAAAAATTAATTCCAATTTTATTTGACGGTTATAGTAAAATATTGTTATAAAGGATCTAATTTTATAAGGTTTCTTCTTAGTTTTATTTTACTATTTTGATTGTCTATTTTGGCTAGTTAAATTGGGGAAATTAAGCAAATACCCCATAAAAATAAAATAATTATAAAAATATACCCCCTTATATTCATACTCCACTAAATAATTACACTATATATACCCCCCCCCTCCAAACTAATTTCGCTTAACTGATTCTAAATCAATATATATATATATATATATATATATATATATTGTATTGGTATCATTAAGGCTGATAATTTCGCTTAACTGATACTAAATCAGTATGTATAAATTATATTGGTATCATTAAGACTACTTAATTGATACTAAATCAGTATATATATAATGTACTGGTATCATTAAGGTTTCTTGAACCTTAATGATACCATAAATATATATATACTCTTATAGTATCATTGACTAATGAGTAATTTTTGAACAAAAAATCTTAATGATACCACAACAACATACATATACTCTTATAATATCATTGACTAATGAGTAATTTCTGAAAAAGAAATCTTAATGATACCAATACAGTATATATATATATATATATATATATATATATATATATATATATATATTGTTTTAGTATCAATTAAGCTAAATTATCAATCTTAATGATATCAATACTATATATATATATACATATATATAATGAATTAGTATCAGTTAAGGGAAAATTATCAGGCTAAGTAAATGAGGGGTATGGGCTATAACTTTTTTTGAGAGAATGGATATTTCTTAAATTACTTTGGATTGTTGTATGAACATTTAATTATTTTGGATTTTATGACCCAATTATGTAGTTTCCCCTAAATTTTAATGACATGTTACTTAATTTGCAAAATATTAAGCTATTGACTCATACTTAAAATGTTGATATACTTCAAGAGTTAAAAGAGCTTCCAACTTTGTATACTAAAGCAATTATTATTATTACTTTTATTTTTATGGTAAGGTCTATTGTTATAATTATTTCTAACACTACTAAGAAAGACGAATATGGACCACCAAAGTTCAAAACCAAATGCATTCGATTAAATTTTGAAAAAATCTATCAAAAATTGATCAAATATTCTTGATTGGTATAAAAATAATAATTGAAAATACTAATTGATTTGATCAATTTTTTATATTACAAAATTATAAAATGCATTATTGGGGGTCTCACAGTGGCGGATCCAGAATTTCAACTAAGGGGGTTCGGAAACCCTCTAATCTTATATTTAGGAGGTTCAAAATCAATATATAGACATAAAAATTCTTTAAAATACCTTAAATATATAACGTAATTTTTTGCTGAGGGGGTTCGGGTGAACCCCCTCGGGTTGCTCTAGGTCCGCCCTTGGTCACACCCTAATATGTACCACCACTAGACCATTGTTGTTTATTGGTTTTAGACTTTATTCTTTTTATTTATGCTCTTTAAGCTCTCTTTTTTTGTTGTAAAAATAGCCAACCGAATTCGGTCGGTTTCTTTAATGAAAAATAAAAAAGATTTTGAAAAAAATGATCGAATTCTTTAGATTTCTTCATTAAAAATAATTACATGATTTTTAAACGGTTGAGTCTGAATGATCTCACATTTTTCAGATCTTTGTGATAAAAATGCAGTCGTGCTTGATCGGGATTAGTAGGAAAAAAAAATGACGAATTATAGATCGGTTAATTTTCAATTTTTTTAATAATTTAAATAATTGTCATTTTTTTAGTTTTTTCCGACTAAACTCTTAACATTAAAGAAGTATATCATGTATTCAAGAGTAAAGTGCATTTTGTATTTATTATTTTTCTTAATGAGAAAAGGAATTAAAATGACAGCTAAAACAGAACATAGGATATTTGACTTATACTAAACATGCTTATATTTCACAAACTTAAAAGCAAGTATTACCCAAGTCATAGTCCGTTTAGCTAAAAATAATAATTATTATTTTCAATACTAGGAAATAATTTCTTTACCTCCACGGAGTTGTGGTAAGATCTATTATTATAATTATTTCTAACACTATTAAGAAAGATGAAAATGAATCACCGAAGCCTAAACCAACCGCATTTCATTAAATTTTGGAAAAATCTATTAAAAATTGATCGAAAATTCTTGATTGTATAAAAATAATAATTGAAAATACTAATTGATTTGATCGATATTTTATATTACAAAATTATAAAATGCATCATTGGGGGTCAAACCCTGATCTTTACCACCACTAGATCATTGTTGTTTGTTGGTTTTAGACTTTCATTCTTTTTATTTATGCTCTTTAAGATCTTTTTTTTTTTTGCAAAAATAGTCAACCGAATTCAATTTGTTTCTTTAGTGAATTTTTTTTAAAAAATTGATCGAATTCTCTAGATTTTTTCATTAAAAAAATTACGTGATTTTTAAACGGTTGAGCCTGAATGATCTCACATTTTCCAGATCTTTGTACTAAAAATGTAGTCGTGCTTGATCGATATTAGTAGAAAAAACAAAAAAATGGCGAGTCATAAATTGATTATTGTCGGTTAATTTTCACTTTTTTTAATTATTTAAATAGTTTTCATTTTTAAAAATTGTTTCCGACTAAACTCTTAACATTAAAGAAGTATATCATGTATTCAAGAGTAAAGTGCATTGTATTTATTATTTTTCTTAATGAGAAAAGGAATTAAAATGACAGCTAAAATAGAACTCAGAGGATATTTGACATATACTAAACATACTTATTTTTCACAAACTTAAAAGTAAGTATTACCCGAGTTAATAGTTCGTTTAGCTAAAAATAATAATTATTATTTTCTACACTCGAAAATAATTTCTCTACCTCCACGAAGTTGTGGTAAGATCTATTGTTATAATTATTTCTAACACTATTAAAAAAGATGAAAATGTACCACCAAAGTCCAAAACCAACCGCATTCGATTAAATTTTGGGAAAATCTATCAAAAATTGATCGAAAATTCTTGATCAGTATAAAAATAATAATTGAAAATACTAACTAATTTGATCGGTATTTTATATTACAAAATTATAAAATGCATCATTGGGGTCAAACCGTGATCTTTACCACCACTAGATCATTGTTATTTGTTGATTTAAGACTTTCATTTTTTTTATTTATACTCTTTAAGCTCTTTTTTTTTACAAAAATAGCCAACCGAATTTTATCGGTTTCTTTAATGAAAAATAAAAAAGATTTTGAAAAACAAATGATTGAATTCTCTAGATTTCTTCAAAAAAAAATTTACATAATTTTTGAACTATTGAACCTGATTGATTTCACACTTTCTAGATCTTTATGCTAAAATTCAGTCGTGCTTGATCGGTATTAGTAGAAAAAACAAAAAAAGATGTATTTTAGATCGATTGTTGTCGATCAGTTTTCACTTTTTTTAAAAAAATAATTTAAATAATTGTCATTTTTTGAACTGTTTCTGACTAAACTCTTAACATTAAAGAAGTGTATCATGTATTCAAGAGTAAGTTAAAATATAACGCAAAGGTTATTTTACATATATTAAACCTACATTTCACAAACTTAAAAGAGCATAACTTCTTGAAAGTACACTTAAATCACCTTTTTGAACCTACTTTTAAACTAAATTAGACCATTTTCATCATTTTTGTCACTATGACAATGGATAAGCTCAAGAATTGAAGGATGGGACCAACTTTAGCTTAAAATAGAAATACAAGGACCAGTTTCTTTGGTGGGGCCCCACCAATTGTACCTTTAACATGACAAGGTTAAGTTTGGGGGTGAAAATATAATAATTGAAAAATGGGCAAAGGTTAAAATCAGAATCAAAAAAGGCGGCTGAATCCATAACTTCAACTTCGTAAAGGTACTCCATGTTTTTTAAATGATGCAATCGCCCTCAAAATAATTTGTTACTAGACCTTTGTACTCCTAGAGAATGGAAATTTCATGGTTAGTCAATCTTTCGATAATAGTCATTATTCTGGAGTTTCAAATTTTTCATGGGGTTTTACTGGTATAATTTATAACTCTAGAACAATGTCTATTTTCAATTACGAGGGCTGAAAAATATTTATTTTGGAATTATTATTTATTTTTGTCTTAAATATGTTATGTTATTTGTGTGACTATAGAAGCTTCTTATTAACCGTAAAATGGAAGTTTAAAATTGAATTATTTTCAAATATAAATATATATAGTTCTTTTTTAGTCAGATTTTAATAAGATAATTGGTCACATGAACTAGCGCAGTGATATATATTTTAAAATGGAAGTTTAAAATTGAATTATTTTCAAATATAAATATATATAGTTCTTTTTTAGTAATTGGTCACATGAACTAGCGCAGTGATATATATTTATTCACATTGAATAGGCATTGAATTAGCTTGAAAACGAATTTGTAATCAGTAAGCAGATATTTTATCAACAATTATCTTTAGAATAATATCGTATCTCAACTTTAACGTTTTAAACGAATTAAAAAGACATCTCTTGAAGCAGGATCTTCTTGTACGAGAAATTATTTTAGTATGTTACTCTACAAGAAATACGCAAAATCATATTTTTATTATATGTCCATCCATGTTTGTACAATAGTCCTTTTTTTTTTTTACTAAATATGCATCAAAAGCTCTTATACATTCTTGCTACCATAATGAAGAGCTGCCATTCATACAGATATATGTATACAGAAATAATATTTTTTAATTTTAATCTTATATATAAAATTAAATTTATTTGTAACATCATTGGTTCTAAAGAAGTTTAATTTCAATTTCTAAGTTTTATCACATTTTGTGAAAGGAAGGAAAATCTTTTGATAGTGAAATCAGATATTAATATGATTAATATTCTTTGTCATAAATGGTGTATTGAATTATCAAAATATTTGATCGAAATCTCTATTTATTATTGATTATCTTAGAGATTCTATCTCTATAAACATAACTAATTATTATACCACAAAAAAGAAGATATATATGTTATTATATGAGGTAAATGAATGTTGCTTTTATAGGTAAGAAAAATTGTTATAGAGATTTAAAAATTATATTATAAAAAATTAATTCCAATATTTTTTGACGGTTATAGTAAAATATTGTTATTAAGGATTCAATTTTATAAGGTTTCCTTCTTAGTTTTATTTTACTATTTTGATTATCTATTTTGGCTAGTTAAATAACTGACATATTACTTAATTTGCAGATATTAAGTTATTAACTCATACTTAAAATGTGATATACTTCAAGAGTTAAAAGAGCTTCCAACTTTGTATACTAAAGCAATTATTATTATTATTTTTATTTTTATGGAAATACATTTCAATATTTGATTTGAGTATAAAAGAGAGATTAAGATATTTTATCGTCATTAATTAAGACATTTAATTTCGTGCTTTCATTGCGCGCGTTTTATTTATTTTATTCACACTTAGAACAGATATATATATTTACATATTTCTCCTCCAAATTATAGTTTTACTCCGAATAAAACAGTAAATTAAAAAAGACACCATCAACTTTTTTTAAATTAAAAACGGATTATTTTTTTTGAAATATAGAAGGAAATTATAAAGTGGAGAATGCGAGAGTCCAGATAACAAATCAATTTAACTATTAATATTGCATAAAAAATGAGATTTGATTTTTGAATATTGATTAAAAAAAAAGTGATTGACAAATGCACTTATTTTCTTTAAAAGAATCTTTTAGTTTTGAAATAAACAATCGATTCACCGCTCGTCGAATACTATTAACTTTTAGCATGACTGAAATACTGGTATTTGTATACACGTGTTATTTGCAAACAATGAAACATTATCTGTAAATCGGTGTTGTTTTGCAAATTTATTAACCTTCAACTTAAATTAGGGAATTTGAAGGTAATAAATTGATTTGAGGAGTATTTTATGTGATATTATGATGATTTTCACTCATAAAATTTCAACTTTTTTTATAAAACTTATGTTAAAATACAATTTTTTTTAAAAAAAAATTATTGACAATTGTACATCTTTTTCTATAAAAAAAATTCTTTTAATTTTGAAATAAGAAATCGATTCATCACTCGTCGAATACTATTAACTTTTAGCGTAACTGAAATTAAGATATTTAAACACACGTATTATTTGCAAACAAGGAAAATTATCTGTAAATCAGTGTTGTTTTATAATTTTACTAGCCTTCAACTTAAGTTAGAGAATTTGAAGCTAATAAATCAGTTTAAGGAGTATTTTATGTGAAATGATGATTTCACTTATAAAACTTCAACTTTTTAAGTAAAATTTATGTCCAGATACAATTTTTTTAAAAAGGTTATTGACAATTGTACTTATTTTCTTTAAAAGATTCCTTTTAGTTTTTAAATAAATAGTCGATTGAACGCTTATCGAATAATATTAACTTTTAGCATAATTGAAATTCAGGCATTTAAATATCCTTGTTATTTGTAAATAATGAAACATTATCAATAAATCGACATTGTTTTATAATTTTATTTTTTCGGTCTTCAACTTAAATTAGAGAATTGAAGCTAATAAATTGATTTGGGGAGTATTTTATATAGAATAATGATTTCACTCCCAAAATTTCAACTCTTTTTATAAGAAAACTTTATGTCTGAATACAATTTTATTACTTTACAAAAAAAGTTATTTGTTAACAACAATACTTCTTTTTCTTTAAAAGATTCTTTATAGTTTCGAAATAAACAGTAGGTTCACCGCTTATCGAATAATATTAATTTTTAGCATAACTGAAATTTAAATACTTGAACATGCGTGCTATTTGCAAATAATGAAATATTATTTATAAATTGATATTATTTTACAATTTTTATTTTTTCAATCTTCAGCTTGAATTGGAGAATTTGAAGCTGATAAATTTATGAGGATTGTTTTATATGAAATAATGATCTTAACTCACAATATTTAACTCTTTTTATAAATAAAATTTATGTTCAAATACAATTTTATTATTTTAAAAAAAGTTATTGATAACTGTACTTCTTTTTTCTTTAAAAGGTTCTTTTTAGTTTTGGAATAAACAATCGGTTCATCGCTCGTAGAATACTATGACATTTAAACACACGTGTTATTTGTAAACAATGAAACATTATCTATAAATCGATATTGTCTAACAATTCTATTTTTTCGTTCTTCAACTTGAATTAGAAAATTTGCCACTAATAAATTAGTTTAATCAGTATTTTATATGAAATAATATTTTTCACTCACAAAATTTAATTCTTTTTATAAATAATATTTATGTCCAAATATAATTTTAACTTTCAAATATTCTTAAAAAGAAAGTAACTAATACATATGCTTCTATTCCTTTTAAAGATTTTTCTTAAATGTCAACCTCACTATTTATCAAATAATATTAACTTTTATCAAAACTAAAATTCAAACATTTAAACATAATTACTTTTACTCATAAACTTTGAACTATTATATTATATAAATCAAATAAAATTCATGCCCAAAATTTTAAATATACGTTTTTAAAAAAATGCAACTACAAATACTCGTTTTATCATTTTCAACTAAATATTAAGTATCTAGTTTATATTTTAATCATCACAAACTAATGGGGTAATAAACGAAACAATATAAATATACAGGGACCAAATTGATAAAATTAAAGTAATCAATACGTCAGCATGACACTCTTTAGGACCACAGTAAACTTAACTTATCCATAGTTAAAAAAAATTAAAAAAAGTTGTAACTTATCCTTTTTAGTATTTCATTTGCATTTTCCACTTTGTTTTTACTTTAATGTCTTTGCACCTTCCTCTCTTCTTCTCTCTTCTCTTCATTCTTACTTTCCAATACACAACAAAAGTGAAACATCACTTCAATGCACCTAACATTCTTCTCAAACCCCTTCTCTCTCTTTTCCTTTTTTTTTTGTTCTAAATAGATTTGTATAGCCATAGATATAGCTTCAACAAGCTGTTCAAGAAAAACATGTAAGTCATTTTCTTGATTTTTTTTGTTTGTTTGTTTGTGTGTGTTATGTGATTTTTTTTTATTTGTTTTAGTTTTTTGAGTGTTGTTTTTTTGTGAATTCTTGTGAAATATGGTTCTTGAAGGAGTAGGTAGATCAGAGTGTATGTGGAAATCAAATTTTTTGACAAAGAAAGAAAAGTAAAGGAGGGATTTTTAATAGTAATCAGTAGAAAAGATGATGAATTTTTGCTTTATGGGGTTGTTATATTTATGTTTGTTGTGTTTTTGTTTTTTTCTCCATGGAGTAATATTTATATGATGATGTGTAGTATAAAGTGGGAGTAATTTTTTATGATTTGTGTCTGGAGAAAGATTATCTGATTTTGAGGAATTTGGAGTGTTTTGTTTGATCAAGTTAGATTTTTGATTATTGATTTTGATTTACTAAAAGGTCAGTTTTTTGTTGTATCTGAATTGGTGTTGCAGAATTTGCTAAATGGGGATATTTGAAGATATGGGGTTCTCTGGAAATTTTGAATTTCTGTCTGATTCTATGGGATGTGGAGGAGATGTGGCTCAAGAAGTTGAGCATAAGCCGGTGGGGTTGGAGGAGGAGGACTATAGTGATGAGGAGATGGATGTGGATGAGCTAGAGAGGAGGATGTGGAGGGATCGAATGCTTTTGAGGCGTCTCAAAGAGAAGAACAAGAATAAAGAGGTGGGGGATGGTGCGAAGCAGCGTCAGTCACAGGAGCAGGCTCGTAGAAAGAAGATGTCGCGTGCACAAGATGGTATACTGAAGTACATGCTGAAAATGATGGAAGTTTGTAATGCTCAGGGTTTTGTTTATGGAATTATCCCTGAGAAAGGGAAGCCTGTGACTGGTGCTTCGGACAATCTTCGTGCTTGGTGGAAGGAAAAGGTCAGATTTGATAGGAATGGCCCTGCTGCAATTGCGAAGTATCAGGCTGATAATCAGATTCCCGGGAGAGTTGAGGAATCGAGTGTGATAGTTTCAACTCCCCACACATTACAAGAGCTGCAGGATACAACTCTAGGATCCCTTTTGTCTGCTTTGATGCAGCACTGTGATCCTCCACAGAGGCGGTTTCCGTTGGAGAAGGGGGTATCTCCACCCTGGTGGCCCTCTGGTAAAGAGGACTGGTGGGGTCAGTTGGGTCTGCCAAATGATCAAGTTCAACCTCCATACAAGAAGCCTCATGATCTGAAGAAGGCCTGGAAGGTTGGTGTTCTAACGGCGGTAATCAAACACATCTCTCCTGACATTGCTAAAATTCGCAAGCTTGTTCGTCAGTCAAAGTGCTTGCAGGATAAAATGACAGCTAAGGAGAGTGCTACTTGGCTTGCTATTATCAATCAAGAAGACGCTTTGGCTCGCAAGCTGTATCCTGATAGCTATCCACAGGGATCTTTAGCTGTTGGTAATGGTTCCTTTTTCATCAGCGATGCTAGCGATTACGATGTGGAAGGAGTGGATGACGAGAGAAACAATGAAGTGGAATGTAAACCCCATGATATCAATCTCCGAACTGGAATTATGTTACCTAAAGATAGGATCTTGATGCCAGGTTTAGCTCCAGTGAAAGGAGAAATTATCGATTTAACTTCTGATTTTATCCAAAAAAGGAAGCAAACATCTTTTGAAGAGTCTGTTGCTCAAAAGATATATACTTGTGAGTACCTTCACTGCCCATACAGCAATTATCAAGCTGGATTCCTTGACAGGACTTCAAGAAATAACCACCAAATGAGTTGTCCATTCCGGTTCAGTTCTGCTCAAACACTTAATACACCTAAGTATCGGATCAATTATGAGAACAATACAGTTTTTCCTGCTCAAACCACTCCTAAGCCAGCTGTCTCATCAGTCACTGCTTCTTCTTCGGTGAGTGCCTCGGGGCTTGGACTCCCTGAAGATGACCAGAGGATTATTTCTGACCTCATAACATCTTACGACAACAACTTTCAGCAAAATGGTAGCATCTGTTCCGGAATTTCTGAGATTCTAGTAAATCAAAACCTGCAGCAGCAACAAACAGTTGAACTTCCTGTGGATGGCAACTTCAACCTAGGACATATGGAGACCGCGGCTCAAGAAACCAGCATGCCTATGAATTCTGCTTATCGTTCGACAGAGTTTCAATATGATCAATGCAAAATGTCCTTTGATGCCCCCTTCGGTGGAAACATAAATGATATTACTGATTACAGATTTGGTTCCCCGTTCAACTTGGGAGGAAGCGACTATGCGATGGAACAGCTGACAAAGCAGGATATATCTACATGGTACCTCTGAAGTAGTACTAGTATTAAACTGTCTTATTTCCTATATGAAGGCTTGATAGGTTGTATATGTTTAGATAAGTGATCAACTTTCTGTCCTTTATATATACAGGTATTGTAGTTTCTTTGTGATTTAATTGATGTTTTGATGCTTGTAAGTGCTAAACACAGTATTATCATTATGCAATTATGTTTTAACTCGCTCTTATTTGCGCCATTGATCATGATTCATGCGATAGGAACAAGTTCATGATTGATAATCGCGTTCTAAGAATATCGCACAAGCTCTTTTGGGAGCACAATGGTGTTGGTGGTACATGTTTAACATCCCTTTACTCATTAGTATGGAAGTGTGCATCATTGAGTTTCTTCATGGTCTTTTGACATGCAATTGACTAAAGTCCAACTATTAAGAAGTTTTGTGAGATGTATGGGGACCAAAGGTTTCGAGTTTAAATTCTAATACAAAGAAATCTCAAGTTCGAGCTCCGTGAGTAGAGAATTCTTGGTAGGAAGTGCTCAACCCTTTAGTGGATCTTAGTGCACAGTGTGAATCTTGATTAGTCGCACTGAGTTTCCAATATCGAATTGTCAAAGGTCTATAGCCCTACCTTGCCAAACCCTATGTTTTTTCTAACGAATCACATGCTTCATTCTTGTAATAATAATAATGTAAGCTCAGCTGCAATGTTTTGGTTGGTATAGGTCAAATCTAAGTGTCATTCTGGTAAAAGTCATTAGTGCCCATGACAAATGAGGAAGGTTGGAATTCCACCCCACCCTCACCCACCTCGACTAATTCCATAGAATATCTGCCACCTCCCATCAATAACAAATACCATGTAACTCTAATCACGGCCAACATAGATGAGAAAAATCACCTAGTGCCTTTTGTCTCCTCTGAGTTTTGAATCCGAGACCTCAGGTTCTCAATTATTTCACTGATCACTAAGCCACACCCTTGGATGCCGTGTTTTAGAAAAATTCTTATTTGGAAACTTTCTATTATACTGTTTTGTTTGGTAAAATGTGAATAAATGGAATTACATTTTAGGTCAAGTACCTAAATTAAATGTGTAAGTGAGAAAATATTGTGTTTCTCCATCATATTTGACAAACTTAAGTTGAGAAAACATCGCATAAGTTCGATTTATATTCATAAAAGGTCCTAAATAGTTCAACGAGTTGTTCCAATAATTAAATCGACCAATTATTAATGAAATTACTTATCAAGGCTCTAGCCAATAACTTAAAATCACAAGAAGCTAAACCGTTAATAAAGAAGAATATAATTCTTGATAAAGTGCCACTAGGATAAATGCTAAAAAAAAAAAGAAGAGAAAAGAGACGTCCAATATTAATTAAGAAAAAATAATAATTATTGCCACTTGACAGTATATTCTTGATATAAACTATTTTAAAATCTTTTAGTACTGTTTACTTTTGAATAATTCTTTTCACTATAAATAATTATTGGCTGTATATAAACCCAAGACAAGACACATGTGCTTTGAGATAAACTATTTAAATCATCTTCTAGAAGTTCTTTTTTTTTATTATTTATTTTTAAAAATGTTTTTTTCTTCTTTTTTGGATTCTTCTTTTACGGGTGGACAAAGAAAAAGCAGTCAAATTACGTGTTTGAGATGGTTTACTTGAAAATGAAATGTTTAACTTATTGTAAGAGAATTTTACATGTCATGTTTTTCATTTACACGTCTTTAAGAAAATAGTTTTTGATTTACACGTCTTTAAAAAAATATTAACTATGTTAAAAAGGTAATTTGATCAAATTATCTTTATTTTTATGTGTGATCTTAATTTATTCTTATTTTTTTCACCATATTGATTTCTTTATATGTTTATTTAAGTAAAGGTAAAGGCGAAAATTAATAATTAATTTTTTAAATAATAGAATAATTATTTTGAATAAGAACGACAATTTAAATGGACCAAAAAAACAAGTCAAAATTAAGTACATGTATATCATAAACTTTCTTGTTTGGACAATAAGTTTTAATTGCATATTGGTACCATTCGTGCATCATGTCACATTCAACATTCATTATGTTTTGTTTGCTTTCTTTAACGAGAGAGACGTATGCTATTTGAAAAATAAGTAAATACTTTAACTTATGGTAAAATATTTTTATTGCCAAGTTCTCAAAATAAATTTATAGATAATCTTTTATAAAAAGCGAGATTTTTTATCTCGAAAATAACTCATTGTTATTTGTTATAAATAGGTAAGGGTCATCTAATTGTATAAAAGATGTAATAGTATATATTTTTTCCGTTCATTTTTACTTGTTATATTTAAATTTGTCACATTCATTAAGAAAACAATGATTAATATGACTATTTTATCACACTACTATAAATTGATGTTAAATATTATATTTGAAAAATAATTTGGAGAATAAGTAATTAATACTAATTGTAAAATATGGAAAAATGATAAGTGAAATTTATTTTTGGAATAGTGAACAAGTAAAAGTGAATAGAGAGTAATTTGACCTCCATAAAAGAGTTTAGTTCCTTTTTGTCAAGGTCGATTTCACAAGTTAATGTCATGTTAAATTTTCAGTATATGTATACTGATTTAGTATCAGTTAAGTTAAATTATTATCAGCCTTAATGATATCAATACAGTATATGATAATGATTTAGTATAAGTTAAGCGAAAATTATCAGCCTTAATGAATGGAGGTATGTGCTGTAATTTTTTTTTTTGAGAGAATATGCATTTCTTGAATTACTTTGGATTGGGGTATGAACATGTAATTATTTTGAGTTTTATGGCTCATTTATGTAGTAATTCCTTAATTACTAAGTATTACTCAGCACAAAATTTAACACAAGTAATTTATTTTAATATCCTATGGTCTTAAATTAAAAATATGTCAATGTATCAAAATATCATTTAATCCTGTGATTACATATCACATGAAAATTGCCAAAAAAAAATATAGTTTTTTTAAAACAAACTAAAAAGATAAGTAGGAGAAACAAATTGAAGGAGGAATTTTAAAACATATAAAGGTGGCATAAATACGAAGCAATTTAGAACAAAGCATTTCTTTTTAGACTAGAGTACTAGTGGTGCTTTATTAACTATAGTCACTTTACTTGAAATTGCAATTTGCAACAAGAACGAGGACGTAAAATCTTAGAAACCAATAAATGAGCATAAGTATGAGAATAAATATAAGGAAAAAATATTTGGAATAAACTGTTTAACAAACAAGTTGCCTTGAAAAAAGTTTACTTGCTAACTAATCATTTACAGGTTTTAAAGGAAATTAGTATTTTAGAGCCAAATCAGTAAAATAAAAACTAGGAAAATGAAACAAAAATTTGAGGAAAAGGTATAGTTACTATAGTATAGTAGCCCATGAGAGCAAATTCAAAAATGAATTTTTTTCCTCTACCAGCATCTCACCATATATATTGGCAAATACAAGTTAAAACAAGAACAAAATAAACAAAATTAAAGAGTTAATCCTCTTCAATTTCTTGTTCCTCCTCATCTTCAATTTCTTGCTCTTCCTCATCTTCATTTTCCTCATCATCTATATCCATCTCTTCATCACTTTCTTGTTCATTCTCTTCTTCATTTTCCGATTTCTTAGCATCGACATTACCTGAAGGCATCAAGCATGACACTGAGAATAAATTGAAGTAATGTCGCGAGTGTTGTGAAAGATTTCTGTAGTTGGCAGAGCTAATACACTAATGGGCAGCCAATTCACAAAGATGATTCCAACTACAAGCAATTCGCTAAGATATAAGCAGAATATCAAATCTATCTGTACCCTTCGTAGCAAGGCTAAAACTCCCTGCTCCACACTATCCACCCACCTCCAATTAACCCAGTAAAAGAGAAAGAGTGTCATTTGCTTCATGTAAGAAAAAGGAGGCTATAGAGAAAAATACCGTATTCATTGAAAAGGACTCCACCAGAACACAGACCCTCTTCAATCTTGACAAGTTGAAGAGTCATTCTAGGTCCAATCTCTTGAAGTTTGACAGCACTTTTCGTAGAAGCTCGATTAACTCTTCCAATATCAGATGACAGATTTACGGTTGCTGCCTCATCATCCCCTTCACTTTCAGATCCATAACCAGCCCTTCATTGACAAAGCAGAGAAAGACAAATGAAAATTAAGAGAAGCACAACTACATTACATTTCATATAACAAAGAAGGAAAATGTCAAATCGTTCACTCTAAGTCTCTAATAGCTTACTTTTCCCATAGTGACTGAAAATGGTATTTGTAAAATTACCAAGACATACTAAGCAAAGCAAAAGCCAGAAAAGCCTATAAATGGAAACATATAACCCCCATCTACTTCAGTTACATCTTCCTCTCTAGTACCGCGGCATCCTTAACCAAAGGAAAATGTTCTGAGATAATAAAAGGGTCATCTTGTTAGGTAACCCTATTGACCATGTGCTGCATGCTTATTATCATCACTTATATAATAGTAATGGAAATGGATATGTGTGCAAGGGTGAGGGGAGTGAGTAGCAGCTGGGAGATAGAATAGAATAGGGTTTTTGGATTGATACAGCGGTACGAAATTCTTCTAAGGATACACTTGGCTAATAATCCAAATAGTAAGAGGGTTTGGAAAGGTAGTAGCAGTTAGGACAATAGGGAAGAAGTAAGAATAGAATCTCTGCAGTAATTCAACGATCTCAGTTCCAAACAACCTGATTCCAGAAGGATAACAAATGCAGACAGCTATACTAACTCTAGACCAGCTCCTCGGCTGATAAGAAATAGAAAGGTCTAATTCACTATGAAAAAAATGATAATAAATCAACCAGATTAATGAAGGAAAACTATAATCGCATCGAATGCAATCAAAAAGCCGTAGCAGCACTGAGAGGCATAGACACGTACTTGGTCACAAAGTCACTAACATCTTGAAGACTTCTTAGATCAGGCACTTGATGGTTTTGCACAAATTTCCTGATTCGGCGAGAAATGCCCACTGGCTGTAATCTGATAGAGTAGTGCCGGAAATCAATAAGCTTTGTTTCTTTGTCGTAATTAAGTAACACAATCCTTTGGCATGAAGACAGCTTGACCTGCAATGTGTAACAATTTTCCATTAACAGCTGGTGAAACAAACTGTGGCTAGAATAGAAATTTACGTATGGTTCTCACTCACTGTATTTATGTCAATGGCAGGAAAAATGTTCTGGAATATAAACGTAGTGAGCTTTAGGTGTTCTTCCCCTGTCCCAAAACCAGATAGCACAATCTGCAAGCATAATTCTGGAGCTCAGCTGAGCAGTTAGAGAAAAAAAGATAATGCTAATACAAGACAACCAACTTTATAAAATGCCAACATCCCACATCTTGATGGGTTTGTGCTACTAGATGTTAAGCCGATTGAGTATGTTCTCATAGGTGCATCTACATGTCAGGAGGTGTGAAGTAGTCATCTAAGATTCAGCAGAAAAGATTACCAATGGTGGGTTTTTGAAAAGATCCGGAGGGCATCTTGGATGGAGTTGAGATTGAGCAATGTCAGCAGCCAACGAATATTTATGTATTTTAAACGTTAAAGTTGGACCGTGCTTCATTTTGGCAACCCTCAAGTATGCTGCAGAGTCAGTTTTTGACAATATGAGGAAATGTGTGACCATCAAACCATTAGCAAGACTCACGAAATCTTTGAGATGATTTCGTTTGGATTCCTGAAATTAAATTGAGGAAACATTATTTGGTCAAAAGATATGAAAAATACAGACAACAGATGTATATTGTAATATGCAGAACCACATAGGTACAGATAAATATATAGCACAAAATATATTCATGTTTCTAGCTTATGTCACAAGACAAAATCAGGTATTGCTGCAAAAAGCTACAGAGCTCATAAGTCGAGGAAACAAAAAGAAGCCAGAAGTACTGAAAAGATCTGTCCTGCCAATGAACGTACCATTTTAATTGATCATTTCTGCTTTTCTTTCAAATAGCCTAGGTATTCAACAGCCAGGAGAATACAGGCATAATGTCTAGTCCACAAGTTAAATGGAAAAAAGCTAATAAATTGTACTAGTAACAAAACACACCCCCTTCCCCTTTCCAAATTAAACAAGCTACTACTTGATTCTCTCCGCAATGTCCAAAGGCATTGAAGAGAAATCATCTCTTCGCAAGTTCACAGAAAACAGTGCAGAAAAAGACGTCTAACCCGTTCTCACTCTTTACAAATTTTGGTTCCTTTTCCTTTTCTTTAAATTTGTAGCTGTAAGCACTAAACCATGCAATACTGCACGGACAAAGAAAATGACATGCTCCATTTCTGTTGTCTCACTCCAGTAATTGAGGATTACATTTATCAGCTTGCATCTTAGCAACTGTTTCTTTTTTGTTATTTTAGAAAGCGGTAGGAGCAGTTGTAGAAGCTTTTCATAGGGTTAATATTCTCAGTTTACGGGGTTCTGTACTTCATTACATATTGGATGATTTGTACTGTTTCTTTGCAAGAGTGGGCTTCGTGTATTCATACAATGTTAGTCTGTTAGCCCTATGGATCAAGTCTCAATTTAGAAGAAGCTTGACAAATACCCATAGCAAGAGGTCCTAATCGTATTGACAACTTTAGATAGTAAAACATTTAGTAAAAAGTCAAGAATGTCAAGCAAAAACCAGATAAGCACCCGAATGCACGAATAAACATACTATGTTAAGGCTTTACCTTGAGCTTGAGAGCAGTATAAGGAAGCATCAATTTTCGCAAGTCCATTTGCAACTGTCTGAGAGGACCAGGAATCTTCCCCCTTGAAAACACCAAGCTCTTTGGAATCTTGTCTCCAGTAACATGGTCGACCGTTGGCGTCTTCTTCGCAATTTGCTTGACAAACGGCTTCCTGTTCTTCTGATTAAATGAGTATTCAAGAATTCAGCTCAACCACCACCACAACAATTGTCACAAAGCTTACAAAAATTCAGATAAAGAAACACATATCTTCAACAAAATCATTGTTTAGTTAATCATCATTTCTTGTTTCAGTTCAGGAAAAAAGACCAAAAGGTTAGGACCACGACTCGTGAGTAACTTTGTTTTCCTTTGCTTTAACTAAAACCAAAAAATGATGAACAAAGTGTGACATCTTCCATTCATACAATGGCTTCCTCACGACAATATTCAAAAATTCAGCTCAGGTGATTAAACCCCTTTTTAATACTAAAAAAGGTTAAAAATCAAATCTTTAACCCAAAACTTTAATTCAATCATAATTATTAATCATCACAACTTGTTTTATGTATAACCGTTAAGGATATTATAAACAACAGCTAAAAATAACTCAAAACTTCCATTCAGTTCAATCATCTATTTTTGTTTCAGAACAAAAAACAAAAGGGTCACAAATAATTATTGCAGCTAAAAAACCCCAGAAATATTCTGTTTACACCTAGTTTTTCAATTTTATTTTTATTTTTACTTAATGCACCATATCCTAAGCTGTTCATCACATCTCTCTTCAGTCAAATCTTCATTATAGCACGAAAAAAAACCCCAAAAACAATGAAAAATGTGAATGAACAACTAAAAATCTAGCTATAGAAATCGAAAACTTCAATCCTGAATAAGCAAACAAAACATAGAATAGACAAAACAGAACTACTTACACTCTTGAAACGACCCATAATCTACTAATATGCTGGACACTCCAAGTTTGCTCTGAATCCTGCAAATTGCGAACTATAAATTTTAGGGTTTTTTAGAAATTCTCTAAATATATGATTTTGAAATCAATCTTGAATTCACTTTATACAAAGCCAGAGATTTAGCAGCGGTAGAGCTTTGTAACAATGGAGGAGAAAGAAGACAAGTTACATAAAACCCTAGCTAAACCCAAACTAGTGGATTTTTTTTTTCCATTTTTTTTGCCAATAAGTAGAATGACTAAGTTAGTCCCTGCCAAAGTGGAGGTTGAGGGGGTATTTTGTCTTTTGGCAGAAAAAAGATTATTTAAGTGGTTATAAATAATTTATTAAAGTAAAAAAAAAAATTATTATTAAAAATGATTTATGTTTGACATAATACATAAACATGATCTTTAGTTTGGCGTCAACTGACAACTATGACCTTTAACTTTGGGTGTGCACAAGTAGACACTTAAACTTGTATAAAATTGAACAAATAGACACATTCGTCTTATATGACACCATACATGGCAATTTTGTGTCATACGTGCGTGTATCATTCGATGTAGGACACGTGTGTCTACTTGTTTAATTTTATATAAGTTTAAGTGTCTACTTGTATACACTCAAAGTTGGAGGACATAGTTGTGCGCTGAAGCCAAATTAAGGGTCATATTTATGTATTATGCCTTTATGTTATTGGGACACTTTCTTCTAGTCGATAAATATAATTTTGAATTGTCTTTTTCTATTGTATAATGAAAAAAAACCACATTGGATATACAAAGTATCATGTGACATCTATACAAAAATTTTGAGGAATATATTTGTAAAACATTATAAATTTTGTGCGTTTAAAATGGATTTTGAAGAACATTTATCGTTATTTTTAAATTCGAATGGATTAAGTTAATAAATAAATAGTTATCAATCCATTCAAATATTACCTACGCTAAAATAGATTGGGTTAAAGTGAATTAAACAGGTCATAGCCTAACTAGTTTAACTTTTACATAGTTTTAATTTTTGTGTATTAACCTATGATTTGAAACTCGATAAACAATGATTTCATATCATTACCCTCTTTATTTATAAATATTAAATGAGAATCTGAAATTCAAAAGATTATATATCCAGTTTCTGGAGCTGAATTATTATATTCCAATATGAGTTTAAATTTTGCCATAAAACTAATTAATTAGTAGTAGTATAACTATTTTGGTCGGATTTTTTTAACTGATTCAACAAGTTGTTTTGATTTCTCACATCGATGGAAGGAGAAATCAATCGCTTTATATGATTTTGGACTATTCTTTATCTCTTAAGTTAATTATTAAGATTGAATTAATATTTGTTTGATTGTAAAAATAATAATTATTTTGATTTGAAATTCTCAAAACTAAATTGTGTTTGATCCAAATGGTCTTTAATATTTGTTATTTCACATAATTAATATATAAATAATAATATTCTTCCTATTTTATCCTTGAGCTTATTAATCTTGAAAGTATAAATTTGACGAATGATTAATTCATATTTATTGGTTAATTTAATTAATCAAAATAAATTAATTTATATTCATTTATTGAAAATTTGAGCTAAAATAGTGCCATATAAATAAATACTGAGGAAGTAATCAGTTTCATTAACTAATCGTGTCAATCATGCATACACACAGACTCTATGGAGAAATCAGATATGTATAATCAAATTATTCTAACTTTTTACCTTGCAGATTTCAAAGTTACCATTTTAAGCTTTCTACGCCTTCCCACTTCTGCACACATTAATATTTTCTTACACAAGTTTAAATTATACCGAGGGCGTGACATAGTAATTAATAAATTAAGCGGAAAATAATAAGTAATTTATCTTTGTTACTTAGTAACTGTTGCGGGTTGAAAGTAACAAATATTGGGTGGGATTAATTTCTATTCGTTAGTAGTATTGAGTAAAAAGGAAGAATGGAGAAACAGAAAAGAGGACGACCCAGGAAGAATATTAAGCCTTTGATTTCTGAAGAAGAAGGAAATCTCACCGTCATCGGAACTTCCAAACGCCGGCTGCCGGAGTTCTTCAAGCTCTTCCTTTCCGATCAGAGCTCTAAACAACTTGTACTTTCTCTTTCATCACTCTTAATTACATTTACACTTTTTCTTATTACAAATTTAACCTTTTTTAAAAAATAATTACCAGTAGATCCGTTGAAGTTCAATCTTCATGGTGTGTTCGGTACCAAGGAAAATGTGTTTGCATGAAATACAAAATTTTCTGAGTTTTTTTTACTTATTTCTTTGTGTTCGATATTTATGCAATAAATATTATATCTTAAAATGATTCATATCTATTATATAGACAAATATTACGAGAAATAGGGGTTGTGAGGTGGTGGGCATGGGGCTACAGGGATGGAGGTGAAGATGAGGCAGATTGGAGGCCATGGCAAAGTTAAAAATTTTGCTAAGAATATTTAAAATTTTGTAAATATCTCTAAAAAATCAATTTTAACCTATATATACAATATTATTTTCTATATACATATATAATGTTTCGACCAAGTGACCCACCCTGATTAATGTAGCTACCCCCCTGGTTGGAGTTTGAAGGGGAATGTCATTTGTAAATTTAATTTACTTTTTCAGTCATTTTGTAATATTCTAGAGAAAATATTTTTCAAATTTTTTACCAACCGAACATGAAAAAATGAAAGAAAATGTTTTCTTCCCTACCAAACACACCCTACATCATTATACCTTTTAAAACTATGCGTTAAGATCTAATAATTAT
Source organism: Solanum appendiculatum (assembly GCA_018342035.1). Classification (NCBI taxonomy): domain Eukaryota; kingdom Viridiplantae; phylum Streptophyta; class Magnoliopsida; order Solanales; family Solanaceae; genus Solanum; species Solanum appendiculatum. Next base: position 483,440 of record JAGDQO010001415.1, read on the forward strand.
TGAAACGAAAAAAAGTCTAGTAACACTAGTTTGTTTCTATACAGGTTTTGCCAAAGGATTTCAGTAGAAAATTTGGGGAGAGCATAAAAGAAAGAAGCAAAATTAAAGGCTTGTGTGGGAATGTTTGGGATGTATCAGTTGAAAAGAGTGAAGATGGAATTGTTATTTTCATTGGAAAAGGATGGGAAGATTTCATCAAATATCACTCTATGAAGAATGGCTATTTCTTGATATTCATATATGATGATGAAGGGGACTCTTCATTTACTGTCAAAGTATTCAGTACAAATGTTTGCAAGAACTCAGTGCCTATGACTATACAAAAAATTAAAGGAAGAGACCATGTCATATATAAGTATTAGCTTGTTCTTCTTCTTGTTTTTTATACTAGTGGTGTCTGGTTCAGTTTTTGTGCACCTCAATTAATTCTACGGAATATATGTACTTCCCATCAGTAACAGATATTAGGTAATTATATCCACTAAGACTAGAACAGATAGAAAGAAAATCACCTAGTGTTTTTATCTCCATCGGAGATAGTTATTCTATGTTGTGAACTTTGATAATGCACCTTTAATTTTATTTTTGAGTTACAGCCCATGAGAACTTTGGAAATGAGAGGTTCATGCCTGCTTGTCAAGTTTCCACAAATTGCTTATTTTGGATATTTTTTTTTTTGTAGAATTAAGAGTGATTTTTTGGAAAAATATATTTGAAGAGTAATAGTATGTGTTTGATTAATCAATTTGAAGAATAGCTTAGTAAATACTATGTTTTATATCAACAATATGTGTTTGACTAAAGTTTTAGAAATGAATCTAGAGAAAAATATACTCTTTTCAACATTTGAAAAATAGCTTCGGTTAATACTCAAAAACACTTGCTAATTTTTTAAAAAGAACTTGGTCAAATACCTTAATTATTTAAAATACATTTTTAACATCTCAAAAATTTGGTATAACAGGCTACAAAATTCAAATCTTTTCATAAAAATAGGGAGTCCTTCCTTGATAGGTTCTTTGAAAATGTCATATTGTGTGTTATAATATCTTTCAGTTATTAAATAACTGACATAATTAATGAGGTACTCACAACGTTAAATATTTGGACAGTTGACTCTTCACCCAAAAGGTGAAATCAGATCTTTTTAGGACAAGAAAAAGATCCTTCAGCTTTTGACCTTTCAGATGTCAAACTTACTAAGTACTACCATTTTAAGCTTTATTTTCCTTCCCCCCCTTCTGCACAATATAACATCGAAAAGCTCCAAGACATTATAACAGAGAGTATCTGAAAGGTGCTCAGTTACCCTTATATAGGCTCCGCTCTAGTTGCTACTTCCTCTGTTCCAATTTATATGTCATCGTTCAAATTTCATGCATGAAACATGTAAAAAATACTACAAGTCACAATAATCGTTCCACCCCATCCCACCACCAAAAAAGATTACGAAATGTAAAAAAAGAAGAGACGATGTTGTAATGCTTTATAAAGCATAGATTTGCATCTCTACAAAACAAGATCGTGGGAAAAAACAAATAATAAATTGGAGTTTTACAGGACAGTCATCATCTTTACATCTCATAGAACGTAATCAAATCATCAATTTTACAGCAGTTCAGGAGCTGAAACAAACAAGACATTTTTACACCTAGCCCCAACTGAGTACTGGTTGTTAATGACAGAGGGCAAGGATCTCAAATCCACACTTGGCCAAATGATTACAACTCACATGTAGGATTGGGTTCTACCGTAAAGACACAAAAGCACTACATTGTTGAGAGGAATGACAAAATAATTTAAATCATTTTACCATCAAGACTGCATTACCAAGGAGTTTGGTTCACGGCCATGTACCCTCAATCTATAGATGCATGTGTGTGGCTTCCCATGGTTGGATGTGAAATCAAACCTGATTGTGTCGACAACATTAGCGCCTGCAGACTCTAAAACATCGAAAGTCTGTGCATTGCTCTTGTCCAGATCATACATGAACTCCGTCAACAGAAACATCTTCTCACTATCAGCTGCTAGGTCAGTCCCCTTTTCATTATGGAGCCATCCTGATATCCTGCCATTTTTTGGAGCACTAGACCTATCGTAAGCAACACTCTGTTCAAAAAATCCAGAGTTGTTAGTAACTTGGATACAGAAGCGTAACCACATAGAACAAGAAATCCTTTTTTGACAAGGTTGTATCCAAGCCAGCTTATGCACCAGAAATCATTCAACATAATATTTTTTTCAGAAAGTACACGGTAGTATGAATGGAGTCCTAATCACAACGGAACTGTTAACAGTGAGTAGACAAATCTAAAAGTCATGTCATGCTGGGGAAGAGGAGAAGTATTGCCATAATATACTTGCCACATCTATTTAAGCTTTATAATGCTAATGACTCAATTATTCAAGGATTAAAGGCTAGAGCTCAAGAGGATAACATAGATTGGCTATGGCTCAGAATCCATTATTGCCATTTGACCTTTTTTTATCAAGTAAAATGAATCATTGCAGTTGAGTTTTTCAATCTAAGTGTTAGGGAAATTACAGTTTGTTTGGGGGAGGGGGAGGGTATGCAGAGTGCTTGTCCGGTGGACACAAATTGTTCAATGTTTTCATACCATGTTCAGTGGTTCACTTCCCAAATGGAATAGTTCTCACACAGTTTCATCCTACATTAGCCATTAGGACCTTCACTAAAATATCTCCAACAATGTAATTTAAGGGCCTCTAGCTGTTCAAGCAAGGTCAACATGCATGTTACTGCACGCCACCCTTTTGCTTATGATCTTTTCCTCATGACCTTCGGATAAAATCATTAACAGCTTGCTTAAGGTATGAATATAGTTCTAAGAGGACAGGCACAAAAGTGCACTGTAAAGCTATGTTGCTCGGACTCTTCAAGAATGTCCGCAAGTGCATGTCACATCCTCCAAAAGTAATGCACTTTTGGAAGATCCGACATGAGTATGGCAACATTTTTGAGAGTCCAAGCAACATAGCCATAAATCCTAGAGCTCTAGTCTCAAAGAGTGAAGCATCGCAAAAGTAGTTACTGAAACCCCAGAAAGTTCAACATGCCATATATAAAATTAGCACTTCAGAAAAAATTACACATTAGTCATTACCACATTCTTTTAAGGCCTCAATCTCTAGCTTGCTATGGAATTTTCCTTGGTTGATGTGCTACAAGGCATTAGACACAAACTAACATCTTCATCGTTCACAAACTAATGCATAAAGGGGCAGTTTAGACAAGATTCTAAAGCTAAGGAAGCAGTTTAACTCCATAGGAAGAATTGGCCTTCATCCTAGCCTCTGAACAACCTGACTTAAATGAGAAAAGGTCACAACACGGACTTCTGAAAACTCAAGCCTTCCTGGCAACAAGCATATTCATATAAGTTATACTGTTTGTTTCATACAATTGGAAAATGTTCTTTCGGATGAATGATCAACAAAATAAATCCTAATGTTCATTAAAAAAGAGTTGTAAGTCTAGTAGCAGCATGTGAACACATATATTCTATCTAAGGATATTAAATAAATAGCATTCAATTACTTAACCATGAATGCTCACTAAAATAGGCTGACCAGGCACTTTAACAATGAGAAAGTAGAAAGGTTAAAGAAGGCATCTTGAAACCTTTCAATGAGTACGCCAAAAGGTAAAATGTACAGTTGACCTGCTCGAGAATTGGGGGATAAAAACCTTCAATGATGTTATTACTAGTTCAAAGCAACAAAAGGAAGGGAAAAAAAAGAAAGAAAGGGGGGCAGTCTGTAATCAAGAGGTGATATTTATAGTGATGCTACTGATCAATAGATGGTGAAGTAAGTCCAGAGAAATATTCAAACAAAATAGACTAGCAACTATTGTTTAAAAGGTAGAAACTGCCATAAAAATAAGGTCCACTTCAACTAATGGAAGAGATCAAATGATGAAGCTGTTCGGCAAGCAAAGAAGAACAACGATGGAATAAAATATAAGCAAACAAGAGAATACATCTTGGTCTGAGTGGTTTTGGTCCCTTGACCCGATAAGAACCTAACCAGGAAATTCTCAGCAATCAATAACCATAATGTTCCTCAGGCTAGGATATCAGCAGCATTAGTCATTAGAGCAGTTATTCAGTTTTGTGAGCAGATTAAAGGTACAATGACTCTAGAAACTGAAAAGAACTCTGGCATTTAGAACACAAACAGATACAAATTTACAAAGATTAACACATAAATACACATTGATTACCAATTTTAATGATGATAGTTATGGAAAGTAAAAGTAGAGGAAGACCAGGAATTTCAGGTTTATGTGTGAAGACAGAGGTAAAAACCTAAGAGAGAGATGTAATGAAGGCAAATGAGGAAGTAAAAGAGAATTTGTGTTCATGGAGAGTTGGGAAGTTCATAAAATAAAATAAAAATTGACAAATGGTGCCTGCTTCTATTTTTTGATGCATCTGGAATGAAAGAAATCATAAATGTTTTGTGGGATCTCAACTCCATTTCATGTCCTTAAAGCAAAATGTTTGCTTAATCTTTTTTGTTGGCTAGACCAGACCCCTGATAACTAGTTGTGACTATTTTCTGGAATGTGTTAACTCCCTGGTGTTAGACTAGTATAGTTTTGTTTTACAGGAGCTATCCCATTTTATCACTCTTTTATACCTTTTGGTGCATCCTCTAGATGCCTTTTATGCATTTTTCTTACTTAATTAAAAAAGGGTAGTAAAAGAGAAGAGTAGGATAAATAAGAACGACTCTCAACTATTACATGTCACTGGGTATGTTGTTGTTGTCTCAACTATTATGTGTGTATCTATAGCAGACTTGATAGTGCCAGTAGACTAATTAGTATGAATGTCGCTCACATGAGTTTTATCGCCTATCTTCAATCAATTTTCCAGACAACAATTGTTTTTTGTTAATATATACAATCACTATTGCAATGGATCTCCACAGAAAGCTCCAATTATTAAGACGCAAGGCATATCAATTGTAGATATCCCTCATCATTAAGAGCACAAACATGAGGAAGGACGGGTTTGCCTCTTCTAGTTAAAGATTCTTACCCAAAAAATAACCTCTTACTAAAGAAAGAGAAGACTCAATCTGGCCTATCCCAAGCCTACACTTTCTAATTTTTAGTCCATAAACTTAACTTATGCATTAATTGGAGCCCTAGGTGAGTCTGTGAAGCACACATATCATAGGCAACCCTAGATGGAATATACTTTTGATCAATTAAAACTGGAAAAACAATTTTAGTTGTACATATTAATATGAAAGCTACTTATGCTTCTTTTACATATTCTCAATTTCCAATATGTTGTCTATACATAAAAGGGATCAATTCATGCTGATACTCCTAACTCCCACGGATTGATTTCAATTGAAATCAAAATGCCAAACTCAAACTTAATTGTGCTCATAATGACTCACATTAAAACACCTGGGCAAACATTAGAAGTCATCACAAGCTTTATCATCACATAAAGAGTTATTCATCCATGCATAGTCACATATACATGTGAAGCTCAAATAAACACACGGTACTAAACAATCAGTTTCAGCACCATAACAAGCAAAAAAAGAAAACATGATATATTAGAATCATTATATGATCCAATAGAAAAAAATGTTACCTTTGCAACATGTTCCAAGGTGACAGCTTCAGGTATAATAGCTGTTCGAAGCCGAATCTGGACAAACCCGCTATCCCCTTTAAGGGGAAAACACTGACCAGGTTCTCCAAAGCTGGGTGTAAGTATCTTGTCAGCATTTTTACTAACCGCATTCCGGTTAGTTAACCAACTGAAAACATCACCACTACCAGACTTTGTAATAAATGGCTCAGAGTGCTTCACAACACGAGCCCCTCCCGAGGCCAATGCATAATCCACACTCCCTAATCCATCTGCAGCATGTTTCTCTATCTCTTTCTCCACCATCTCCCTTGCATATACCCGAAATTCATCCAAACTCTTATCATCAACTTCACTGCTACCTTTCATCTTCCTGTATTCCTCCAACATATTTTCTACCTCATCCCTTGTCACCCAATTTTTCTCTCTAAATTCACCCATCAAATTCTCCAGATTTTCGCTAGTGCCACTCACTTCCTTCAACTTCAACTGCAATTCCTCCAATTTATCATCCATCTTCACACTCAATTCATCCCTCACATTCTTGATCCCCGAATCCAGTTTTTGATCAATTACATCAATTTGCACTTGCATCATTTTCGTAGTTTTCTTAACAAACGACTCCATTTCAGCGAATTTCCCATCGAAATCCCCAGAAATTACAGCAAGACCATCAGAGTCATTCGTTTGATAAGAATTCGCAACAAGTCTACGAACCATCTGAACTAAACCAATTAATACAATCACCAACAATAAATTCTTAGTGACAACACTAACCACAGTCAACCACCTCGGCTTAGGCGTCTTGGTGTGCTTCTTCGCTGCTGGTGCCGAACCGCTAGGGCGACGTGTACAGGATGTTGGAACATTGGTATGGGGCAATGTTTTCTTCACCACTTGAATCGCATCTCGGCTATCGCTTCTGTAGGAAACGGTTGGGGTTGAGATTGGATCGGCTGCTGCTGCTGCTGCTGCGGTGGCTAAGTTGGAGTCGGCTAAATCTAGGGCGGTGGGTTGCTTCTTCTCTACGGCTCGCCGGCGGGTTGAACCCGTGGCTGGATTAGCGGAGATAGAGACTGTAGAGGCTGACATTTGGGGGAAAAATTCAGAAGAAAACCCTAGAAATTGAGAGGGAATTTGGAGAAGAAATATGAACTTGAAATAATGGAAGTGGAATTCGAATCAACCGATTCGATCCCTTTTGACTTTAAAACGTCGCTTTTAAATTTGAATTTTGAAACTCTTTAAATTTGCTAAAACAAAACTAATAAATTATTTCAATTTAATTCTTGACCTGGGTTCGAAACTCAATAATGCTGAATTTTTGTTTTTATTTTTGGCGCGAGAGAAAAGTTTATTATAAAAGGATTCGAACCTCCAACATCCCTATTCCTAGTTAAATTAGGCTAAAATAAACTAGTTGAACTACAATACAACTTATAACTTATTATAGAAATTTTATTACTAGTCCAAATCCGAATTGGATACAATAATAAGTTATAATAAAACCTAAGTTAAAAAGAAACCTCCAAGTTTGCAATTTGCAAGTGCTGCAGCGTTGACGGCTTGTTTGTACTGCCGATTTCTCTTAATTGTAAGTTCACTTTTCTTTTTATCTCCCATCTTTTTAGTTTTAGTTGGAATTTCTTGAATATTTATCAACTCTTTATAGATTTAATTTCTTGAAATTGTTTAGAGTTATATAATTTATTTAAATTTGTAATTCAGATCAATTCAATGGAGAGATACTATTCTAAAGTATCTTCCAAGCTTTCAAAATCAAGTTCAACACCTCAAAATTAAACGGTAATGAGTTGGAACAAGTCCGACAAAGTGAAAGGGTTGATTTAACTTCCTTAAAATTTGATCCCGGAGAAAGATTACCAATTCGAAAATATCATCCGAATGACCGTGATGCAATAAGAAGAATGTATCTTCAAAATGGTCCTTTTTGACCTAAAAATCATCAATTTCCTCAGTCAGATTTATATGGTGACTCGCGTCATTTTAATGCTAAATAGTTTCGTGAGTATGATTGGTTGGAGTATAGTGTAACAAAAGATGCGACATTTTGTCTCTTTTGATATTTGTTTCAAGATGAAAGCATTAATCAAGGAGGAGGCAATGTATTTTCAACCGTAGGGTTTAAAAGTTGGAATAAGAAATGCAGCTTTGATGTGCATATTGGTAAACCAAACAGTGTTCATAATCAATCAAGACGAAATTGTGAAGATTTATTGAGACAGAGACAATCCATTCAAAGTACATTTGCTAAACAATCTGATCAACAAAAGTTAGAATATCGTACTCGTTTGGAAGCTGCAATTAATGTGATAAGATATCTTTTGAAGCAAGGATTGTCATTTCGGGGCCATCGTGAATATGTATCCTCTTTTAATAGAGGTAATTATATTGAACTCCTTATTTGGTATGCAAAGCTATGTGATAATATTGACGATGCATTTAAAAAATCTCCAAAGACTAATCAACTAACTTCTCCACATATTCAAAAGGATATTATCAATGCATGTAAGATTGAAACAATTAAGTGTATAATTGAGGATTTGAATGATGATCACTTTTCCATCTTAGTTGATGAATCTCGTGATGTGTCATGTAAGGAGCAAATGACTATTGTCTTACGATATGTTGATAGAAGGGGAAGTGTGATGGAGCGACTTCTTGGTATTGTTCATGTTCGTGATACTAATGCTTTGTCTTTAAAGAATGGAATTATTGGTTTACTTGCTCAACATTCTTTAAGTCAATCTTATATACGTGGACAATGTGATGATGGAGCAAGTAATATGCAAGGTGATATAAATGGGCTAAAAGTTTTGATGCAACAAGAAAGTAAAGGTGCTCATTCTATTCATTGTTTTGCTCATCAACTTCAATTAACTTGTGTTGCGGTTTCTAGAAAATGTGATGAAGTGCAAGAACTTTTATTGTTGGTTTCTGATATACTAAATATGGTGGGAGCTTCTTTCAAGCGTAGAGATGAACTTCGCGAAGCTCAAGCAAAAGAAATTGAAGAGGCATTACACAAAGGTGAACTTGAAACTGGTAAGGGCTTGAATCAAGAATTAGGTCTTGCTAGAGCAGGCGATACTCGATGGGAATCTCATTACAAATCTTTTAACAATTCTATCCTCATGTTTGGTCCTATCATTGATGTACTTGATGCTATTGTTGTTCATGCTCGTTTTGAAGAGAATTGTAGGGCAAAGGGATATCTTATATCATGTTTAACATTTGATGTTGTCTTTATGTTGCATTTCATGCGCATTGTTTTAGCAATCACAAATGATCTAAATGCTGCTTTTCAAAAGAAAGAGCAAGACATTGTGAATGCCATGTTACTTGTTGGAGTGGCAAAACATCGATTGCAACAACTACGAGATGAAGGCTGGGATTCACTTATGAATGAGGTATCTAAGTTTTGTATCAAATATGATATTTTGATACCTAAATTTGATGAGTTGTATGTTATCCGTGGAAGATCACGTCGTAGAATTGCTGAGTATACTTTTTTACATCACTATCGAGTTGAAGTATTTTGTAAAATTATTGATTGGCAACATCAAGAACTCAATAATCGCTTTGATGAGGTGACTACTGATTTGCTTCTTGGAATTGCTTGCTTGAACCCAGTTGATTCTTTTACTAACTTTGATATTGAAAAGATATTGAAATTGGCTGAGTTATACCCTGATGATTTTGATAAATACTCTATAGTTGACCTTCGCTTTCAACTTGAAAATTACATTGTTGATGTTAGGGACCATGATAAAAGATTTTTCGGTCTTAAGGGACTTGCTAATCTTTCCAAGATACTCGTAGAGACGAAGAAGCATGGAACTTATCCTCTTGTGTTTCGACTAGTTAAATTTGCTTTACTTTTGCCGGTGGCTACTGCTATAGTTGAGAGAGCTTTCTCCGTGATGAAGTTGATTAAGACTGATTTACGAAATCGAATGGATGATGATCTTTTGAGTGGTTGTTTGGTGCCTTATATAGAGAAAGAAATACTTAGTACTATCTCCAATGAGGCTATTATGAATACATTTCAAAATATGAAAACTCGTCGGGGAGAGTTGTAGTATTTTACTTGATTTATGTTTTATTAGTATGTTTTAAATAGTTTTTATTAATATAGTGTTGTTATATCAATTATTTATTATTTATTTATTTTTAAATATCGACACCACTTACAAAATATCCTGCGTACGCCACTGGTACACCTTTTTATGATCTTCATTCTTATTTATCTTTTTTCTCTTTTTTTTGACTTTTTTTTTTAATTTCTTCAATTATCGTATTTTGTAAAATCATCTCCTTAACTCATAGTTCTTTAATAAATAAATTCATAACTTTCAAGCTTTTCATATTCATAACTTTCAATTATTTAATATACAAATTTGTAATATCTTAAAATCATCTTAATAGAAATTTATTTTGAGGTATATGCACCTTTCACTATAATTGTCTTCTTTATTAGAGTTATAAATTTATAATATATATTCATGTAACTCATAGTTCTTTAATAAATAAATTCATAACTTTCTAGCTTTTCATATTCATAACTTTCAATTATTTAATGTACAAATTTGTAACATCTTAAATCATCCTAATAGAAATTTATTGTGAGGTATATGTACCCTCCACTATAATTGTCTTCTTTATTAGAGTTTATAATATAGATTCATGTATTCTTCCACCTTCAATTTTGCACGGACGATCTCCACGTGCCCAACTTATACTCAATCTCATGTCAATGCATGTGTACAATATGATTTCAATAAAAGGGGACGATGAAACATCTCAATAAATCAAATGTCGCTATGACATATAATCACCTCAATTATCACAAATATATGGGTTCAATAACGAAACACAACCACGCAAAAGAAACCAAGTCACTAATACATCAGCTAATGCCCATATGCTTTGGCATTCTCATATTACAATCTATCATACTATAGTAATAAACTTTCCCTTTAATAACACCGGTACTCGTACCAATGCCCATCACACCATTGGTACGAGACCCCCATCTTTCGCCCTTACCCATTGTCTATTCCATTTTTAATCTTTAATTAGGAAAACGTCCTTCAACGAAGTCTAAAAATCTTAACATACCTTGAATGCCGAACACGTGTCACAAATCCTTAAGATTTTGTCTTTCCCTTTCGTAAAGCTTCAGAATGTTCCCAATCTATCAAACATGCAATATTCGTAAGCAATGAGTCCATAGACACTCATGTTACTATAGATCTAGCCTAGATCCAAAATTCCTCTAATCTATAATTAAATTCATAAAACTTGGTGCCAACTAAATATTACAAGTCTCATATTCCTAAACTTTAAGCCTAGGATTAAGTCTCACTTTATCAAGATATCATAAATCTAATGGTATTCATATAATACCATACACCTAATATTTAATTACCTATCTTGATATACCAAAAATTAAATCATAGTATGATAAGTATACACATAATCTAGAAAAGAAGTAAATACCACGGCCAAAACAGTATGTTACTCGCTAGAATTACAATTTGCAGAGCTCACTATACTCACTCTATTTACTCCAAAATCATCATTACCCACTCATTGGTCTTCTTATCCAATAATTAGACTAATCATTGACAATCATTAGCTAATGATTGACTATCAAAAAAATTGCTCAAATTTGACTAACCCTACAACGTGACCAACAACAACAATGACTTAATTATAACCCATAATATAATATTCTCTTCCTAAGATAAGATCAATGCATCACTTTATTCATATACCTTAGAATTTAGCTACATATTCATTGGATTGAGGATTCAAGTTCTCACCTGAATGGTTCGTTCTCCTATGTCGTGCCCGCCGCAGGTAAGTTTTCGTATACTATTTTTTTGCTTCTTCTTATTTTCTTTCTTTAGAAAATAGTTATGAATTATAATGTTAAACCCCACTATTTATTTTTTTTTATCTGTGGGCCAAGTAAAATATGGTATTAATTAAATTATAGACTTGACCCATTAATATCAACTAAATAATTAATTATTTAACAAAATGTTCATTAACTAAATAACCATAGTTAAACAAATAGTCCAAAATTTCCATTTAAAATTTACGAGAAGGATCTTCTATGAAGGAAGAGTTCAAGTGCTCAAAACGATTTTTAAAAAAAAATATATAGAATTATATTTTTTATGAAGAGGATTAATTTTATCTTTATCAAACTTTATATATATGTTGAAATTTGTTTATCTATACGTTCATTTGTGGCAATGCACGGAGGCAAGACATGTATTCATAGTTACAAACAAATGTTTTATTCATTTCAAGTTACATTATTAATTAAATTTTTATAAGTTATGTTCTTGAAAGCTTAATTTATAGACTATCACCCATAGAACATTCCTGTCCAAATATTTCAATGATTTATTATATTCATGTGGATTCCTTTTTAAAATTCATATAAATTGACATTTTAAATTCATATTCAATAAGAAAAATTTTCAAAATTTACCTAGTGTAATTTCAAAATATTACTACTATATTTATTAATATTTATGAAAGTGAATTTATTTTATTCACAAAAAAATCAAAGTAAAAAAATTTATAAAATGAAAAATTAAATTTCACTAATAAAGTATTACAAATCTAGGTAGCTAATCAATTCAGCTACTAACATGTTTCAAATATTGAATATTTGTTTATTTGTTTGTATAGCTTTTGCCAAAGCAATTATATCTACATGTTTATTTATACTAACAATAATCCTAGTGAAATAATAAATACTTCTTCATCTTTAACAAGAATGCAAAAGCCTCATGTTCGAGTCCTTGTATATCACACACAACATAAATTGAAAATCCATTCTGGAGCCCTAATTTCCGACCCGTTTCCTCTGGTCCCAAAACTTTCTTCAGCCTAAAACCCTACTGGTAAACTCCCCTTTGTTTGTATGAACGATTTCTAAACTTAATTTCCCAATTGACAGGCAGAAAGGATTAAAATCCTCTTGAACTATTGTTTCCCTTTACAATTACGACTCTTCATTGTTTTTGCAGAAGCGAGGAGTGTTTAGAATGGACGGTAGCAGCAGCAAAGCATCAGTTCAGCAGCTGACGGCGGAGGCAGCTGCACAGCTACAGGAAGGCATCGGTTTGGTGCTATCTAAATGGACTGCTCTGCAGATGGCTATTGAGAACGAGTGGGGTGGCCGAGACAGTCGTGAAAAATCTAATCAACTCAATGTTGAGATTTTTTCCGCTTTCGCACAATCCAAAGGTATTTCCAATTGATTAATATGCCATCCGTGTATTCAATTTATTAGGTACTGAAGTTCAAGAATCAATTTTTTTTTTTAAAAAGCATTCTTTTTGGAAGAAACTGAAAAGGGAGATAGCATAGATTGAAAAGGAGGGAGTAGCATATTAAAGCCAATCACAGCTGCTTATATTTCTTTGTTTCCTCCCTTCGATTATTTGATTAAAGTATTTGCTTTTCATTTTTTATGCAGAAAAAGTATACATGGATGATATAGAAGAAATTCTAGATGAGTTCATGATATCTCTAAAAACTGAAGTCGATGATAACAGCTTTGAGGAGGTACAGTGGGAACCCCTTGTCAGTGTAATTTGTATTCTCATTGTTGTGCTTTTTGGCTGTTAGCTTAACTCAAAAGATTGCTAGGAATGATTTCATGCAAATAATATATATATATATATGAATTCCCGTGTTTGAACTTGGATATTTAATCTTCTGTTTAGCTTAATTATAAATTATTTGCAGTCGGAAGTTTGAACGATAAAAGAGAAGGTATGTATTGAAGTTCTGCCTATGGTTGTTGAGTATTGTAATTCTTTGAAAAAATACGTGCTCATCCAATGAGAAACCGGTGTTTTGCTTTGTAGGTTAGAAGGTTGAAGTCTCTAATCTATCTCTCTAAAAGAAAAGAGGAGAAAGATTGAGGCTTTAAAAATGTAGGCTGGTCTCTCCGTCCTCAAGTGGTTTTCTATGGTTCAATTCCTCATAAGGAGCAATCTGTAGATATTGAAATAACTGTTCAAGCAATCAAAGTTCTAGATGATGCTTGTTGGGTTCTAAGGCCCATTTACAGTTTAGAAATTTGTGGCTATCAAGGTTTTCTTGGTGCTGAACATTCTCGGTTTTACACTCTTGGTTATGAAGAACAGGTGATGTTAGAAGGGCCAAGACCTTTTTGTTCCCAAATCAATCAATAAATTAATTATTTCTCTATATTGGACAAAATTGGGGTCAGTTATATGAATCATTTGTAATCACTCTGCTCTATTCAGACCTAAATCATCAAATAATATCTTGCTTAGAGATTTTTTTTGTTCAGTGTGATCCATCATGCATTTCTGTAAGGTTCTAGAGTCAAATCTGATGTATGCTTCTTTAACAAGTAATATTTGTGATCTGTATCAGGTTGCAGAAAAAATGATGTATATGCATGAAGAGTGTCTGGAAGGGAATTTCAATTCAATCAAAGTGTTAAGAGAAACAAATGTTGGGAGGAGACCTGCTACTTATGTCAGACAAGTAAGCATCCCTTTTTATTGGCATAAGGTTGTATCTTATCATATGTATAACAAATAATAATAAAGAATAACTAGTATGTTGGGTGAGTTATTTATGTAAGTATGTTAGGCCTTAATTCATATTCATTACAAATGAAGCCTGGGCATATCAGGTATTTGACAGAAGTAACTGTATGAGATGAAGGTTTGTGGGTTATGCACTTGTGTTGCTCGTTCTTAGGAAATAGGAACTTGAGAAGAACTAAAAGGGTACCTTCAAGATATGCAACCACTTTGTAACATAACAAGGACAGTGCTCATTCTCACATATGAAAATGATTGTTAGGATGTGCATGTTACCTAACATGGTAGTATATTGATCAATCTACTACTCTTTGACCCCAAATCGGTTAGGGTTCACTATATGAATTCTATCTGACTAGTCAAGTAATCATTTTATTAATGTAAACCAACAGTAGGAAATGCTGAATATGTACAGTGCGCAAGAGGGAAGAATTTCAATTCCATATCTAATTCCAGTAAGGAATTGAGAAACTCTAAACATCTACACAATATACATCAGCCTGTTGCACCACAAATATAGCAAAACCAAACATTTATATTTCACTAAAGGCGGTCTCCTTTTTCCCATCGAAGTATCTTTGGTTTCTTTCACTACTCACCAGCCACCAAATACACAAAACCAGCTCTGTGACAATGTAGTTGTTCTTGGCATACAATATTTTACCTAAAACAAATTCCAGGTCAAGTCCCACTGCTGGTTGGTAATCTTGCAGTGAATGAGAACCCAATCATATATGTTCATTCACGTTCGAATAAAAGTATCTGTGCAAGTGTGCATACAAGTAACATTGTTAGTGTTACTTCTTAAGTTCCCTAGTTTTTCAAGAGGAAATATAGGGGGGATTTGTACTATATGTTGGAGAAGGTAAGGTGTATTTTACAAATAATACGGCACGAAGGATCTGTTGTTAAAGCTGTACAAAATCAGCAAAGGAGCACCAAAAAAATGGAGAGCATCAAGTAGTCCTGTAGTGATTTTATAACCTGTGCCGCTATTTCAACCTCATTTACATATTCCAGTCCACACCAAAGCAAAAATATATATACAATTAGCCTTTATTTTGTGAATGGAGTTGTCACTTGTTGACATATTCGTATCACCTTCTATTTCCTTCATTCCATATAGTCCACCATGTGCAAGCAGGTACATGTTCCTCTAGAGAAGCTTTGCCTCCCTAGATCCCTATCTTAACCAACATCTCAAAAGGTTACCTGTTGTCCTTGGCATAACCCATTGCAGCCCAATCATATTCAAAAAGAAAAGCCAGAATCATGCAGTAACATAACAATGCAAAAACAAATGGCAATTGCCTTCTGCTTGACTGCCACAGAGAAAACATTTGCTAGTTAGGACAATCCCTCTCTTTTGTAGATTCTCATGAGTCATGTGTAAGACAAGCTTATTGCTCAGTATCCATGGGAAACATGCAATCTTGATGGGCATTTTTGGACCTTTAACTTTGTCTTTATGGCCAAGGCTTTGCTAGATTATCCACCTTTATAAGATACTTGTAGCAAGAACTCACAGTGAACATCAATTTGCTGTTGGATTTCCATGTAATGATCCTCTATATCTGACAGCTGCAGATTCATGCTCAACAGATTAAACATTTCAGAGTCCTAGTTACATCCAAATCATTAAATTTTCTCTGAAGTTGATGTTCCACACCCATTGATTCTAAGTCAGCCAGTAAGGAAGTGTTGTTTTCTGCTATGGTAAATAAATCAGGGAATAAGTCCATCAAAGGGCCCGCATATGGGATTACACTTGGTATGTTGTTGTTGTTCAAGTCCATCGAAGGGCCATGACCAGCCCAATGATCCATCCAAAAAGCAATTATTCTGCCATTACCAACTTTAAACCAATTTTAGCATTAAAGCAAGGTCAAAGATATCTGATACCCTTCCAAACAGAAATGCCGCATGGTGTTCTAACTTCTAACATCACTGGAACACCAGTATCCTTCAACACCATATTTGTTTTTAATGACACACATCCACTATGAGTCCACCTCATGTTAAACCTCTATTGCCACTTCATTAACAAGCCTTAGTGGACAGAGTTACTCGATAGCTGTGCTGGTGGGAGATAGTAGGTACCTAAATCTATGAGAAATTGGTCTTTCTTTCAACCCAGTCATACCATGCATCTGAATCTGTAATAAATTCTGAAATATCTTAAGATTTGTTCCCAGTTGTGAAGTAAATTTTCCTACCTGTAATTGTTGTAGTTATTCTATTGAAATGACACTTTCCTCTTCTGGGATGGGAACATTATTATAATACTTTCACTTGCTAATTATTAGTCGAGAGTTCTTCCAAAACGACGGTGTTCCTGAATTTTCTCTTTAGGAGTTGTGTGAAATGTCGTGAACTTTCTCCAGCTGAGATCCTCTTATATTATTTTTAGCAGCCCCAAAATAAATTCCCGTCTCAGTATGATTCCGGTGATATCTTGACCAAATATCATTCCCAAGTGGAAAGTGCCTTATATTGAAACTATTGCTGTCTTGAATATTGCCCGTGTAATGCATCTTTCTTCCTAATTAATTACTGGCAAATATGCTTTAGAAAATCTCTATAAAAAAAGTAAATACTTTCATAGATTTAAGTGAACAATGAAACTTTCCAGGATGCTAGCGATGACGATGACGATGACAATAGTAATGATGGGGGTGACAGAAATGAGAACTTGGGCAACAATTCATCTGATATGGAAATTGATTCTATGGAAACCCAGTCAAGTTTGGGTCAGGATATGATAGTTGAACCCGTGAGAAAGCAGCCAGCTGAAGTGGACCCAGACGGGTGGACAACAGTATCTACAAAGCGCAACAAAGGTAGATGGAATTAAAGCACTACAGACCCATGGGGGTAAAAAAGAAAGGAATTAAATCCTACTACTCCAGTCGTATACAATTTTTTTGTTCCCTAGCCTTAAAAATGAAGGAATTTTGGAATATTAGTGAAATAGTATCATAGAAGTCGTAATTATTGTGATTGTACTTTGGATTTTCTTCCTTGTTCGTCCATGAATTTTCCACCAATTTTCTTATGAATTTTGTGTTACTGGGGCCTCATTGATGTTGCTGCTTTAATGTAATACAACTTTACCTGATAAACAATTTTAATACAACTTTATATCAAATGGTTATTAAAGCTAAAATTATGTCATATATGGTAATAAAAATAAAATTACACTTAAAAGCGTAATTAATCAAATAAAATATATTATTTATGTAAAAATTCCTTTTTCTTTTTACCCACCTGACCATCTAATTAAAACTCAAGTCTTCTCTTATAATATACTCCTTCTAGTCCATTATATAAATGAATAATTGAAATATATTTTTTATGATTTGAAATGAATGAATTTGACAAAGTTTAAAATTTTAATTTTTTCCTTCAAAATTACCCTTCTTATTGGAGAGATTTTCAACTAATTGCAAATCACAAACAATGACTCTCTGCTTTTAAAAAGTGTTTGATAAAAATTAAAATGATAATATTGACAAATTAACATTAGATTATAATGTCTTTATTGTCTTTCATAAGAAGTGTAACAATTCATTTATATTAAATTGGAGGCGGTAATGAGTTAATGTTTGACCATTATTTTTTGAGAATTTCTCTAAAAAATCTCTTCAACATGTTTGATCATAAAATTTGATTAGATTTTAAAAATCTAAAGTTCAAATATTTTCAAGTAGCCAAAAACTTGTTCAAAATTTTAAAAACTCAACATTTTAAATTTTAAATTGAAAATCTTTGGCCAGCTAAGCCAAGGTGATTTCTATGTGTGCAAAGAAGATGTTATAGACGGTGAAAACTCAAAATTTTCAATTTTAAATTCAAAATTAATACTATTTGAGAAGTGCAAAATTGTTACTAGCGAAGTCGATAATTTGTGATTTGCACCCCTAATATATGCATTCTTTTGTAATTTATACCTTATTCTATTATTTTTAATGATTTGCATCCTAATCTCCTTAATTTTTTGCAAATCCATAAGAAGTTTACTTTTAAAACTTTTTTCAAGGTAGAGAAATTAACAAGTTATTATATTTGTTACAATTTAAAAATATAATTAAATTACTTTCTTGTCAACAACATAAGTGATTGCTCTGGTCTTTTGTTTCTTAATATACGTATAGTCTACAGAGCCAGAAAAACAAGCATTCTCACTTAAAAACAAAAAAAATTCACCCAACAAAAAAAAGAAAGAAAGAAGAGAAACCACACAATTTTAAATTTGCTTTTAATAACTTACATAGATCAGAAATATCAGCAGGTTGGAAGTAATAATTGTTTAATCGAAATAATTGCTTAATCAAAATAAAAAAAATTATCTGCAAAATTTGATGGTGTCCCATACGAGAGAGAGATTAATGTTGAGACTAAAGCATAAGAAAAGTACTAGAAACAAAGGATTGTTCTTCATTTTCATGAAGAAAAAAAAGCATTAAATGACTTGTATTCAATATTGCTTTTATTTTTAGTTTAAATCACTTTTTATTTTTCTATATATATAATTCCTTATTTTATCATAGTAAATAATCCAAAAAGAGAATTCTTTATGATTTTGTAAAAAGCTAAGGAAATTAGAGTGCAAAATCATTAAAAATAAAAAAATAAGGTGTAAATCATAAAATTATGTACAAAATCTTTATTCTTTCTCCTGCTAGGTTTTTTATTTATTAGCATGGACTGTTTTTAACATTCATTGAATTCCTTTTTTTTTTTTGGTCTCAATTTGAGTTCATGGCAGGAATATGAAAAGATCCTACCAAACGTGGAAGGCTTTATGGTAAAAATTGAAATTAGTTTCCTGCGAGGAACATATAAAGACAAATTTAAATTAATTAGTGAAGTGGATTATTTATAAAAAAAAAATTGAAATTAGTATGAGCTTTTTGCCTACATATAAATCTTACATTCAGAGTCAAGAATGTTCAAAATTTTAGTATATACTGTAGAACCTCTCTAAAAAATATTTTCTTCGGTCCTTATTTGGGCTAGTAGAAAAAATTATCGACTTTGATAAGATAGTAAGATAATATATTTTTTGAAGATCCTTATATAAATATATGGCCCCAATAATATTATAAATTAATAATTCTATAAATATAAAAATATTTATGACAATTTAGTGAAATATGATTTTAGTATTTTTTTTTTAATTTTGTTAAAATTTAATTATAGTTGAAACTCATCTCTAACTTTTCTTATTACATCCAAAAGTTTCGATTTTGTATTCTCGAACTGCACCAAAAAATTGTGAAGAGTTCTAGACGTGATAAATGTTTCCTTATGCCTAAGTGGTTCGAAATATATTGTATCGTCTTCAACATTGTTTCTTGGATAATATCCACAATTTCTTCTAAGTTCTGAATCTCTGAACATGTATTGCGGTAATCGAGATTATCAATAATGACCTCAAATTCATGAATGTCTTTTTCACAAGAGGGTTCATTTAAATTTCTTGAGGCTTCAACCCTCGAACGTTGTAATAAAAAATAATCTTCTTTGGATCTTGAAAACACTCTTTAAATTAATAAATATAAATTTATAAAGTACTCCTTCCGTCCCAATTTATGTAGTATCTTTCGATTTCGAGATTCAAACAACTTTACCTTTGACTGTAGTTTTTTTTAAAATATCTTTATATATATTTTGAATTGTCAATTATAGTGACTTATATTATTTTTTACCTTTGACTCCGATTTAACTTAAATTCCCTTATTCATTATTATAAAAACCTAAATAACTTTTTTATAAAAAGAACAATGCATAAGAAATTTTTTTATAGTTCAGTTAGTTATCTAGCTAAAAATTCGATTTCCCACCTCGCAGTCCTTTTTTCTAAAATAAAAATAAAAAGAACAACTCAAAGAGATGATAACACCCTATTGCTATTATTGACGGGGGGCTCCAACACGTGTTAAAGGTTTCCACTTTAAACTTTACAATAATTTTTTTTTTTTTTTGCTTTAAAAACTTTACAATTATTGATATGCTGATTCCACATATTTCAATCTTTTTTCCAAACTCTTCCATAATAACTGATGACTACGTAAAAACGTGTTTTCTACAATTCTTACCATTCTTTCTATCGAAAAATATCTATTTTCACAAATATTTTGATTGAATTGATGAGAAAAGAAAAAATAATAATATTATAATATAAAAAGTTAGAAATTTTTTCACTATTTCAGTGATAATCTATCCTGGTGGAAAAAACGTTTTCTTTCTAGAAGTATAACTAAAAACATTTGCTAGTATTACTTATCTTGAACTCTTAATTGACATTTATTTTGAAATAATATTTTTGAGGTAAAGTAATCTATATCTATATATATAATAAAAAAGAAACACAGACAAGGTGATACGACACATCTCTATGATCTCTATTCCTATTTATCCTTTTTCTCCTTTTTTTTCTTATTTTTTCATTAAATAATTTATTTATTAATTAAAAAATTCAATCATCTAAATATATCTAATGAGTTACAAAAAACCTTCATTATTCTAATTATATCTAATGAGTTACAAAAAAACCTTTATCTATTTACATTCTCTACTTAAATGACACGTTTCTTCAACTTCTTTCAAACTAAATCCATTCTCGAGCCCTAATTTCCGACCCGTTTCCTCTGGCCCAAAAACTTTCTTCAGGCAAAAGCCCTACTGGTAAATTCCCCTTTTTTTGTATGAACGATTTCTAAACTTAATTTCCCAATTGACAGGCAGAAAGGATTAAAATCCTCTTGAACTATTGTTTCCCTTTACAATTACGACTCTTCATTGTTTTTGCAGAAGCGAGGAGTGTTTAGAATGGACGGTAGCAGCAGCAAAGCATCAGTTCAGCAGCTGACGGCGGAGGCAGCTGCACAGCTACAGGAAGGCATCGGTTTGGTGCTATCTAGATGGACTGCTCTGCAGATGGCTATTGAGAACGAGTGGGGTGGCAGAGACAGTCGTGAAAAATCGAATCAACTCAATGTTGAGATTTTTTCCGCTTTCGCACAATCCAAAGGTATTTCCAATTGATTAATATGCCATCCGTGTATTCAATTTATTAGGTACTAAAGTTCAAGAATCAATTTTTTTTTTTAAAAAGCATTCTTTTTGGAAGAAACTGAAAAGGGAGATAGTATAGATTGAAAAGGAGGGAGTAGCATATTAAAGCCAATCACAGCTGCTTATATTTCTTTGTTTCCTCCCTTCGATTATTTGATTAAAGTATTTGCTTTTCATTTTATGCAGAAAAAGTATACATGGATGATATAGAAGAAATTCTAGATGAGTTCATGATATCTCTAAATACTGAAGTCGATGATAACAGTTTTCAGGAGGTACAGTGGGAACCCCTTGTCAGTGTAATCTGTATTATCATGAAAATATTGTTAGGAATGATTTCTTGTAGACAGGGAAATTAAGTGGAACAGTTTTTTTATATATATATAGTTGTTTTCATGAATGTTAAGAGTTCCTGTGTTTGAACTTGGATATATCATCTTTTTGTTTAGTTCAATTATAAATTATTTGCAGTTGAATGTTTGAACAATAAAAGAGAAGGATTATATTGAAGTTCAGCCTATCGTTGTTGAGTATTGTGATTCTTTGAAAAAATATGTGCTCCTTCAATGACTAACTGTGGATTACTGGAGTTTAGCTTCGGAAGATTGAGGCTTTAATCTCTCTCCCTCTCTCTCAAGAAGAGAAAAAGTAAATAGGAGAAAAGATTGAGGCTTTACAAATGTAGGCTGTTCTCTCCCTCCTCAAGTGGCTTTCTATGGTTCAATTCCTCATAAGGAGCAATCTGTAGTTATTGAAATAACTGTTCAAGCAATCAAAGTACTAGATGATGCTTGTTGGGTTCTAAATTCCATTTTTTCGCAGTTTTAGAAATTTGTGGCTATCAAGGATTTCTTGGTGCTGAACATTCTCGGTTTTGCACTCTTGGTTATGAAGAACAGGTGATGTTAGAAGGGCCAAGACCTTTTTGTTCCCAAATCAATCAATAAATTAATTATTCCTCTATATTGGACAAAATTGGGGTCAGTTATATGAATCATTTGTAATCGCTCTGCTCTATTCAGACCTAAATCATCAAATAATATCTTGCTTAGAGATTTTTTTTGTTTAGTGTGATCCATCATGCATTTCTGTAAGGTTCTAGAGTCAAATCTGATGTATGCTTCTATAACAAGTAATATTTGTGATCTCTATCAGGTTGCAGAAAAAATGATGTATATGCATGAAGAGTGTCTGGAAGGGAATTTCAATTCAATCAAAGTGCTAAGAGAAACAAATGTTGGGAGGAGACCTGCTACTTATGTCAGACAAGTAAGCATCCCTTTTTATTGGCATAAGGTTGGCTGTATCTTATCATATGTATAACAAATAATAATAAAGAATAACTAGTATGTTGGGTGAGTTATTTATGTAAGTATGTTAGGCCTTAATTCATATTCATTACAATTGAAGTTTTGGCATATCAGATATTTGACAAAAGTTAACTGTATGAGACGAAGGTTTGTGGGTTGTGCACCTGTGTTGCTCGTTCTTAGGAAATAGGAACTTGAGAAGAACTAAAAGAGAACCTTCAAGATATGCAACCACTTTGTTACATAACAAGGACAGTGCTGGATTTCCTCATTCTCACATATGAAAATGGTTGTTAGGATGTGTATGTTACCTAACATGGTAGTATATCGATCAATCAGCTACTATTTGAACCCAAATTAGTTAGGGTTCACTATATGAATTCTATCTGACAAGTCAGCTAATCATTTTATTAATGTAAACTAACAGTAGGAAATGCTGAATATGTACAGTGTGCAAGTGGAAAAAAATTCCACTCCGTATCTTATTTCAGTAAGGAACTGATAAACTCTTTTTTTTTTTTTTTAGTGAAATAAAACTGATAAACTCTAAAAGTGTGTCTACCTCATATATATTAGCCTTTTGCACTACTAATATAGCAAAACCAAACATTTATATTTCACTTAAGGCAGTCTCCTTTTTCCCATCGAAGTATCTTTGGTTTCTTTCACTACTCACCAGCCACTAAATACATCAAACCAGCTCTGAGACAATGTATTTGTTCTTGGCATACACCATTTGACCTAAAACAAATTCCAAAATCAAGTCCCACAGCTGGTTGGCAATCTTGCAGTGAATGAGAACTGATTTATATCTATCCATTCACGTCTGAATAAAAGTATCTGAGCAAGTGTGCATACAAGTAACATTGTTAGTGTTACTTCTTAAGTTCCCTACTTTTTCAAGAGGAAATATAGGGGTTTTTTTTTGTACTATATGTTGGAGAAGATAAGATGTATTTTATAAATAATACGGCATGAACGATGTGCTGTTAAAGCTGTACAAAATCAGCAAAGGAGCACCAAAGAAAAAGTCAGCCTCAGGTAGTCCTGTAATGATTCTAGAATCTGTACCCCTATTTCAATCTCATTTACATATTCCAGTTCACACCAAAAGCAAAAATATGTATATACAATTAGCCTTTATTTTGTGAATGGAGTTGTCACGTGTCAACATATTCATATCACCTTCTATTTCTTCATTCCATATAGTCCACCACATGCAAGCAGGTATATGTTCGACTAGAGAAGCTTTGCCCCTATCTTAACCAGCATCTCAAAAGGTTACCTGTTGTCCTTGGCATAACCCAGCGCAGCCCAATCATATTCAAAAAGATATGCCACAATCATGCAGTAAAATGACAATGCAAAAACAAATGAAAATTGCTTTCTGGTTGACTGCCACAGAGAAAACATTTGCTAGTTAGGACAATCCCTCTCTTTTGTAGTTTCTCATGTGTAAGACAAGCTTATTGCTCAGTATCCATGTGAAACGTGTAACTTCGATGGTCGTGTTTGGACCTTTAAATTTTATGGCCAAGGCTTTGCTAGATTATCCACCTTTGAAAGATAGAACTCACAGTGAACATTACTTTGTTGTATGTTGTTATTCTATCGAAATGATCCTCTATCTGGCAGCTGCAGATTCATCCTCAACAGATTAAACGTTTCAGAGTCCTAGTTACATCCAAATCATTAAATTTCCTCTGAAGTTGATTTTACACACCGATTGATTCTAAGTCGGCCATTAAGGAAGTGTTGTTTACTGCTATGGTAAATAAATCAGGGAATAAGTCCATCAAAGGGCCCGCATATGGTATTACACTGGGTATGTTGTTGTTCAAGTCCATCAAAGGGCCATGACCAGCCCAATATCCATCCAAAAAGCAATTATTCCGCCATTACCAACTTCAAAACCAATTCTAGCCTTAAAGCAAGGCCAAAGTTATCTGATGCCCTTCCAAGCAGAAACTTCACTTGGTATTCTAATGCACTGGAACGCCGGTATCCTTCAACACCATATTTGTTTTTAATGACACACATCCACAGTGATCCCACTTCATGTTAAACCTCTACAGCCACTTCATTAACAAGCCTTAGTGGATAGAGTTACTTGATACTTGTGCTGGTGGGAGGTAACAAGTACCTGAATCTATGAGAAATTGGTCTTTCTTTCAACACACTCATACCATGCATCTGAACCTATAATAAGTTCTGAGTTATCGTAAGATTTGTTCCCAGATGCGAAGTAAATTTTCCTACCCGTAATTGGTGCATGTTGTTATTCTATTGAAATGACACTTTCCTCTTCTGGGATGGTAACATTATTATAATACTGTCACTTGCTATTTATTAGTCGAGAGTTCTTCCAAAATGGCGGTGTTCTTGAATATTCTCTTTAGCCCCAAAAGTGATGCTTGAAGAGTTCTATGAAATGTCTTGAACTTTTTCCAGCTGTCTCCTCTTATATTATTTTTAGCAGCCCCAAAATAATTCCCATCTCAGTATGATTCCAATGATATCTCTTGACCAATATCATTCCCAAGTGGAAAGTGCCTTATATTGAAACTATTGCTGTCTTGAATAATGACCGTGTAATGCATCTTTCTTCCTAATTATTTGCAGGCAAATATGCATTAGAAAATCTCTATAAAGAAAGTAAATACTTCCATAGATTTAAGTGAACAATGATTGATTTTATTGTTTACTTTTCCAAAACTTTCCAGGATGCTAGTGATGAAGATGACAGTAGTAATGATGGGGGTGACAGAAATGAGAACTTGGGCAATAATTCATCTGATATGGCAATTGATTCTATGGAAACCCAGTCAAGTTTGGGTCAGGATATGATAGTTGAACCCGTGAGAAAGCAGCCAGCTGAAGTGGACCCAGACGGGTGGACAACAGTATCTACAAAGCGTAACAAAGGTAGACGGAATTAAAGCACTACAGACCCATGGGGGTAAAAAAGAAAGGAATTAAATCCTACTACTCCAGTCGTATACAAATTTTTTGTTCCCTAGCCTTAAAAATGAAGGAATTTTGGAATATTAGTGAAATAGTATCGTAGTAGTCGTAATTATTGTGATTGTAGTTTGGTTTTGCTTCCTTGTTCGTCAATGAGTTTTCCACCAATTTTCTTCAAAGATACGATTATGTTCTAGCGTAACAATAAATTTTTGTATTTGAGTATACTGGGGCCTCATTGATGTTGCTTTAATGTAATTGCTATTCCAACTGTTTTCATCGCATAGAGTTAATGGCCCCCATAAAAGAATGATACTCCTTCAAGGTAACCAATTTGAGTGACTTTTCAGCAGTGCCCAGATGCTTCAAAATGGAGATTGTTTCACTCTATTAGTGTCATCAGATATTCATTTTTCCATGAACGAAGATTGATGCTGTTGATAATATTCATATATGTGTCTGGTACTCAGTTGCTTTTTGACCCAAAAATAGAGAGTAAGAATTGCACCTGGTAGCTAGTTTTGACCTTGTAACTTAATAATCCTGTATTGTCTAACTTTTACTTTATCGTTAGTGTTGGAAAAGTTCAAACAAAAACCTTATCTTACATTGTGTGTGTTTCCATCACTCCATGTGGTTTTTGCACAGGTCTCTGCTTCCACGAGCAAAATGGTTGAATAGTTTACTGTTTGAAATAGAGTAAAACAACCCAAAATCCCAAGATCTAATCCAGAATCACCTATTTGATTGACAAGGTTTTTCTTGTTGTACTTCTTGTTATCATTGCCGTCATGTGTTAGCCGTCAAGCTGCCGATTTCCCTCCTATCCTAATGACCTAGAGAGGGGATGGTCTCAAGGATCTCATCTTCAAGCACCAACCTTGAGAAGAAAGTGATGTATGAAATAAATTGAGAGCTTCCTGCCATACAGAGACTGAATTTGTGGTCCAAGTCATTTCGGGGCAAGCGGATCCTTTATGATGAAAAGGATGAGCTTCAAGGGACAAGGATGAGCTTCAAGGGACCGATTCGGGGGTTCTTGCAGAGTGGAACCATGCGGTACCAGACACGAGATAGATCTCCCAAAAAACAAGGCCACGCGCTAGGTCGAGTGGTCGCTAAAGCTTGCTTGTTAGTATAAAACTAGCGAAACCTCAAATTTCGGAATGCTACAGTTGGAAAATCTTTGGCATGATGTAAATGTTGTTGGATTAACAACGGAGTCAGAACAGTGGAACCTTTCCACACCTCTGAAGTTCTCTAATGCTTCCTGAACATTTCGATGATCAACATCTTAAGCCTGGTTTTGGCAGGCTGAGTATGATATATTGAGGATCACATCAAAGAGGAAAAACATGAAGATAGCAAAGGTAATTAGATAACCACACGTCTCATAGCAAATCTTGAGGGGTACCAACATGTAGATAAATATTTTGCTGAAAGGTCTAAACAGCACAACACAAAAGCCCAAAGGACTATAATTTACTGTTTTCTGGCATTCATCCTCAACATAACCAGAAACTAGCATAAGTTAGTTTTCTCCATCAACAGTGGCTTCGACAAAAGTTAACAAAAACCCAAGATTCATCACATTACACAACCAGAATTTTCCTTTAGTTTAGCAGAAGAACATTGAACTGCGAACATTCTTGTGAAGCCGCGGCAATGGAGGGACTAGAACACTACCAGCTGTTGAAACTCCACCATGGCTCGAGGTAGTCTCTGATATTTCATCAAACTTGATAAACTGTGCCACCTGTGCTGCTGCCAAGTGGGCATAACATATAGGTGCAACTGCTCAGAAAAAAAAAAAAGTTCATCAGATCAGAGCATAGTAGTAGGTAAGTGATGATATTCTATCTTTAACACCTTTAAAGCCAAGTAAGGAATCATAATTCCAGATTATTCTTACCAACAGAGATGGCTGTGGTACTTCTCTGATACCTGCAGTCAAGTAGCAGAAAAGATAAATAAAACCTCTCAAGGAAAGATTTAACAAGTAGTAAACATCCATTCATAGAAGGAGATTGCTTGCTTGCTTACACATAAGACAATGAATGGACCAGCTCTTGCATGTCATCTGCTGAGAATCCAATTTCATCATGCAGAATGTGGTAGTGTGTAGGTCTTGTTGTTCCCTGAATAGCAAAAAGATGACAGAAGCTCATCATAGAAGCAATTAATATGAAATTGCAGAGCAGACTCAGAAAAGAGATTTGGAAACTCACAATAGGTCCAGCATGAGCGCACATGTAGAAGTCATTGGTCTTTGGATGACAAATTGCATTGTCAATCACAGTCCCTGGCATAGGAAGATATTTCAAGGAAGTTTCTACAGAATCAATCAATCAAATCATACTCCACTAACAACACAAGCTAGGTAGCTAAAATTACAAACCAGGAGGAACATTATCCGGTGAGTTGGTCTGAAAAAATCTTGTGTGGTGGTTCTTTTGTGCAACAATGACAGTGAACTTTGGAGACCAATCTTCTTCCAGATGATTACAGGCCTAGAGAATACAGTTGTATTTTGTGATCAGAAAGAGATTAGGTTTCAGGGAAAAACTAAGCTGCAGTTACTGCACATTCAAACCTCGATAATCTGGTTGAGCTCAATGTTAATGACTTGGTTGAACTGGGACTCACTTACTCCATCTCTGTACATCAGAGACAACTTTATAATTAGCAATGATTACCTTTTAATGTGCAGTAATTAGAAGAAACCAAAAAATTATACATAAGAAACAGGTTTACTGAAATAATACCTGAAGATGATGATATGCTCAGGTTTCACATTTTTAGAACTTATGTAGAAGTCCCTCAGCAGCTCCCTGGAAACAGGACAAACTTCTTAAGCAACAAAATGTATACAAAAAAGCGTTTAACCACAAACAACTACATTGAGTCAGCAACTACCTGAAAAGGCCCTCATCTTCAGTATCTGATACTTTCTTGTACAGAGAATCTATCATTTCCAGCTTCGGTGACTGTGTACAAACAGCTGCTCGATAGCGTGAAATAAAGGGCCATTGTCTAGAGCTTACCACCTGGTGATCTCAAATCCATAAAGTCAGTGACAGTTTAAGACGAAGAGAAGTAAGCAGAGTGTAAAATGAGCAATAATCTTTTACTACCGCTGCAATGGATGGAGCATCTG
The DNA here is from genome assembly GCA_018342035.1 of Solanum appendiculatum. Classification (NCBI taxonomy): domain Eukaryota; kingdom Viridiplantae; phylum Streptophyta; class Magnoliopsida; order Solanales; family Solanaceae; genus Solanum; species Solanum appendiculatum. The sequence goes on from JAGDQO010001415.1 coordinate 512,229, forward strand.
CTCGTCCAGGTGAGCCATGAGAGACATCCATCCCAATAATGATAGTGGGGACTTTGGAAATCTGAGGTAGTGTAGGGGTAAGCTCCGTAGTCAAAAAGGAATTCATGCCACCCAGCTGCAAAGAAGCACCAGATATGGAAGAAGGGTTGAATCAATCAGGAGTCACTAATAATTGTTGTAAAAACTTTGTCAATTCAAATCTTGCCTTTGCATTGATTTTCAAGAGCACATTGGTAAGGTACTGATCATTGATCTTTGTAGGAGCAATGCATTGTGTAACAATTCCAAGATCAGCTAAATTCCTTTTCTTCCAGGGGCCTTCAATTTGGAAAATTACCAGAAAAAAAACGATTAAAAAAGATATACCAGCCATTATTATTATAAATAATAATTAAACATAAGATCCTGAAGAAACAAAGATTAGTTGGTTCTAAGGCAACAACCATAAAGGTCAGAGTTCTTTTTCTCTGGTAGAATGCATAGAAGGAACTGAGGTGGAGCTGGAAGTTTTGATTTCAATTCTTCTAACATTTTCTCAACTCTCACAGGAGCAGGATTTCGCCTGTACTGCTGATTCTCCTCAAAGATATGCTGATATGGTGGATTGATGAACTGCATCAGTGATGTAACCCGTTAATGATGCAGAAAATTGATTTTACACGAACACACACACACATATTGCACCCCAGAGTTGGAAAGGTACTTACAATTCCTTTCATTTTCCCACACCTTTGTAGATCCATACAAAGCTTACGAACATCACAACGGGCAGAAAAGTTCACAGCTGCCCAACGCTCAAGTTTGACCGGTTCAACCAATCGCTACGTTGGCAAGACTCAAATTAAAGGATGAGCATGGATTAATAATGAGGAGAAAGTAAAAAATGATGAGCAGGATACCTACCTTCTGGTTAAAATTCCATCTTCCATTTCTAGGAAACAAGTCTTGATCATCCCCCACCCTCAACTGTAGTAAAGTAATAAGAAATGTAAAGTCTTGTCAGTCATACATACTGTACAAACTCGAATTCTATAATCTACAGTGCAACCTGAGAAACATTTAGCAATTTAAAATGACAAGAGAACAACAACAGCAGTACATTGAATATTGACTATGTCACCTTTGGAGTTGGCAAGACACGACCTTCAACTTGAGTAAACTGATCATTGATTGAAATTCCAGCAGATCCAAGAAGAGGGTCAGCCTTATAGTTGCTGGTCTTTAGAGCCTGCTTGTTTACGTGATAGTGAAATGCATAGCTTGTATGAAATGAGTACAAGCTACAATTGATTCAAGAGCTTACATCGGTCAATGTTCTCATCCTTTCTTGGGGCTTTTGTCGGGATTTTTCTACAAGGGAAGCTCTTTGTAGATTGGAAAGGGCCTTGGTGTAGCGCTGCAGAGACAACAGAGAGCAAAGCTGACAAGACAAAAGGAAAAACTGTGAGGTCACAACCTTAAAAGTTGCATATATTAGCAGTTGTTAGTTGTCTAGTACCTCAAGAGGAATAAATGTTGGATGTTTTGGTTTCCCAACGTTAATGCAAGGAAAATCTCCAGAATATTGTAAAGGAACATGGCGATGATGGGTGAAATACTCATAAACAGTCGTCTCAACCTCTTGCACTCCCCCATCCCCATTTTTCTGCTTTAACGTGAAACTGAAATGCAAAACAACTGAGATTGAATATGTGCTCGATAACAAATCAGTCCAGAAAATGTGAAAAGGCAAAATGGATTCATAATGAACAAACTGACGTCTGCTCTCTGCAAGGCTTATCAGTTAGGCCAGTGATTTTGTATTCCCTGTTTGAAGGGCTGGTCTTGATCCTAAGACTCTTCAGAGTCCTCTTTGCCTGGACAGAGGAGCAAATATGAAAATTTAGAAGTTACTGTTGCAAGGAAAAGAGAATAACTAATAGTTACCTTGGACCAATCAATCTGGTAAGGATCTCTTGCATTCTGATTTGCAAGAAGGAAATCTATCACTGCTCCTGGCTTCACAATCATTGTGGTTGACACATCTGCAAATTAAAAAACCTTAAGATAGTGATACGGGGGTGAGAAAATGTAGTGATTTTCTGGATAACAATTTACCCATGTTCAATGAAAGGCCTCCCTGCGTGGCCCGGAAGCTTGCATGGAAACCTCGGCATCCTGAAACTCCTCCACCAAGATCAACAAAGTTTCGAGGCTCATTGTGAAAAAAAGATTGGCGCACAATAAGGCAGCCCCTGTAACGAAAAACCGCACGAGTTTTAGAAAACCAGAATAAGTTATCACTTATCAGAGCAGAAAAATAAGCAATTCCATACCGTTTGGCAGCATGCTGCCTCAGAATTATGTCAAGCACTCTCACTGCCTCTTGATACTGTTCAGAATCTTGTCCCCGGAGTGCATTTGCAATGGCTTGCATAGGTATTTTTGCAGCATACTTAATTACCACTTTGTATGCCTTTGACCATGGCTGCTTCTTTGATCTTTTCCTGTCAACATCACCGGGGCTCCCTCCAGGGCTGCCTCGAGTAGTTCTGTACACATGAAGCAAACTTTAGCTGATAAATACCATTGGATTATATTACGACAAAAGCATATAATAGAAATGCACAAAGAAATTTAACACTACTGCACCTAGATGAAGAGATATCCTCCAGGACAACATCAAACTCAAACTTGTTCCCAGGCAGTGCACCAATAGTGAACAAGCTCTTCTCCCCATCATAAGCAAAGTCTTTGCCAGCTAGCTCCATTGAATATGTTTGGTGGACCTTGTCAAGGACTTTTCGTCCAATTCCTTTCACCTCTACAGGGTTTCCATCTTCATAATTTATAGCAACCTGAGGCAATAATGACCATTATTATCTAGTGCAGTTTGAAATATATCAAGCCAAACACATAGCATTGCACATTGTATTGGGCTCAATGAAATTGAATGTAATATGAATAGATGAAAGCTTACACTATAGTGGAAGAAGTGCCCATCAGAGTTGTTCATCCCTACTTTGAAATGGTTGGTAAGTAAGCGAATCTTTTGTCCTTTTGACCCAGTTCCTTGTCGAGCCATAGGAAGACGGTTTGATTTTGTTGCTGTACCTTCATCTTTTGAAGAGGCCATTTTGAATAACCTAGGACCAAAGGAAATATACTCAATTCATTGATTTATTCAGAGAAGGTTAAAGCAACAGTAATGGAATTGTAAGTGCCATTAGCTTTATAAAATGATACAGTATCATCTTTGAGGTGTGAAAATACATAGATATAATCTACTCTGCTTTATATATCCGGTCACGCAGCATACATGTATGCACAGACACATAGAGGCACATAACATATACCAAAGAAATGCCTCTGTACTAATTCCACTTAGCCAATTGGAAGATAAAAGTTACTAAATCAGAGGGACTTAAGCTGAAATGAAATGGGAGTAGAAGGACATTCAAACATGAATAACAAACTATTACCTACCAAATAACCATCTATATGGTTGATCATAATTCATTAGCATACAAATATACATTGGCTGAAGAGTGCCACATAACCAACAAATTATGAAACCCATACTACAAATATTTTTTCTACTTTAATCTTCTGAGTATAAGAATTATTCACATCAGTGCAGAATAATACCTAGTAAAGGATCAAGGCATTCATGACAACATCCCCAATGAAAAACAGAAAGAAGATGCTAAAAGAAAGAGCCAAAAAAAGATTTAGACTTTGGGGGAAAAAAAAGAGAAATTAATACCATAATGATGGTTCTTTGAACAATTACTAGTTGTCATCTAGGTCTCAGGAAATTAACTGCAAGATATAGAACATGCTACAAATGGTTCTTTATTATATGCAGCACAAGCTAGGGACAAACTGCAGATAGTAAATATAAGAAGAATAACATTGTACAAAGTACTTTACTAATCAATAATTTTATTGGTACAGTAAAAAACACAAGAAAAATAAAGGTTATACAATATTGTGGTACAGAAAGATTCAACTGACACACAGTAGTGTACAATTTTCAGACAAAGGGAAAAAGATTAAACCACAACATACAGTAAAACTCCAGAAAAAATGACTAGAACATAAGAAGAGTATAACCTTTAGACTCTATCCAAAAGGAAAAGTAATTTTTATTTTTTAAGAAAAAGACCATTTAAGCTTAGTTATTTAGGAAAGGACCATATAAATATGAGTTTTAGAAACTAAGAAAAAGACTCCAGAACATGAAGCAGCAACCACAGAAGTCAGAATACATAGATACATGAAGTCATACATGCATAGCAAACATGGTTTACCTAATTAGCATTCTAATTTCCTTATGATTCCATTCAACAAATACAGTATATTCCAACTCTTCAACTAAGATAATTAACTCACAGGATTCCCTACATGTAGAGTAAAAACAAAAAACAACTCAATGTATTAACAATGAGAAACAAGAGAGGGAAAGGATATACATTGCAAGTAGACCCTCTTTTTCACCTTCTAAAATCAAACCTTAAAACCTCTGCAAACAGCTAAGAAAAATGAATTATTCAAATTTTCTTTACCTTTGTAAGTAAAGATAAAACCATATCCCTATTCCACTTTTATGCTAAAAGAACTAGAGGACAAATATATCCTTTTTTGGCAAATCTTTATTGCTAGAGTAGTAGACCAAAAAGAGCTAAGATTTCATTTTTTGGCAAACAGACTCAGAGCACATGGGCTGGACTAAGAGGTTGACTAAACAGATACTCCATTAATGAAGAGCTAAAAACACACACAACTCAACATGCAGATAGCACAGACTGATACAAAAAGCAAAGGTAAAATAAATCAGCATATGAATCAATGCAAGAAAAAAACAAATATTCTTTCACCTTACAAATACAGTGCTATCTGCATATATAGCTCAACATGAAAACCAAGAAACACATATTCAGAGAGCAAACAAAATCAACATACACACAACAAAGAGAGAAAGTACTTTGTAATCCCTGCAAAAGTTTTCTTTACAAATACTTTGTAAGTAATGGTTGTACAAGAATCTTTTTTTTACTTATAATATGCAAGATTACAAATACATCTCTTATAAGGATAAGCAGATGACTAATTACTATAAAAGCCTACAAAACTTTACTACAACAATAAATAATGTAGAGAAGAAGAGATTGATTACAGCTGCTATGAAATTAAAAGCACTTTTTTCCTTTTCTGGCTGATTAATAATGGTTTCTTTTCAAAACCCTTTTACCCAAAACGGAAAACAGAACGATTTCCAATGCATTGGGGTAACTGTAAAAGTGAAACAACCATGGAAGACCAAGCAACAAAAGATCAAAAAACCATTATATTCAAAACCTTCACATGTATACAGTGATATCTTGCGTAACCATAAAAAATCTTTCTTCAAAACCCCATATTGTATACTAAAAACAGAAAATCTTTCAAGAAACACAGCATATTGTAAACAAACTAAAAACAAGAACAAAGCATAATGTAGACGAACAAAAAACAAGAAAATTTATCAAGAAACAGAGCATAATGTGTACAAACTAAAAACAAGAAAACCTATCAAGAAACAGAGCATATTATATACAATAAAAAAAAACAAGAAAAATCAAGAAACAGAGCATAATATAGTACACAAACCAAAATCAAGAAATCTATCAAGAACACAAAAGACCCATATAAATATAAATATAAAGAAACACCCACCTCATGAAAACCCCATATATTGTATATACAAAGCAAGAAAAACCATCAAAACACATACACAAATAGAAACAGAGAAGGAGAAAAACCTTTGAAATCTCGGAACAACAGAAAAAAAAAATGTTGCTTACTACAAAAGGTATACAAGGTGTGTGTGTATATATATATATATATATGTATATATGGCGGTTGTGGAGTAGCAACAGAAGTACCCTATTGGCACACACTGCGTCTGCTGCTGCAGCTATTAGTAGTAGTATTATACCGTATTTTGAGTGGTGAAAAAGCCGTACGGACGAGGCCCACCTCTCTCTCTCCATGTCCATTTTTCTTACATGTTTCTCTTTGGATAAAATTTGCGTATATTTTATGGGTCTCAAATTTCACGTATAATATATTATAATTAATAGTTAATAAACTTAATAGATTTATTTAAAGTTAAATTTTCCTTCAAGAAGCTATGTATATGCCACCTCCCGTAGTAGAGGAGTACATACTTATTTGCACTTAATATTTACGCTAAATCAAGTAATTTTAACTTTAAAAGTTAAAATAAAAGTACAGGTGTACACCATTTAACAATATCTGATGTAAATACTGAATGTAAGTTTGTTTCAAAAGAAATCAAATTTTTAAACATTGGCTTAGATGAAATTTTTTTGATCATGTAATAAAATATGATCCTACTATGCAAAATCACTTATTTCTTAACAAAAAATTGACCAAATACTTTTATTCTCTAAAATATAAATTAAAAAAATTCTCAAAAGAACTCTCAAAAGTTTGACCAAAAAGAATGTTGTACTTAACTTCTTGGGGTTTCTTCTTGACATAAAATAATGTTAGAAAGGACAAAAAAAATTATCACATCTTGAATAAAGTATGATCAAAATCAGATAAGTCCATGAGTTGGAAGAAGTTGCTTAATTTGGAAAAATAATTTTTTGGTGAGATAATTGGGCCCTTTAGATAATGTGACATAAAATAGCTGAAAATCACATGAAATATATTAGGAGAAGTGCATCCAAAAACAATCAATGAACACTTGGAATCTATGAAGCCCAATATCTCAATAAGTCATACAACTAATCCTTTTAAGAGTGTTTTTAAACTTACTTCCAATCTTGGAAACTTAATGGGATATCTTCTTTTCTTTTTTTAGGAAAATAATATTTTTAATCCCTCAATTATATGTAAATTATGATTTTGATTCTTGTGATGTTTGATTAAGAATATTAAAAAAATTTAATTCTTTGAATTGAAATGGCGTTAATAATAAAACCTGGTTGACAAATTTTTCATCTTCAAGAAAAAATGCTCTGATCTCCGATCATGAATACCAAGTATAACTCGTAGCAATCTATCTTCTGGGGCATATAACGATTCTTTCGTCCTAGTTACTCTCCGAGACAGAGTGGGGGGTTTTAAACGAGTTGAAATGTGTTTTTGGTCCCTTGTGGAGGAATGGGGATGGGTATGCACGACAGGATCCCTATGGTTAGATTAATTAGCCAAGAAGGTTCGGAGATTTCTACTCTACGCGTAATATTTCAAAATACATTAAAAATGATATTATCGCTAATGATGACGTATAGGTAATTAAGTACTGAAATAATTAATATTTATGATAAATTTGTAAATATTCTCAAGAGAATTTACTAATAGTTGATGGACTCGGGATCGTTTGGTTGGGAACAAGTTATCTCAGGATTAATTATCCTGAGAAAACTTATCCCATTATGTATATGGGATAACTTATTCCATCACTATGGTATAAATGGTAGGATAAGTTATCCCAAACATGACAACCAAAATTTTATTTCTATGCTATTTATTTTTATCCGTCACACTAAACGACCCTTAAATAAGAAAATTATTAGATTTCATATTTATAGTCTACAGAAGTTTTATGAGACTTTATAATGATGGATAAGTCAAGTCAAATCAAATAAGGGGGTGGGCGTGGGGGGTGGGGGGTAATGAAAGTTTAATTTGCTAAAACAATTACTGAAGTCACAGAAGCAAAAATAAAATTTTATTTATCTATATTTCAAATTCCAATTTTGAAAGAAAAATTGTTTTTTTAAAAAAAAAAATACTTTCTGTATCCAGTGAAGCAACAATGCTATTAAAATTGACTCATATTTTACGTTTTTACCTAATTTGACCCACTTAGTATATAACTAGAATAATTTCCATTTCTTAACCCAATATTAAAGACTTATTTCTATTTTTTTTCTTTAATTTCTTATTTAGTCTTCTTCTTTATCTAGAATCTTGGACATCCTAATTGTAATAATTTATTGCACAAGTTATTCACGTATTAGCTTTAGTGTTAAATGCAATGTTTAGTAGTTAGTTGGAAAACAATTTATTCATGTATAAAATTAAAATAATATTTGATTTGTAATTTAGAAACTTGCATAACTAATACATGTATAAATTTGGAGGGAATTTGTGTATTGTCATATACGGATTAAAAGATAAAATAACTAATAGTCTAATACCCGCATAGTTAATATCTGCATAACTAAAACTTGTATTACTAATACTTACAGTATTCTAACAAGCTACCAATGGCGGTAGATCCAAAATTTTCACTCAAAAGATTTAAAATATAACAAAGTAAACACATTAACTAGCCGAAGGGAGTTCAATTTCTACTATATTTACATAAAAAGTAATTATAATCATATATAAATAGTATAATTTTTCGCCCAACCTCACTCTGCCCTAGCTACCAAACGACGGTATTTTCACACCAAATTAAATTTCTTTGTCATTATTATATGTTTCACTTCTAATCTAAAATCTTTCATCTTTAATGAAACGTTAACTAAGAAGACAATACAATGGATACCTCTGCCGTTGAAGGTTTTTGTTTTATTTCTTTGACGATTAAAAATTGAGATTTAAAAAATAACTTTACTTGGAATATATGAGTTGAAGTCGATCTTTTCTTCATAGTGATTGATTGAAAATTTGAAAAATAGAAGTCCAACCATTTAAAGTTGTTTGGTGTTTCAATTTCGAAAATTAAGTTCTTCTAATTTATTAGTTGTTTAGATCGAATGCTATTCCAATTTATTGAAAACACCAAGAAGAGTTCAAAACTTAAATTTGATTGATTTAAAGTGGATTTGTGTTAAATTTCATAAGAGACTCAAGAAAAAGACGAAGTCAACTTTTGTATAACAATGTATATATGTGTATCAACACCTCTTATATGTTATTATATACTTGTATACACCTATAAATATATAATGTACATGTCTGTATATAACCATTTGGGATTCGAGATAAAATGGGATATCTAGGATTAAATTTGAGATTAGATCTATACTAAATTTAGTCGGATAAATTAGTCCAAGACTATAATTTAGAATAATTTAGTCTGTGTATCAAACGATAATATATAAGTCTCCATGGTTGATCTCCTTCTATAATTTTTAATTTTGAATTCTTATTAAAAATCAGTCCAAATCACTATTGACCGATTTCAAATCCGGTAACCTTAGACTAATATCTAACAAATTCAAGCACCCCCTTCAAATTTCAAAATCAAATTCAAAATTTAATAAGTTGATATAGAATAAAGGATTTTTTTAAAATTGTACCTAAAGATAGAAACAAATCTATTATATAGGACATATATACATATGAAAAAAACATGATTACAAAGAATTGAGTACCTTTATGTAGTTTTATGACGATGCAGCTCTCGAAGAACAATCCTCTCCCCCACTAGAGAAGAGAAGTTGTGTCCCCTTTCTAAAGAGAAGAATTATGTGATTTAGGTTTTTCTATTTTGCCTTTCCTTCCTATTTTTATATATAAAAAAATGTTGCTCATAATTTTTTTTCCTATTTTGATTATCATTCATAATATTGATAATTTTGTAATGTGTAACATACCATATATTAATAGTGTCAAATCCAGCTGGATTTCCACTAAGGGGTTAAAATTTTCTTCGAAGAATATATTTAAAAAGTTAATCATATTTACCCTTGTACTGTAGAAAATAAGTGATATTTACCTTTCATTATACATTTTCCATATACAGAACCCTAACATTATACATTTGACCATATTTGGTCCCGCCAATTAAAAGATCTTGTTCGCGAGTAATAAAATAATATACATGACTGTTGATTTGGACTTGAAAAATATGCCCTCGCATTTTTCTTTATACCCCCTGACCCATCCAATTAAAATTCAATTTTTTTGTATAATTACCCTTGTACTATGAAAAATAAGTCACGTTTACCTTTCATTATACATTTTCTGTATACAAAACCCTATCATTATACATTGGATCATATTTGGTCCCGTCAATTAAAAGACTGTGTTCCCATGTAATAAAATAATATACATGGCTGCTGATTTAGACTTAAAAACACACCCTCGCGTTTTTTCTTTATATCCCTTGACCCATCTAATTAAAATTTAATTAAAATATACTCCCTCTAGTCCCAATATAAATGAATTATCAAAATATTTTTTATGATTTGAAATGAATGAATCTTACAAATTTTTAAAATGCATTTTTTTTTTCTAGAATAACCCTTCTTTTTAGTGAGATTTTCAACTAATTGTAAGTCACAAATAATGACTATCTCTACTCTTAAAAAGTGTTTGAAAAAAATCAAAAGGATAATATTGACAAATTAATCTTTGGTTATACAGTCTTTATTGTTTTTCCTAAGAGGTGTAACAATTCATTTATATTGGACTTGAGGGAGTATTGAGTTAATGTTTGGTCATATTTTGGAGGATTTAAAAAAGAAATTATCTTCAATATATGTTTGACCATAAAGTTTGATTAAATTATAAAAATCTGAAGTTCAAATATTTTCAAGTAGTCAAAAACTTATTCAAAACGTCAAAAACTCAAAATTTCAAATTCAAAATCTATGACCAACTAAGCTAAGGTGATTTTTGTATGTGCGCGAGAAAGATGTTATAGACGATGAAAACTCAAATTTTCAAATTTCAAATTTCAAATTTCAAAATCAATACCATTTGAGAAGTGCAAAACTATTACTGACAAAATCGATAATTTACGATTTGCACCCCTAGTGTATGCTTCTTTTGTGACCCACGCCTTATTCTACTATTCTTAATAACTTGCACCTTAATCTCCTTAATTCATTTCAAAACCATAAAAAGTCTACATTTTTATTCTATTTACATGGCTAAAATAGAAAATTTAATTATATTTGTTAGAATTTAAAAGTATAATAATATAATTCAATTACTTTATGCAAATAACATAATTGATTGTTCTGGTCTTACTTCCTTAATACACGCACACACAAAAATACTCCGACAAAAAAGAAAGAACAAAGAGGAACCCACACAACTTTGAATTTGCTTTTAATAACTTTTATGGATCAGAATACCATCGAAGGTTTTTGTTTTATTTCTTTAAAGATTCAAAACCGAGAGTTTAAAAATAACTTCACTTACATTGTCAGAGTTGCATTCTTTTTGAGTTGAAATCGATCTTCGAATATTTGGTAGAAGTCCAACCATTGAAAGTTGTTTGAAGTTTCAATTTTGGAAATTAAGTTTTTCTAGTTTATTAGTTGTTTGAAGTTTCAATTTTGGAAATTAATTTTTTCTAGTTTATTAGTTGTTTAGATCGAATGTTATTCTATTTGATTGTAAACACCAAGAGGGGTTGAAAACCTAAATTTGAACTGATTTAAAGTAGAATTTGAGTTAAATTTCAAATAAACCTCAAGTAAAAAACGCGTAAACAGCTTTTGTATAGCAATGTACATGTGTATAAACATCTCTTATACACTTTTATACATCTATAAATATATAATATATATGTCTTGTATATAACCATTTGGGATCGGGGATAAAACGGAATATCCATGATTAAGTTTGAGATTATATCTATGCCAAATTTGGTGGAATAAATTAGTCCAAGTCTATAATTCAGAATAATTTAATTTGTGTATCAAACAACAATGTATAAGTCTCCATAGATGATTTCCCTTTATAATCTATAAATCCAATTCTTATTTAAAATCAGCCCAAATAACTATTAAATGACTTCAAATTTTGTAATCAATCTCCTTAGACTATTTCTAACAAATTTAAACAACACCCCTTGTAAATTTCTCACAAAATCAAATCCAAAATTTAATGAGTTGATATAGAAGAAACGAAAAAAAATAAATTGTACCTAAAGATAGAAACAAATCTATTACATAAGACGTATATACATATGAAAAAAAATTAATAAAGAATTGAATACCTCGATGTAGTTTTTTGACGATGCGGCTTCCGAAGAACGATCCTCTCCATCACCAAAGAAGAGAAGTTAATGCCCCCTTTGAAAGAAAAGAATTATGTGATTTGATTTTCTTGCTTTTTCTTCCTATTTATATAAAATGTTGATGAATTAATTTCCTAGTTGACATATTGATAATCTGGTAATAGGTAACATACCATTTACAAATAGTTGTGGAGCCAGCTGGAATTCCACTATGATGGTTTAAAATAAGGCTAGTTTTAAATATATATAATAAAATAATTAGTTTATTAATATAATCATGTTTTATTTACGTAATAATAGCCAAAAGCTATTAAAAAAACAATATACATTGACTATAACGTAGAACTTGCCAAAAGTTATATAAAGTATACACTGACTATACAATATAACTTATCTATGCATGAGTTATACATTTAGTATGCATTACGATACACTCAAAAACATTAATATAGTTTAACTATACATGAAGTATACACTGACTATTCAATCTCGATCAACTCAAAATCACCTCTAAATAGTCCCAAATTTCAGATATGAAATTCTCTCAATGTTTTAAGTCTTTTGATAAACAATTCGTTCAAAACGATTTACGATTGTGTTATGTCGATTTTTAATTTTGAAGAAGAAGGGGAAGGAGAAGAAGGAGAAAGATGGCAGAATACTGAAAGGAGAAGAATACGATGCATATGACAGCAACTTCGGCTGCAAAAGAAGAAGGCCCAATGTCCAATTTTTTTGTAAATTTTGTAAACTGGGCTAAAAGGATGGTAAGTAAAGTTTAGTATAAGTTACATAAATTACATAGTGTAAAGATTAAATTACTATCTATCCCTATTTTTTTCTTTCTAATTACAATAATCCCTTAAAATTAATCTAATCCGGATACATTAATGAAAGCGCAAATATATTAATACAGATACATTATTAAAATAAGGGATTTCCCAATCTGGATACATTAGTGAAAGCGCAGATACATTAATACAGCAATCCGGATACATTAGTGAAAGCGCGGATACATTAATACATTAATACATATACATTATTAAAATAAGAGATTTCCCAATCCGGATACATTAGTGAAAGCGCAGATACATTAATACAACAATCCGGATACATTGGTGAAAGCGCGGATACATTAATACAGATACATTATTAAAATAAGGGATTTCCCAATCCAAATATATTACTGAAAGCGCAGAGACATTAATACTTTAATACATTAATACAGCAATCCGAATACATTAGTGAAAGCGCGGATACATTAATACATGTACATTATTAAAATAAGAAATTTCTCAATCCGGATACATTAGTGAAAGCGCGGATACATTAATACGGATACACTATTAAAATAAGGAATTTTAGAGATTTTTAAAAGATATAGGGAAATATGGAAAAGAGTTTACTTAAAGCTGTGTAATTTAGTAATTTTTCCTAAAATGTATAGCCTGACAATTTGCATAATTTGTCCTTTAAAATATGAAGAAGTAGACACATAAAAAAGTCTAAGAAGGTTCAACATCTACTATATATATACAAAAAAAATTAAAAATTTAATCATGTATATAAAGTGTAATTTTTTTCGTCAAAGAATATATTCAAAAACTTAACCATGTATAAATAGTGTAGTTTCCCCCCTGCATTTATACATTATTTATTGAGGAACATTCACATATAGCCATTCAAAATATTTTAATTATGCTCCATAGCTATAGTTTGATAATTACAATTCATAGCTACATGTTATAAGGAGGAGGGTGGCTAGCGAGACTGGGAGTGAGAGGAGAGAGGCGAGCGAGAGAGGGCAGAGAGTGGAGAGAGGCGAATTGTATATGTATAACTGTCAAAATAATGTATAAATGTAACTGATATACATATGTATTTGTATATCTGGTGAGCGAGACTGGGAGAAGGAGGAGAGAGGCGAGCGAGACTGGGAGAGAGTAGAGAGAGGCTAGTGAGAGAGGGCAGAGAGTGGAGAGAGGCGAATTGTATATGCATATATGTCGAATTATACATATGTATATATGTCAAAATAATTGTATATATGTATATGTATCAAGTATTGTATTTGTATATCTACATATAATTTGAATTCGTATACAATTGAATCGAGTTAAAACATTTGTATTGTATATCCAATCTCTCTCGCTTTATACAAACACAAATTATACATTTGTGTTTGTATAAAGCGAGAGAGAGAACTTAGGGCAAGATCCAATCTCTCTCGCTTTATACAAACACAAATTATACATTTGTGTTGTATAAAGCGAGAGAGAGAGAAAGACAAAAGAGAACTGGGCAAGGGAAAATTTGTATATGTATAATTATAAGTGTATAGGGGAGAGAGATATGTATATGTATTTGTATATCCCGTCTCTCTCGCTTTATACAAACACAAATTATACATTTGTGTTTGTATAAAGCGAGAGAGAGATTGACAGAAGAGAAGAGAGAGAGAGACTGGGCAAGGAGAGGAGAATGACGAGCGAGAATTCCAGAGAGATGGGGGAGAGGCGAGAGAGAGAGAGGTGAGAGAGAGAATGAAATTATACCTTAAAGTTAGTTTCGAATTGTAATTAATGCAAACTATAGCTATGATAAATAATTAAGTAGTATAAGTTTGCTTAGCTACGTAATTTTCCCTTATTTATTCGATTGGGGTAATCAGATATATTCCAAAATATTGTTAGGGGGTCAATTTTATAGTAGTGGTGAAAAATTATTAACTGTCTTTCTCATTATATTATTAAATGTGTTTAGAAATAATAGTTCATTTTATTGTATACACATTAACTTTGTCATTTGAAAATATATTTACTTCCACTATTTTTTAAGAGAACAACATGAGGGAGTTTGACACAAAGTCACTAAGTTTTCAAAGCAATGTCAATTAATAATCAAACGTCGTTAATTATTTTGATGGAGAATAATGAATTGCATGCTAGAGGAAACTTGAGTAACATGCATTCTTGAGTAACTTTTTCTAAATTAGATGACAAGGATTTACCAGGATGAGTTTATCTTCTCTAAAAATAGATCAACGAAATTGATTATTGGATTTATTTCAATAAAACTGAAATTATATAAATATACATCTGTTGATTTGGACTTGAAAATACACCCTCACATTTTTCTTTATACCCACCTGATCATCCAATTAAAACTCAATTCTTCTCTTATAATATACTCCCTCTAGTTCAATATATAAATGAATTATATAAATATATTTTTTATGATTTGAAATGAATGAATTTTACAAAGTTTAAAATTTTAATTTTTTTCTTCAAAATTACCCTTCTTATTTGTGAGATTTTCAACTAATTGCAAATCACAAACAATGACTCTCTCTACTTTTAAAAAGAGCTTGAAAAAAATTAAAATGGTAATATTGACAAATTAACCTTTGATTATACTGTCTTTATCGTAAAAGGTGTAACAATTCATTTATATTGAACTGGAGAGGGTATTGAGTTTACATTTTTCATTGTTTTTTTTTGAGAATTTCTTAAAAAATTATCTTCAACAAGTTTGACCATAAAATTTGATTAGATTTTAAAAATCTGAAGTCCAAATATTTTCAAGTACCCAAAAACTTGTTCAAAACTTGAAAAATTTAACATTTTAAATTTTAAATTCAAAATCTTTGACCAGCTCAGCTAAGGTGATTTCTATGTGTGCAAGGAAGATGTTATAGACGGTGAAAACAAAAAATTTCTAATTTTAAATTAAAAATCAATACTATTTGAGAAGTGCAAAATTGTTACGAGCTAAGTCGATAATTTGTGATTTGCACCCCTAATATATGCATTCTTTTGTAACTTACACCTTATTCTATTATTTCTAATGATTTGCACCCTAATCTCCTTAATTTTTTACAAATCCATAAGAAGTTTACTTCTAAAACTATTTTCAAGGTAGAGAAATTAACAAGTAATGATATTTGTAATTACAATTTAAAATATAATAATAATATAATTAAATTACTTTCTGCCAACAATATAATTGATTGCTCTGGTCTTTTCTTTCTTAATATACGTATAGTCTACAGAGCGAAAAAAAACAAACATTCTCACTTAGAAACAAAAAATTCACCCCAACAATAAAAAGAAAGAAAGAAGAGGAATCCACACAATTTTGAATTTGCTTTTAATAACTTACATAGATCAGAAATACCAGCAGATTGGAAGAAATAATTGTTTAATCAAAATAAAAGAAACTTATCTGTAAAATTTGATGGTGTCCCATACGAGAGAGAAATTAATGTTGAGACAGTGTAAAAAAAAATACTAGAAACGAAGGATTGTTCTTCATTTTCATGAGGAAAAAAAAGAAGCATTAAATGACTTGTATTCAATATTGTTTTTATTTTTAGTTTAAATCACTTTTTATTTTTTTTTATATATAACTTCCTATATCATAGTAAATAATCCAAAAAGAGAATTCTTTATGATTTTGCAAAAAGCTAAAGAAATTAGAGTGCAAATCACTAAAAATAAAAGCATAAGGTGTTAATCATAAAATTACGTACTAATTAGAAATGCAAATCACAAATTACTCAACAAAATCTTTATTCATTCTCCTGCTAAGTTTTTTCCTTATTAGCATGGACTATTTTTAGCATTCATTGAATTCCATTTGTTTTTTTAATCTCAATTTTAGTCCATGGCAGAAATATGAAAAGACTCTACCAAATGTGGAAGGTTTTATGGTAAAAATTGAAATTAGTTTCCTGCGAGGAACTTATAAGGATAAATTTAAATTAATTAGTGAAGTGGATTGTTTATAAAAAGAAATTAAAATTAGTATAAGTTTTTTTGCCATACATATAAAATCTTACATTCAGAATCAAAACTCAAAAGTGAAGCTCGAAATTTTATCAAGAATGTTCAAAACTTTAGTATATACCGTAGAGTCTCTTTAAATTAATAAAAACTCTAAAATACATTTTCTTCGATTCTTATTTGGGCCACTAGAAAAATTTACCTTTTTTGATAAGATAGTAAGATAATATATGAAGAACCTTATATAAATATATGGTTCTATTAATATTATAAATTAATAATTCTATAAATACAAAAATATTTAAGACAATTTAGTGAAATATGATTTTAGTATTTTTTTAATTTTGTTAAAATTTAATTATAGTTGAAGCTCATCTCTAACTTTTCTTCTTGCATCCAGAAGTTTCGATTTTGTTTTCTCGAAATGCACCAAAAAATTGTGAAGAGTTCTAGACACGATAAGTGTTTCCTTATGCCTAAGTGGTTCAGAATATATTGTATCATCTTCAACTTCATCATCAACATTGTTTCTTGGATAATATCCACAATTTCTTCTAAGCTCTGAATATCTAAACATGTATTGCGGTAATCGAGATTATCAATAATGACCTCAAATTCATGAATGTCTTTTTCACAAGAGGGTTTATTTAAATTTCTTGAGGCTTCAACCCCCGAACGTTGTAATAAAAATAATCTTCATTGGATCTTGCGCGAAAGCACTCTTTAAATTAATAAATATAAATTTATATAGCACTCCTTCCATCCCAATTTATGTAGCATCTTTCGATTTCAAGATTCAAACAACTCTATCTTTGACTGTAGTTTTTTTTATATATCTTTATATATTTTGAATTGTCAATTATAGTGACTTATATTACTTTTTACGTAGTTTTTTTTTTTTAAAAAAAATATATATATATATATATATATTTGTTTATTTTTTCTTTTTTTTTTTTGAAAATTTCATTCCCAAATTCCGATCAAATTTAATTTGTTTTGACTCTCGAAATTCAAACTGTGCCATAAAAATTAAAACGAAAAAAAATTATTTTTCTATATACACAATGTAAGTTTTCGATGAAGAAATCCTTGAGTCAATATAACTACACCCCTAAAGTTGGGTGAATCATTGACAGGAATACCTAATGAAATATCATAAATGATATATGAGGAGGATAGATTGTGTGCAGATTTTGATACTTACTCGATTTGTGGTAAAATGATGCTAACTGATGAAGCTAAATAACTCTTTTTATAAGATTTTTTAGCAGCGTTAATCCATGTATAGTGTATACTATTATTAAAATGAAAATTCAGAATTTCAAAAAACTGTTAGACCTAAATACCATCCAGTTTAACTTAAATTACCTTATTTATTAAAAAAAACCTAAATACCTTTTCTATATAAAGAACAATGTATAAGAAAATTTTTTATAGCTCAATTGGTCACCTAGCTAAATTTTCATTTTGTTGATCAGAATTCGATTTCTCACCTCGCAATTCCTTTTCCTAAAATAAAAATAAAAGGAACATATTGATGGGGCTCCAACACGTGTTAAAAGGTTTTCACTTTAAACTTTACAATAATTTTATTTTTTTTTGCTTTAAAGACTTTACAATAATTGATATACTGATCCCACATATTTCAATCTTTTTTCCAACCTCTTCCATAATAACTGATGAGTATGTAAAAACGTGTTTTCTACCATTCTTACCATTTTTTCTATCGAAAAATATTTATTTTCACAAATATTTTGATTAAATTAATGAGAAAAGAAAAAATAGTAATGTTTAAATATGAAAAATTAGAAAAATTTCCACTATTTCAGCGAGATTCTGTCGTGATGGAAAAAACTTTTTGTTTCTAGAAATATAACAAAAAAACATTTGCTAGTATTACTTATCTTGAACTCTTAATTGACATTTATTTTGGAATAATGTTTTTGAGGTAAAGTAATCAATATCAATATATATATATATATAAAGGAGGATTTTCAGCCCGCTGATGTGACATGCCTCAATGATCAGGAAATCTATTTATCTATTTTCTCATATTTTTGGAGTTTTTTTTTTATTTTTCCACGTAAATGGATTTTAATTAATTAAATTCAAAATGCAATTTCCAGCCCTTAACCGTTTCCTCTAATTAAGGCTATAATAATTAATGAATTTTAATTAATTAAAGGTTAAGAAATATAAGATACGGTATGGAATTTTAATTGTAATTTGAGCCCTTAACCATTTCCTCTAATTAAGGCTATAATAAATAATAATTGCATCATCGTTTACAATTCTGAATCCAACATTAATGCTTTTCAACGGCCAAAATATTAAGTTCCCATAAAACCATGCCTCATTATTATTTAATTTTCATAGTCTGTTCTTGATTCTTCTCAGTGAATAATGAAATGCTTTCCATTGATTTTTTCTTCCTCTTTATAATTTTCTTTGGATTTGATTCGCTAATATTATTCTAAATCTAATTCTAATCGTGAATAGAAAAGATGACTAACTTTATATTGTCTAATCTGGCAGGAAGTGTAAAATTTTTGGCAAAATTTTTTCATGGAAAATGTGTCAATTTTTATGGAATATTATGAAGGTGAGTTGAAACCAATGTTTAAACTTTGATTTTCCTGCAAAGTTACATAGTGCTCTTATAATTTATCTATTTTTTTATTTTTCATTCGGTATTTCGTATTCGTATTGGAGTATGATTATATACGGGTGTTTTGTATCCGCATTGGAGCATGATTATATATGGATTTACGATGCGTAAGGCTCATTCTGAGGAAGCACTCCTCCCTACTATGGATTTTTTTATAATCAAGATTCGATTTAAATTGTTGATATTGTAATGTCAAAAAAAATTTAAATAGTATCTACGCACCTTCATAATATTATCTTTGCAACCTTGAGTAATCATTAACAATGACCTCCTTATTTTTGAGTATAACACGAGACTAGAAAGATATATTGTGAGTGATTGAGAATTTTAATATGTATTCTATCTCTTCCCGTTTTCTTCTCTATTTTTTTTAATTCTCTATTTTACATGCTTTAGTTCTTAAATTGATATAGTATTATTTATTTGTTGAATAGGTTAACTATTGACCTTCCTTTCTAAAAATATTTACTAACGGATAAGTGTGTATACTTATTATGAGACATTTAATTTGTACTTAAACTTTTCTTCCTTCGATCAATAGATAACTGGAGAATTTGAGACTTTTGTCTACTCGTAGAGATCTTCTATTTGGAGTACTTGATAATCTATATATAGTATAAAGTTAGTTAAAAGAAAAGTGAGTGGTACATCCTTTAATCAAAGATCTTATTTATTTTTTCTCATTTTTAAAAATATATTTATTTTTTATTAATTTATACAAAAATGAAGGCGTCAATTACTACTATTTCATATATTTATATTCTTTATTATAAAAACTTGATTGTCTTTATTTTTATTATTTTCATGACTTTTGATGAACATAACTCCTAAATCATAGTAATAGTTATTATAATCTATATGTATTATTTCTATATGACTAGCATTCTTATTTATCCTTTTTTTTAACCTTTTTCTATTTATTTTTATGCTTAAGAAACAACACTAGAGAAGAAAATATGAAAATAATGTCTTGCTATAATTTACTTTGGGTATTTGACATCCATTGATTTGTAATTTTTCTATATCTTTAACGCTGTATGCACATGTTTTTTTTTTTTTAAAAAGAATAATATCTCCTTGTCACTCTCTCATAATCTATATGTGATTGGAGTAGGTAAGGATCACACCAAGTCACTAAATGAAATCTTAACTTGTCTTTTACATCTCAAGTATACATTTAAATAAAAAACATGTGTCCTATTTAAATTTTAAAGTTCAAGATTATATATTAAATAAAGAAAAATCATAATCATAATGTAAAAAGTTTTGGAAAGAAATTTTCAAATTTGGTAAGAAAAATATTTCCCACAAATTTTGATACTTATTAATATCATCTTATATTTTTATATTCAAATATTTAAATGTAGGAGGCTACTCTGTTTGGAGATAATATAACCAAATCTTATATATTACTGATATTTAAATATGCAGAGGCTATTGTGTCCTAGAAAAAAAAAGAATTCTATTTTTTTTTTAAAAAAATCTTTTATTATATATTACTGATATTTAAATATGCAGAGGCTGTTGTGTCCTAGAAAAAAAAAGAATTCTATTTTTTTTTTAAAAAAAATCTTTTATCTTTTCTTTTGTGTGTGTGAATTAAAAGAACAAATTTTTTAAAAATATTTTTGAATGTTCTAAGGCCAAAATATCTGTTTATCAGGCTAAATAAACATGTTAAATTCATGTTCAACAATTTTGATATTTTGAATAATATATATATATATAAACATAACACATGGAGTACAATTTTTTTGTTTTAAAAATTTTGGTAATAATTTTACTATTATTAAAAATGAGGCCCCTCAAATTTGAAAGCTTAACACATATTTAGAGGCATAGAGTCTGACCTGCTTACTATAGAGTATAGAGTATTACAGTATTTCTATTTTGCGGAAAATATCAATAATTTCGGAGGTCTACTATTACAAGTAATTTAATTTGTTTTTGCAGTATAATTTAGATGAATTTGATGATTAAATCATGTTAGGACTGTTTATTTGGATTAAGATCGATCATGATCGAGACAAATTCAAAACATAAAACAATGAAAATTTTCATCGCTGGACATGCGGTATCGATCACACCACTTGCATTGTGGGATCGCATAATTAAGAGTAAGTTCGACTTTAGAGCTCAAAACATTGAAATAAATAAGGAGGACCAAAAATTAAAAATGGGTTGGTTAGAAATTGAATGTATATAATAAAGACATATAAAAGAGGACCATTTTAACAAGACAAAAATAAGTAATTAATTATTTTAGGTAGCTTTAAATCTCTTCGTTAACTTTACATGACATGAGGAGTAGTTGAAAGAGAATGACATAGAAAATGATTAAAATGACCTCTTATATCTAATGGAGGTGCTTTTTTTAATTTCACCCAATAAAAAAAGACAAATAATAAATACTTAAAATTAAAAAAAAATGAGGTTGTTAGTTTCGTTTCTGAATTTGACGAAAATTATTAGTTTCGTCTTCGAACTATTGACAACCTTAAAAACACACGTATACTTGACGAATTGAATTTTAAAATACCCCTCTCATATCATACAATATATTTATATATATGCCACATCATAGTCAAGTAAAAGGGTTTAAAGACTGTTTAATTCGGGGACGAAACTAATAATTCGTGTCATCTCATCTAAAAGCTTAAACTGTTAGAGAGAGCACACTTTTATTAATAGTATTCTCAACACGCCCCCTCACATGCTGGCCTGATTCTTTATCATGCGCTAAGCACGTGGAAATTCTTTTTTTGATTTGGGTCGCGGGGAGATTCGATCCCAGCACCTCCGCCTGCTCTGATACCATTTAGATAAGACGGTCACACACTTCAACAAAAGAGGTGTTTTCAATACTCCTCTCAATTTTTAAAGCATGCTTTGAATAGTTTTGGTTCTTTAATATCAAAAATTATTTTATCTCATCAAATATTTAACGATATAAATCGGTTAGATTTGATTAAATAAAATTAATAGAAAACACTAGAAATGTCCTGTCAAATTATATTTAAACTGTATTACGCACAAAAAACAATTACATCAAAAATAACAAAATTGCATCAAACACAAAAAAAAAAAAAAACAGAAATTACAAAAAAATGTACTTTCAAATATGAGTTTTCACTATTTTTTTCAGAGGACCCATATCAAACCTACCATGAAATTTGTCAAATATTTGACAGAAATTTAAAAGACCAAAATTACTGTATTCTGAACTATTATATATGGGTCCAATTTTTTTTGTCATTTTCACTTTATACATATGTATAGATACACGAAAAGAGCAAGGCATTTATTTTCGCTATATATATATATATATTTCTTCTTCTTCTTCCTCCTCCTGAACGCTTTGTATTTAAACGTACAAAGCTTAAAGCTCATAAATAAAAAATGATGAGCGAAGAAGGGAAGGAGACGCTACTGAATAAGAGAGAAGAGAAATACTACTACGAAAATTGCCCCGGTTGTAAGGTGGATCTTCACAGGGCGAATCAAACCGGTTTGCCCATTAAGCAACTTATCACTATATGGGTTGTTGTGCTTTGTACAGGTAATTACCATCACCATTTTTTCATCGTCCTAGTAAAACTTTATTTGTATTAATAGAAGTATATGCGAATTAGATATTTGTTGGATTAATTAAATATCAGGTACGAGTAAATGTTTATGATCATTTCTAGACTTACAAATGAAATATCGAATACATAATTACTAAGTATTGAAAATATATGTGTATGTGCTTTTTTTCTTCTAAAATATTTTGCTATCATATCATTTTTCGTAACTTGACTTTCATTTTCTTAGCATCACTTCGCAAGTCTTCTTGGATTTGGAAGATTTAATTTAATTATCAATTACTCATTCTAATTATTAATTTTACTAGTTCTTTAATAAATAAAAATAATGCATAATATTAAAGTATGCGTATGTATTCTTCACTTTTAGGGTCTTTTTATGTTAATTAGTTAATATTTTTTTATCATCAAAAATAATTATTACTAAGAACAAAATTGAAAAAATGTACTTAATTATATTTTAATTTTCTAAATTAATAACTATTTTAAAAATTATGTATTTTTAATAAGGATGGCAAGTAAAGTATTCGGGGGGAGAATTTTTTTGGCAACTAACACATAATTTAGGAGTAATTTTTACTGTTACAATATTTTTTTTCTGTAATTTTGTTGATATTCAAACTGATGATTTTATTTTTTTTCCTGTTTTCATGGGATTCAACTCTGATCAGCACTTCCAATATCGTCTCTCTTTCCATTTCTTTATTTCATGGTAAGATCTCTAATTATTTTGTCTGTTAATTTTTTTTCAAAAAATACACATGTTTAACCAAAAGCTCAACATCTACTATGTATACGTAAAAATAATAATATTTTGACCATGTCTATATAGTGTTTCAACTAAATCTACCCATGAATGATATAAAGGGTCGATTTCATGAAAAAAAAAATTCTAGGAAAATATGGGGATTTCTTACTTATTTTCTTATGTTTGATTTTGTTCGGTAAGTAAGTAAAAAATATTATCCTAAATGCATTTGTATATAGTTTGAATAAATACTTTGAGAGGTCTAGGTGGGGAAGCAGGGGTGTGGGGTGGTGGTGATGAGAGCTATGGGGGACTGGAAGGATACAATCAATATGGAATATGGCTAGCGAACTTGTTTTCCTACTTTCACCTGGGATTGAAGTCATTTTAGTTATTTGTAAAGGAGCTTGTTTTCGTAGAAAAAATATATTTCAAATTGTTTGACCAAACCGAAAATGGAAAAATTGAAAAACATTCTTGTGAAGATAAATGTTCATGCTATATTGTTGCAATCCATTGACTTACTAATTTTTGATATTGCTACAGGTAAGGGACTTTCACATTGCAAAGAGAGAGGAAGATATTGGTTCCTATGCAGGCTATGTAGGTAAGCTTATATAATTTGTATCTTGATGTATATATTCACATAGGCGTTCTGTTAAAAAATGCTTATAAATTTCCTTAAATACTGAAGGTTCTGCATTTATGTTTGGAAGAACTTTAACATCTGCCTTTTGGGGTGTTGTGGCTGACCGATATGGACGAAAACCAGTAATAATTTTCGGCACTTCTTCAGTGTACGTATGTCTAATCTTGATATAAATATTTACATTTGGATTTCATTCATTTCAATTTCGATACGTTTATATATACTTTTTGGTTTGATTTGGGTTCAGGATTGTTTTCAATACTCTTTTTGGTCTTAGTACCAACTTTTGGATGGCTGTCATAACAAGATTTCTTCTTGGTAGTTTAAATGGTTTGCTTGGACCAATAAAGGTATTCTGTTATACGATTCGATTCAATACCGCGTACCCTCAGCTATTCTGTTAACATACTTACCTTTCATGTTTAGGCGTATGCTGCTGAAATTTTTCGCGAAGAATATCAATCACTTGGAATGTCAACGGTAATATATGTGATATGTCCTTACTTCTCTGTGATGCAAATGATTTCTAAGTAATTCTAACATATGACGAATATCGAGCACTAGTAATGTCATTGGAAATTTTGTTGAGTTTTTTGTTTATATGTTTGAATCTTTTAGATTAGTAGTGCATGGGGCATTGGATTGATTATTGGCCCTGCTTTAGGAGGCTTCCTTGCTCAGGTACTTTCGTTTCGTACTTCCTTCCTTCTGCTAGTGATAAAGAGTTAGTCATGCAACATACATTTTTGTTCTCTAAATGTTCGTATTTTCGCTAGCCTGCAGAGAAATATCCAGAGATGTTCTCAAATGATTCTTTATTTGGGAGGTATTTTGCCCTCTTGCTTTTTAGGATTATACGTCTTCTTCGGTTTCTTGAAGACTGAAGTGTTTCTTGGCTTCAACATTTGTATTTTTTTGCAGATATCCCTATTTCTTGCCTTGCCTATGCATATCAGTGTTTGCCTTGGTCGTGACTGTTGGTTCATTTTGGATTCCGGTAAATCTACTTGATTATGTTAATTCCTTCCGCGTCTTGTCAAGACATGTACTGTTTCTGTTAAATCTTGTTTCCCTTCAAGTTTACAATCAAAGTGATAGTATTTCACCTACTGAGAAAAATTGAATTTTGCGCAACTTTTAATGGATAATGATCGTGTATATCGTTTCAGATATCCATATTACTTTAGTGTTGCAATGTTACTGAGAGACGAGAGTGAGATTTGTCTAGATATCTCTTTCCTTGTTTCTCGAAACACTTTAATCCATTCGTCTTTCTCTGCTTTGTCCTCTGCTTCTCTGGTTTCCCATCTTTAGTTGAGCTGGAAGATTGTAGAATTTCATTCGTACAGCTCATGAATTGCAGGAAACATTGCATAACCATGATTCAGAAAGGCCGCGTCAAGATTCTTACAAGGCTCCGGAGGCTGCATCAGATACAAAAGACGGAAATGAATCAGCCCCAAAAGAAAACCTTTTTAAGAACTGGCCATTGATGTCATCTATCATATCATACTGCGTCTTTGCTCTTCATGATATGGCTTACTCAGAGGTATACCATATCCACTAATAAGTATCATGCTAAGAGTAACTGATCAAATTCACGGACGTTCCTTTGAGGAAATTAAACACATAGTTCTTTCATTTCTCACATCATTCCAAACCTATTTGCTTCTGCAGATTTTCTCATTATGGGCTGTGAGCCCCAGAAAGTTTGGGGGCTTAAGTTATTCAACTTCTGATGTTGGTGAAGTACTGTCGATCTCAGGTGCAAGTCAATTTCTTCTTAATTTATATACTTCTATGAAAATATAATGGTGGATACTGAAATGGTGGCGGTTTCAGGATTTGGCCTTCTAGTCTTTCAACTTACATTGTATTCATCGGTTGCCAAGTATGTTGGCCCTGTTATGACTGCTCGGGCTGGAGGAGTAAGCACTCGATTAATTCAATATGTTAAACTCTTGCATTCTATGACCAGGCATCCTGAAAGGCTTAGCTTGTAATGTGATCAGGTTTTGTCAATTTTTTTATTGACGACTTATCCTTATATCGCTATGCTATCTGGGACAACCCTCTCCGTGGTGATGAATGTCGTATCCATGATGAAGAATATTTTGTCTGTAAGTGTTTTTATTCTCTGGTGTCTGTAATCTTCTTACCACTCAATCTGTTGTTGTTGTGCTTTGACATTTTTCTATGTACTAATTTTGATCTCAAGTTGTAACATTGAATTCAGATGTCTATCATAACGGGGTTGTTCATATTACAAAACAAAGCAGTGGTAAATTCATTTTTGCAGAAGCTAACATTATGTTTTTCATGCCATATGCTTTATTTGATCTTGATCTGATATTGAATAATTTAAAACTGCAGGACCAACGACAACGTGGAGCTGCTAATGGAATTGCCATGACAGGAATGTCATTTTTTAAAGCTCTTGGACCAGCTGGGGGAGGAGCACTGTGAGTTCACTTGTTTCCTAATTACTTATCTCAGTCCTGTTTCCTAATTACTTGTCTTTTCTTGATTTATGTAGCTTTTCTTGGGCACAAAAAAGGCTTGACGCTCCCATTCTTCCAGGTAATGACCAAATAGTTGAACTCGTAGCACATACATTGCATCCACCTATCCTCTCTCGGATCAGATGTTTATATATGTTTGTGTTCAACTCGAATGCAGGTAATCAAGTGGTATTCTTTGTGCTGAATGTGATTGAGGCAATTGGTGTGTTGCTGACATTCAAACCATTCCTAGTAGAAACATAAAATACTAATTAATCAAACGAGACCTTATGTATGATTATTTTTTAGTATCCTATTTTATGCGTCACAACAATTAAGAATGAAATTCATCTACATAGATAGAAGCAATGCCAACTTCTCTTCCACCATTGCCACATTTTTTTTACTTGTTGAAGCTCTTGTACCCAATGCTTTAAAAGCGGAGTGAGCTCTCCAGCCTAATAGACTAGTCTTTTGAAATAAGACAAGTCAATCAATGCTTGAGGTCGTGACTCAGAATGGTGGCCTAGACCAGAAGGGCTGTCACTCAGTGATCAATTGGTATGTAGTTAGATTTCTAGGATTAGCGTCATGGTCGAACCCGAAAATTTTCAAAACAATAATATTTTAGCATCTAATAGAATGCCTTGTCAACACTTTCAATATATATTTAAAATGTTAATATTTTGGTTTGTTATAAGGCTGACTTTTGTATTTATTTAATTTATTTAATTTGAAAGAGTACAAATATTTAACAACAGAATGGAGAAAATCATTGAATAAAATATTTCAAAAAATACGAATTGCCATCTCTCTCTTGTTCTTTCAATTATGATGACTACATAATAATAAAGTAATACAGATTCATTGGCATTCAAATTGAGAATCGAATACAAAGTGATAATGAAATATAAACTGAGCACGATAAATACTCATTTCAATTGAAAAGTTAGACCATACAATACAAAACCTGATTGTATACCATTAGGACGAATAATTTTTCAAATCTAAATACAAACTATCTGGTATACAATGAGATGTTGAAAATACAAAATCTATTTTACTAATGCAATTAGTAAGAATACCTATATAATGAATAGGTAAATAAACTGTATTTTGGTTATTTAGAATTGAGAATGAATACAAAATCAAATCTAAATACAAACTATCTGGTATACAAAGTGATATTGAAAATACAAAATGAGCAAAATAAAAATACAAAATCTGTTTTACTGTCGCAATTAGGATGAATACATAAATAAACTGTATTTTGTTTATTTAGAATTGAGAATGAATACAAAATCAAATATATATACAAAATTTGATGGTATACCATTAGGACGAATACGAAATCAAATCTAAATACAAACTATTTGATATACAAAGTGATATTGAAAATATAAAATGAGCAAAATAAAATAAAAAGTTTGTTTTACATATGCAATGTATTTTGGTTATTTAGAATTGAGAATGAATGGACAATTAAAAACTTCGATCCGACAATTGATTCATCAAGTTCCATGAATTTGAAATGAATCTTTTCGAAACCATCCGTAGAGCGACGGCGGAGATCTGGAATCCGACAGGGAAACGCCCGAGCCTGATAAGCAGAGAAGTTGTGGAGCAGGTCCTACTCCTGATCAGACGTAGGAGAGAGCAAAAGTGGATATTATACCCCAGTTTGCACGAAGAATTGCCAGAGGTTGAAATCGTACAAGTCGAAGAAATTTCTTAAACAAGTATAGGAGATAACAATGGTAGAAACGGTAAAGAGAGTAGAGAGGTTTGGGATAAAAACCTAGAGAGAATATTGGAATATGGAGTCTTTTTTTTACTTTTAACCAGGTAGTGAAGTCAAACTAGGTAATTGAGTAGTGGAGTTAAACTAGGTAACTGTTGGCCTGATTTGAGAAATAAAAAGATATTAAATTAATTATGTTAGAATACATTTTATTTGCTTAAATAATGACATAATGACATTTTTAATAATTATTTTAAAGTGTAGATGGTTTAGCTAATTATGTGAGGGATTTTGATTAATTTGCTAATTTTTCCATAAAATTATGCTCTTCCTATCATTTATACTCCATTCGTTTCAATTTATTTGAATTATTTTCCTTTATAGTCCATTTTTTTTTAAATGACACTTTTATTTTTTAACAATTCTTTAGTTTCAACTTTTCATTTGTCACGTTTAAAATGAAAAGATTAAAGTGTATTTTTATATATTTGAAATATCTTTAATTTTAAATCAAAAAATCAAAAGTTTTACCTATATATTTATTTTTTAAAATTTCATATCAAATCAAAATAGAACAAACAAATTGAAAGACAAGTATGAGTTTTTCTTTAATTCAAGTGTTTGTATTCCCAATCGTAATCAATGAGGTCATTGGTCGAGGATGGGACCAAAGCTTCTTGTTTTAAACGTGGGATACAAGAGCCTATGCTAGTGTGGATCCAATACATATTATTCTGTTTTTCTCCATTTATGTGACACAAATTAAATTTGGAGAGTCATTTTATTTTTATATGATTTTTAAATATTTTAAGTTGTTACTGTTGTGATTTATAATATTCTTTATATAATTTTCAAATAATATATATATTACTTCTTTGTTTCAATTTATGTGATACAAATAGAATTTTAAGAGTCAATCAAATTTTTTATACATTTAAAAAAACTATTTCAAGTTGTTAATTATTGAGATTATAGTACTTTTACGTCATTTTCAAATAATGTATGTAATTTTTTTGCCCTAATTTATGTGACATCGCTAAAATTTCAAGAGCCATAAATCAAATATTTAGATATCTTTTAAAGATTTTAAATTATTAATTATCATCATAATTTATAATATTTTAACGTAATTTTTAAATATATAAACAACAACAAACAAATAAACAAATCAAAACAAAAAAATAACCAAGATATCCTTGGATGCTAAAACAAGCATGTTGACAATTGACTTGTTTGTCTTCTTTGGTATTTCAAAACTCTCTTATTATGCGTGAGTACTTATGAATATTTTATTTAAAATATTTGTCTCATACTACTTGATTATTAATTAAATTAAAATAGAATTAGTTAATTTTTTTCATTTTACCCTTTCAATTAATATAATTTTTGGAAATTTAAACAAATTTTGAAGATCTAAATATTTTTTTTCACTAGGATAATTAATATGAACAAATAATAAATCAGTAAAGTTGATCTATTAATTAATAATTTTTTAATTATTATGTAAAACAGAAACTGTCCATCTAATATGAGACGAAGAGAGTATATATCTACCTTAACACTTGTTCCACCACTTCTCTTTTTACTGCTTTAATGCCTTCTGCAGTAACTTTTTTCTACTTGTCATGAAAGACCATTATTACAATGGAATGTGTTAGTCACATGTTACAAAATGATACCTATTCTTCAAAGGCTTGGACTATTTCGAATTGTTTGGTAGGAGGTATTAGAAAAAAAATAATATATATGTGAGTTTTGAAGTTTTTCAATTCCTTATTTAGTAGTGTTTTTAATTTATGCGTAATTGATACATGTTTTTATATATAGTAAATCATCGACACTAATAATACGAGGTCGGTGGTACTATTTATATTTTAGTACATTTTTATGCAATCCTATTTTTATTATAATATACCATATTTATTCAATACAACAAATCAAGTAATGGATAAAAAAAAAATTCAATATAGCTAATATAATATACTTTATTAGTACTATTCTTATATACAGTACCAAATAACGCTTAATACAATGTGTAGCACTTACTTGTTTAACTTATTTTGGTAAAATATATTTTAAATAATTGTTTGTTAGCCAATTAAAACTGGATGGGGATGTTTAGTTTGTAAGTACAATTTAATGGGTATATGAGTCATTTGATCGATAGGACAAAGGATAATCAATGCTTGTCTTACGATAGACTATATTGAAATGTCGTCTTTTTAGAATATCATAAATGTATATTCTAAAATTATTATTATAATTTCATTGCTATAATTTTAGTATAGCTGTTCACCAACCAAATAACTGTTATAAATACACATAAATGAATCATAAGATTGCGTTTCATACTTTTCTTCTAGCAGGGTCCGGAGATAAAACTTTTAATCTTGGTTGTTTATGGAGTTGTTGTATGCAAATTTGCTTTGTTATATTTATTTATTCATTAAAATGAAGGTTACCACCCCTTTCTCCACGTACAAAATAAATAAATTGCATTTATACGTAATCTAATGTTTTATCTCTTCATTCTTATTTTTCTAATATATTAAAAATAATTATTCAATAGAGTATCATTTTGTGTCTATTGTCAATGATTTTTCAAATATGGACCAAACTAAATAATATTTCATCCGTTTCTATTTATATGTCGTTTTTACTAAAAATAAAAAGTCATTAATATTTGCCATTTCACAAAATCAATGCATAAATAACACTATTTTTTCTATTTTATCCTTATAAGTTACTCCATCTGTCCAACAATAATTGTCAATTATTGACTTGACAGACCCCTCAAGAAACAATAAATAATAGCGGTAATACTATTATATTATCCTTTGACTTTATTAAATATAATGTTTTTAGAAATGTGTTAGATGATAAATAGTATTTAATAGTAATGGTAAAATAGACACAAAAGGTAAATTATCTCATGATTTTTTAAATTGGACATCTATTTCTAGTATAGTGGACAATTATTGTTGGACGGAAGGAGTATTAGCCTTGAAAATATACATTTTACCAACATAGAAAAACTAAGTAAATAATTCATGTTTATTGGTCAAATTAATTAATCAAAATAAATTAATTCATGTTCATTGATTGAAAACTTGATTTAAGAAATATTAAATAAGGGTAGAATAGTAAACTTACTTAGTTTCTTAATACACGTGAAGTTTAAAATGGAAACATATAAATAGAAACGAAGGGAATACGTGTATATAAATATATATATAAAATAAAATTTCGTGCCCGATATATTATAAGTTGTGCATGAGAGAAACACGAAGAGAAAAACGCTTTCGTTTTTGGTGTTGTTCATTCTTTTTCTTCTTCGTTGCGTCTTAAAAATGGCGGAAGAATTAGAAACTCCGCTGATAAATAAGAAAGATTACTACGAAAATTGTCCGGGTTGTAAAGTAGATCTACACAAAGCGGGTCAAACGGGTTTACCCATTAAGGAGCTCTTCACTGTATGGGTTGTCATCCTTAGCGCAGGTAACCCATCAATTTCATATACCGCTAATTTTTTCTATCATTTTTTCCGGCGAATTCTAAGGAAGAAAAATGCCCAAACTTTTACGAGCATGTGCTCTTTCCGTTCCGTATACGGCGGCTTTAGTTTTTAGTATGTCGACTTATTTCAAATGTTTTTGAGCCAAAATAGCTTTTAATCAGTTTTGCAGTGTTAGGATAAAATTTAAAAAGTATTTATAACCACTCGTTTTTAAGCGAAAAGCCCTAAGGAGTCGTTTGGTTGAGAACAAGTTATTTAGGGTATAAATGATGGAATAAGTTACCCCAAATTTGGCGACTAAACAAAACACTAAAATTTTATTCCTTGACTTTTTTTTTGGACCCACCCTTTTAGGTGGCGGTGCATGTGCACCGGTTAACTTCGGAATTTTTTTTGTGTATACATGTATATCTATTTTGAAAAATTGACAGAAATTAGGATATAAATAACAGTGCACCCATGAGTAGCATAGGAATGCCATTGTGCTGCTGGTAAATGCTAAATGATCCACTTGTGAGACCTGAGTTTGAATCCAGCTAAATTGCTTTTTCAGTATTTTTATTTTAAATTTATTTTAGAGCTCATATTTGAGCTAAGCCCTAAGGTTTAAGATAATATTAATGCACCTAAAGTTTTTATATTTATTTTTATCTGTCACACCACCAATCCGAAAGTTTTTTTGGTTTATAAGTCATAAGGAATCAATAAATATAAGCTATAGTTTGATATTTTCTTCTTATTTAATAAATGTAAACTTATTTTTCCTCTTAAATATTGTGCATACTTAACGCTACTTCTTTAGCGTTAAGGCTATCGTTTGAAGCAATTGTCAGCTTTAATCTTGAATTATTAAATAATATTTATTTTGGGATGAATTTTTTTAAGCTAAAACTACCGTGTAAATGAGACGGAAGGAATAGTCAAGAAGGTATTAATTTGTTTTTTCAAATTTACCATTATTAGGTTTGTATGTATTGTCCTATTTTTTTTCAATCAATTTAGGGTGCGTTTGGTATTTTTTTTCGAAAAATAAATGAGTTTCTTATTTATTTTAGTTCTTTTAACTATGGTGTTCGGATTAGATTTTTCATACCTTGATAAATTTCACGAGATGCATGTGACCTTCCATTAACAATAGGTATATTTCACCAAGTGTTTTTGTCTTTGTTAAAATTTGAACCTAAAATATCATAATTCTCAATCCACTTTGATTATTAGCCACACCCTTAAATCAATATATTGGATAAATTGCTCGAATTTTTCAAAAATTCGACTAGACATCAGAATCTTAAAAATAGTGCATTTTCAAAAGGTCGTACCATCTCTATTATTTATATTATTCCTTTTTTAGGTAGTGTTCAACAATGTTTTATATATATATATATATATATATATATATATATATATATTCTGTATAGAGAGGAACAGTTCTGAAAAGGACTCTTTATTCTATCAATTATGGAACTTTATATGACTTCTCTAATTATTTATTATATTTAATTAAATTTTATCCCTCAATATTTATTAAAGCCAAATAACTTAACCAAAATAGGATTAGTGATGCCCACACACCAAAAATAAAATAAAATCTCACACAATATATACTATTAAATGATGAACAGAAGCTATGAAATTTGTAAGGGACTTGAATAAATCTTCTTCAAATATATTGAATAAAATAATACTAGTATCAATTAGGAGTGGCAAATTGACGGGTCGAAAACGGGTTAAACAAAAATAGATTAAATATTTAACACGAATAGAACTCATGAAAATAACAAGCATACAAATGGGTACTGATAATATGAATATCCATTTTTAGTGGATAATATCCATATTTGATCTATTTTTTAAAAGTCGAT
Organism: Solanum appendiculatum; assembly: GCA_018342035.1. Lineage (NCBI taxonomy): Eukaryota > Viridiplantae > Streptophyta > Magnoliopsida > Solanales > Solanaceae > Solanum > Solanum appendiculatum. Next base: position 546,269 of record JAGDQO010001415.1, read on the forward strand.
TATCTGACCCATATCTAATGGGTCGGATTGGATGGTAACTCATTTTTTAAAACCAATTTGCTAATGAAATAAGATGTTTAAACAATTGTTTGTAGGCAAAAATCTTAATGTAGAGTAGAATTTTGAGTTTGACCTGGTTACATGAGTTTGAGTTTGTTTGGCCAGCAAATAGTCTCATCAAATGTTGATGCTTATATTATATGAGAAAATATGAAGATCACTAATAGTATGAAATTTTTTTTGTCTATTTTGATGGTGTTTGCCACTAGTATTCAGCTGCCCTTTGGAGAAGCGCTTGTGTAAAACCTATATCTTTTCAAAAAAATCTTTTTTATAACTGTGATGTCCAAGACAGTTTGCGCTTGTGTCAGACTAATATTATGGAGTATATGCTATCTCCATGAGCACATGTATCGCGTAACTCTGTCTACCAAGCTTAGACAAATGAAAGAAATCACTAAAAGTTGGTGTTTTTGCCCATATTACCTTTTAAAAGTAGATTTTTTAGCTTCTTGGAGCTTTTCTTTGTATGTCTAATCATAAGTTAGATAGTTATTGCTACAGGCCTTTTCAGAGGATCCTTCTGTTGATATTCAGACTGATAATTTTTTTTCTTCTTTTTTTCATGGGATTCAACTCTTCAGCACTTCCAATATCATCTCTCTTTCCATTTGTTTATTTCATGGTAAGATCACTCAACTCTTTGTTCTGTTTTTTTAATTCAAGTTTCCCAAAATACACATGATTAAGTGAGATTTCGACATCTTTATTTGATAGGCAAAAGTGGTGTAAATCTACTCAATCATAGAGAATTGTGTGAGCTTTTCATCATAGAGAATTGCAAAGAGAATTTCATGCTATATTATGACAATTCGTTACCTCCTAATTCTGCTTCCTGCACAGATAAGGGACTTTCACATTGCAAAGAGAGAGGAAGATATTAGTTCATATGCAGGTTATGTGGGTAAGCTTATTTCATGCCATAATTTGTATGTTGAGATGTATGATTATATAAAGGTCTGTCGAAATTCGTTTAAATCCTTATCAATTTCCTGAAAATACTGAAGGTTCTGCATTTATGCTTGGAAGAGCTTTGACATCTGTCATTTGGGGAACAATGGCTGATCGATATGGACGAAAACCAGTTATAGTTTTCGGCACTTTTGTAGTGTACGACTAATCTTTATTCAAATGCTCTCTTTTAGACTTCACTTAAATATCAACAAGTTTATACCTTTTGCTTTAATTGTGCTTCAGGGTTATTTTCAATACTCTCTTTGGTCTTAGTGTCAACTTTTGGATGGCAGTCATTACAAGATTTCTTCTCGGTTCCTTAAATGGTTTGATGGGACCAATAAGGGTATGCGATCTGTTTAATTCCATCTTACAATTCAGAACTGCATCCTCAGCTATTCTATTAAGATACTTTACCTTCCATTCTTAGGCATATGCCGCGGAAATTTTTCGTGAAGAATATCAAGCAATGGGAATGTCAACGGTAATATGCCCTTAGTTTTCAGTTTTGCAAATGATTTCTAACAAATGAGAGTATTGCAACAATTTTAGAGTGACAAAAGAAATGGCAAGAATGCATTTTTGTATGACCATTTGGACAGTGGATTTTAGGGAATATTTATTTTATTTTAGTATGTTTTTGTATTGTTTCAGATTAGTAGTGCATGGGGTATTGGATTGATAATTGGCCCAGCTATAGGAGGCTTCTTTGCTCAGGTATTTTCTTTTCCTTTTTGTATTCCTTTTTCTTAGCTATAAAATCTGATTATTTAGTTGTTTTAAGAGAAATTTCTTAGCCTTAAATCTGTAATCTTACTGCTTATAAGTTTCTCTGCAAATCTTAGCAAGAGAATTGAGGAACATGAACATTTTGAGAAAATTTTCATTAGCATATATTCTCTAAATGTCCGCTTTTACCTTAGCCTGCAGACAAATATCCGGCTGCATTCTCAAAGGATTCTATATTTGGGAGGTATTCTGTCTACTTTCTTTTCATAATTGTGTATCTTCTTCTGTTGTTTGAATTGCTCCTCGAAATCCAACGTATGATTTTTTTTCTGCAGATTTCCATACTTCTTGCCTTGCTTATGCATATCACTGTTTTCCTTGGTCGTGGGTATTGCTTCATTTTGGCTGCCGGTAAATCTATATGATTATGTTGATGACTTTTGGATCTATGGCACATGTTGTTTCTGTCAAATCTTGTTTGCAGTCATATAATTAGTATTTCACCTCCGGAGCAAACTTGAAATTCACATAAACTTTTAATGGACAATCATTACATATTATTTCAGATACCCATATTACTTTAATTTCCAATGTTGCCATGTTGCTGAGAATGAGAATCGTCTAGCCATCATTTGACATTTAATATTTCGAGTTGTTTTTGATCTTCCGTACAAGGGCTGGTTCTAGTTGAGGTTCTAGTTCTGATTTAAACTTACCCCGAGACATATCGTGGTTTGACTTAGTTTCTTTTTCTTGTTGGTTTTGGGAGCCTACAACATGTTGAAAGAGCACAAACTAAGGCTTAACTGGTGAAATTGAGGATTGAGTCGGTAGTTACTTTTTCCGCCTCTAAATATGTGGCGTGTGTTGAGTCGGATAAGGAGTTGTGGTAATAGGGTGTATCTCTGGTGTTTCCGTGATAAGAAAACTCTTAGATATAATGGACTCATCTCTTCATCTTACCTACAATGTATAGATTTCTGAATTTCTCGAGTCACTTTAATCTTTAATCCGTGCGTCTTCATTTCTATTTTCATATTGTAGTCATCCTTAAAGCTCATGGATTGCAGGAAACATTACACAATCATGAATCAAGAATGCCGCCTCAAAGTTCATACAAGGCTCTGGAGGCTGCATCTGATACGAAAGAAGGAAACAAATCAACCCCCACAAAAAGCCTTTTCAAGAACTGGCCATTGATGTCAGCTATCATCTTATACTGTGTCTTCGCTCTTCATGATATGGCTTACTCAGAGGTATATCGTATTTCTAACCCAAATTAAGTCACTGTAAGTGTAGGATACAATCACATCATGATTATGTAGGCATCTTCTACCATAAAAAAGATAAAGCTATGCATTTCTCTGGTATGACATCGGTTGGTTGCATGTTGTCATGCGATGACTTTATTGGAAATAGATTGTGTTAGATATTCCTAAACGACAATGTCGATTTATGTTATATGCTGATATGTGCCGAATTGTTTTCTTTTGCATGGTAAACTATGAAAGTAAATGGTTCCTCTCTTCAACAGTAAAAGGCGTGTATGTTTTACAATTCTGCAGCTCTGTCTTCTGCGTAGAAAGCCTAGGCTCATTGGCTATCGGAAGCTGAATAAACATTTTACTTACTCTCATTATCCCAAAATCTATTTGCTTCTGCAGGTATTCTCATTATGGGCTGTGACCCCCAGAAAGTTTGGAGGCTTAAGTTATTCAACTGTTGATGTTGGTGAAGTACTATCAATCTCGGGTACATGCTAATTTTCTAGTAATTTATATTCTTTTTCAGATAGACGAACCTTTGCTTGCCATTCTTTTTCCAACTAATCTCTTGTTTTTCTTTCTTCATCTCTGATGTAATTAGGAAGAAACAATTGGTGTACTCACATAGTCAAAATTACCCCCTATTAAGGAATAAGGTATTTTAATCTATAATATCAAACTTACGATCCTTTCAAAATTAAACTTAATAAATGAAAGAGTAGAGGAGGTGCAGAATGTACTTTATGAAGCCATAAACTATGAATTTAATGTAAAACTTAACAAAAGAATGTGAGCAGTCCCTGTGGTTTACTAATATCAGTCACACAGGCTGATGTAATCTATGAAGTATGATCATTGCCTTCAAGTCTCAGTCCCATATTCAGCCCTGTAGATTTTGTAACCGCTAGAATTCTTTAATTATGCATCAAAGTTTAAAAGAAAGGAGTTTGCATAATGTATTGCTCCACAGTAACGTCTGATCCATCAAATGCGTCTGAAGTACATAGATTAGTTAGAATTCACAAGTACGACTTACTTATATTTTAGGTTTTTTCTATATTTATGATTACTGGTAGTAAAGTTCTATGATAGTTTAGAATAACGTTAGTTCCTCTCTCTGTTTATGCCTCCTGTTGGAAGATTTTTCGATATCAATGTCTTTTTACTTAAAATCAGTCTTCATAGTTATCAGTTATTTTTGCTAATATCTTTCTCGGATGGTATTTGGATTAAATGTTCATTTGCATTATTGAAAAGCATACTAGAGCACAATTATGCTGTCATTAATATTACCATTCTCTAGAAGGTCAAGCAGAATTCTGGATTTTAGATTGGTAATCAATAGAAGAATTAGCTCAGGCAGAAAACGTCTGAATTGTCTCGTTTGACATAGACAGTTTTTACAGCTAATACATGTCATTTCATATAATGATCAGGAACTGCATACTGAAATCATTGTGGCGTTTCAGGATGCGGCCTTCTAGTCTTTCAACTAACTCTTTATCCATTGGTTGAGAGGTATTTTGGTCCTATTGCCATTGCTCAAATTGCAGGAGTAAGCACTTGACTTGTAAAATATGTTTTAACTCCCGAGTTCTCTCCAGACTTCCAGAAAATCTAAAAGTTACTTAAAATTCCGTGATATGATCAGGTTTTGTCAATTCCCTTGTTGGCATGTTACCCTTATATTGCTATGCTCTCTGGGACTGCCCTCTCTGTGGCGATAAATTTTGCATCCTTGTTGAAGAATGCTTTATCTGTAAGTGCTTTTTCTGGTTTCTGTACTTTTTCTTACCAGTCGAGTATCTTTGTGCACATACTACGTGCAAGACCAATACCTAGATGATGAATATGCAAGACCTCTCTTTTAAGCAATCTTTGTCTCTCTATCACGAAAATATATGTTAGCTAATAGGAGGTGGTTGTTAGAAAATGAACTATCAATATTATGATCTCTAGTTCTAACATTTGACTTCAAATTGCGTCCAGATCAGTATCATAACAGGGTTGTTCATATTGCAAAACAAAGCAGTGGTAAATTCTTCTTTGGTCTCTCCTTTGAAAGCTATATCTTGTAATTGTCAATTGAGAAGCATTATACCACATGGTCGTGGTCTGATATCAAATAATTTATAATCACAGGACCAGCGACAACGTGGAGCTGCTAATGGACTAGCCATGACATCTCAGTCATTTTTCAAAGCTATCGGTCCAGCAGGGGCAGGAGTACTGTGAGTTCACTTACTTTGTTTTTCTTTAGAATAGGAACGCAAATCTCTTTTCTTACAGCTAAAACTGTCGACTTTTCTTGATTTGTGTAGCTTTTCTTGGTCACAAAAAAGGCTGGACGCTCCCATTCTTCCAGGTAATGATCAAATAACTGAGTTCAGTTGAACCCGTAATTAGCACATACATTGCATCTGCCTATGCTCTCTCAGATGTTTATATATGTTTGTGTTCAACTCGAATGCAGGTAATCAAGTGGTATTCTTTGTGCTGAATGTGATTGAGGCAATTGGTGTGTTGCTGACATTCAAACCATTCCTTGTTGAAACACGAAATACTAATTAATCACAGCAGAACTTATGATCTTGTTAGGGAACTTATTGGCATTTTGTCTCCTGGAAAATCAAACACATACTTTATAATATATTTGATATATCTCATTTTTCGTGTAATAAATCAATTACTTATTAAATAATTACATCGTTATAATATACTTGTTCAACCCCAAACGAACCTTATATACACAAAGTCACTCACAATTTATGTGTGGTACGTAGGGGTGACAATTGATTGGGTTGGGTTAAATTTGGGTCAAGATAACAATCAAGTCAAGATTCAACTCAATTTAAATTTGCTTGGATCAAAATGAGTTAGGTCATGAGTTATATAACGGGTCAACACTCAATCAATCCAATTTTTACTAAGCTTAGTTGTTTGTTTTATTTGTTCTTTCAAGTGAAATTATTTTTTTTCTTTATTATAGCTATATATAACATATCAAATTGAAAAAAAAAAAGTTTTTAAAAAATATTTTGATAAAATTTCTCATGAGCTAATTCAGACAATATACCAATCCAATTTTTAATGGATTGAAACAGATTGAGTTGAAATGGGTTCAGCAAATGAATGAGCAGGTCAATAACCCGCTCAAACTTATACTGGGTGGGAGAGTTGAACGGTTGGATTTGATTTTGCCATCCCTATACGAAGAGAAGGAAAATATTTTCCTATAAAACACTTTTTTTTTAAAAATAGATTTTTTACCCATCTTCCAATATTGGATAGGTAAATAAGAATATTTTATCTGAACATTTATATGTAATCTAATAAAACACTATCGACCTTCAGGAATCAAGGGTGGTGGGGGTGGAATGGTCAAAGGATGGTAGTTGGGTTGCGTCCAATGGATGGGAGGAGATCATGAATTTGGAATGTCGAAAAGTTTTCCTATTTCCATTAAGAAAAATCATTTTTCTCATTATTCAGAAACTCGTTTTTCTAAGAAAAATATTTTTCAATTTTTTTAACCAATCAAACATAAAAAAAAAAATTAAAAATATTTTCCTCCGTACCAAACACACACTCAAGAATTCCGTTTCATACTTCTCTTCTAGTAGGGTCCAGAGATATGCGTTTTGTACTTATTGGAGGTGTAGTCTGCAAAATTGATTTTGTTTGTTTTTATTATATGTATTTCTTTAGTTATTCATTGAATAAAATAAAGTGCTTTTGTTTGTTTATTTTTATATATAAACAAAGTTTGTAGTCACTATTGTCGTCTTTGTGTTGTTTATTTATTTCTCCTATTGGAGTGATTGCCAAGTTTTAAATAATTGGTTCATGTAGCAAACTTGTTTATGAACTCTTTCACATAAAATAATTACATTAAGAGCTCCTTTATATTACTTGGTAAGCTTTAAGGGCTTTAAAATATTGAAAATAATTTTATAAATAAATAATTATGTATTTGAATTGAAATAATGAAAATATTAATAAATAATTAATGTGTTTAAAGCTAGCATTTGATTATAGATTTAGCAAAGACTTGAAAAAAAAAGAAAAGAGTTTTGAAGTTATGTTTAAACATGCATTTTACTTGAAAAAAATTTAATTTTTTTGTGAGTGGAGATAAAAAAAAAAAGATATCAAAAAAACTGACCAAATTTCATGGAAAATAATATTCTCAATTTTATTTTTTTTATTTATTAAAAAAACTTTACTTCCTAAATCTATGGTTAAACTGAAGTTAAGTTGAGAGTGATTAAATTTATACAACTTTTAATTTGGTGATTATCAAATACATAGCTGAATACCAAATTACCAAAAATTTTGATTTTATTCGGTAATTCAATTTTCGATATTTTATATCCAATCCTACTTAACACACACAAATAAATAATAGTTCAAATATCTAAATAAAATTTACGAGTCGTTGTCCATGTACTAAGCCAAATATCAACGTGTATATATATGCAACAGAAGAAAAAAACCTTTCCTTCATTTTCCAGACAAATAAATGGCGGAAAAATTAGAAACTCCGCTGATAAATAAGAAAGAATATTACTACGAGAATTGTCCGGGTTGTAAAGTGGATCTACACAAGTCGGGTCAAACGGGTTTACCCATTAAGGAGCTCTTCACTATATGGGTTGTCATCCTTGGTACAGGTAATTTGTTAACGATTACACCAAATAATGTTCGGATCAGTTTTCACGCACCTTCAACTAATATCAAAGAATTGTGTCACCTCTTATCAGCAATAAGTCTGTCCATGATATTATGAGTTTAGTAGTATTATTTTTTTAAAAATTATACTTTTTCATGTATATACATATCAATATTTGTGGTCATATTTATGATTTAACTTTGATTAAGTGATATATATTTTTATTTTAATTTGATGTAAATATGCAGTGCAAGTAAGTTTTTATGATAGTGAATGTTATTATGTTTTATTTTTATTTTAAAAATAAATTCATTATTTTATTAGTAATATGTGGTGAAGAAGTAACCAGAAGTTTATCATTACCGTACTGCTTTCTCATGGGAATATTATTTAGTCATTTGAGAAAACTTTTTTTTTTATATGCATTAAAAAAAAAACTCTAAAATGTTTTTTCTATCATCATTCTTCGTTTTCTATCACTTTCTGAATATATCGATGATTTCTATATCACTACCATGTAGTTACGTAGGGACAATAAATTCGTAGTAGCAAGAGAATCAAAGAAAGAATGGGGATATACCCCTATTAATTTAAAAATAATATTTAGTTAGAATTTTCTCTATTCAGGTGAATAAGTTTCTTGAAAATATGTATAAATATTTTTGGGACATGAATATTTCTTTTCTCAATTACCAAAATAAGAAAGCTACTTATTTTATGGGGAATACTTTTTTCAAGAAAATATTTTTCTTTGTACTTATTATTTGATAGGGGTGGGGTACTGAGTACTGTGGTTAGTAAAGAATGATTTATGCAAAAATTATACTCTATCAAGTGACAATGTAATTTTGCCTTAATCGCCTATTCAAAAAAAAATAATGAAGTTATTAGGGATTCTTTAGTTTGAAGTATACGAAATTTAATATCCGTATTACGTATACAACGTTTGGTTTCCGATGTATAATTTTGCATAGCTAATTAATGCAGTACTCTCTATGAAAATATAGCTAATATACACCAAAAGGGAACGTTATATTACTAATCCATATAGCTTATACAGGAAATCTATGTATTATTTTATACGTTAACTATAAAATGTGAGGTAAAAACATTCATGCATTATGCATTCTAACAATTTTTTGTTCTCATAATGTAATTTACACTTATGGAATTTGTATTTATTGGCATGCTTGGAGATGATAACTGTTCGATCAAAATTGTGATTTATTTCATGCTTTCTGGAGATTCTTGTATTAGACACACGCCATGTTACTGTCAAGTCTGATGTTTTTTATTTTTTGGTTTCTGTTTGGCGGGATTCAACTCTGATCAGCACTTCCAATATCATCTCTTTTTCCATTTCTTTATTTCATGGTAAGATCTCTCGATTTTTTAAGTCTGTCCTTGTTGTTCGTGTCTTCTCGAATACACATAATTAAGTTAAACTGAGATATCTTTGTTTTAGAAGCAGAATTGAAGTTAATCACTAGAATAAAATGTTAAGGTAATAGCTCATGTTAATAAGTTTAGGTGTAGTGTGAGTTTTTTATAGTAGAGAATTGGATGAAGTTTGGTGTAGTGGTAATTCTACTTTCCCTAGACTCTACTTGTGGGATTTTACTGAGTATGTTATTGTTGTTCAGATAAAGGACTTTCACATTGCAAAGAGAGAGGAAGATATTAGTACATATGCAGGTTATGTAGGTAAGCTTATTTCATTCTATAATTTGTATGTTGAGATATATGATTATATAAAAGTCTGTCGAAATTCGAATAAATCCTTATCATCAATTTCCTGAAAATACTGAAGGTTCTGCATTTATGCTTGGAAGAGCTTTGACATCTGTGTTTTGGGGAACAGTGGCTGATCGATATGGACGAAAACCAGTTATAGTTTTCGGCACTTTTGTAGTGTAAGACTAATTATCTTTATTGCAAATGTTCTCTATTAGAATTCATTCACTTAAATATTAACAAGTTTATACCTTTTTTGCTTAAATTCTGCTTCTTCAGGGTTGTTTTCAATACTCTCTTTGGTCTTAGTGTCAACTTTTGGATGGCAATCACTACGCGATTTCTTCTGGGTTTTTTAAATGGTTTGATTGGACCAATAAAGGTATGCGATTGGCTTAATACTATCTTAAATGAATTCAGTACTGTATCCTCAGCTATTGTTTTAAGATACTTACCTTCCATGTTTAGGCATATGCTGCAGAAATATTTCGTGAAGAATATCAAGCACTGGGAATGTCAACGGTATTATGCCCTTAATGCATTTCTGAATGACCATTTACACAATGGATCTTATCGATCTTTTTAATTTTTCATACAAGTTTGAATTGTTTCAGATTAGTACTGCTTGGGGTATCGGATTGATTATTGGTCCAGCTTTAGGAGGCTTCCTTGCTCAGGTACTTTCTTTTGCTTTGCTTATTTCCTTTTTTTGTACTATTTCATTAGCACGTTTGCTCTAAATGTCCGCTTTGAACTCAGCCTGCAGAGAAATATCCGGCTGTATTCTCAAAGGGTTCTATATTTGGGAGGTATTCTGTCTTCTTTCTTTTCATAGTTGTGTATCTTCTTCTGTTGCTTCAATTGCTCCTAGACTCCAACGTATGATATTTCTCTGCAGATTTCCCTACTTCTTGCCTTGCTTATGCATTTCACTGTTTTCCTTGGCTGTGGGTATTGCTTCATTTTGGCTCCCGGTAAATCTACCTAATTACATCAATATTAGTTCTGTCAAATCTTGTTTGTAGTCATACAATTAGTATTTCACCTCCTGAACAAGGAATTGTGGTAATTGCAGGAAACATTACACAATCATGATTCAAGAATGCCGCCTCAAAGTTCATACAAGGCTCTGGAGGAGGCTGCATCTGATACAAAAGACAGAAATGAATCAGTCCCAAAAGAAAATCTTTTTAAGAACTGGCCATTGATGTCATCGATCATCCTATACTGTGTCTTTTCTCTTCATGATATGGCTTATACAGAGGTATACCATTCATTAAAATGTAGATCATGCTTGTTCTTTCATTCTTGTGGCACCAGAGATATTGCATAACTAATCCATTACATCATCCTATAACCTGTTTACTTCTGCAGATCTTCTCATTATGGGCTGTGAGCCCCAGAAAGTTTGGAGGATTAAGTTATTCAACTGTTGATGTTGGTGAAGTACTATCGATCTCAGGTACATGCGAACTTTCTGATAACTTATATTCTTTTGTAGATAAATGAACCTTGCTTGCCATAGTGATCAAGATTTCATTTCATATTTTGAAAGCGTCTGAGTAGTCTGCTGTCTTGTTTACATAGACAGAACTACAGCTAATACGTTTCATTTCATATAGTGATCGATAAGATATTGCATACTGAAAATCATGGTGGTGCATGTTTCAGGATTTGGCCTTCTAGTCTTTCAACTATCTCTATATCCATTGGTTGAGAAGTATGTTGGCCCTATCGTCATTGCTCGAGTTGCAGGAGTAAGCACTTGAACTTGTAAAATACGTTTAACTCTCTCATTCTATCGATCCAAGCTTACAGAAAATCTTGAAGTAACTTAAATTCCCTGATATGATCAGGTTTTGTCCATTCCTGTGCTGACAAGTTACCCTTATATCGCCATGCTGTCTGGTATCGCCCTCTCTGTCGCAATAAATTTTGCATCTGTGGTAAAGAATGCTTTGTCTGTAAGTGCTTTTTCTGGTTTCTGTAACATTTGACTTCAAATTCTATACGCGAACTATATTTTGCATATTGATATTGAAATTTATGATCTCAAAATCTAACATTTGACTTCAAATTTTCTCCAGATTTCTATCATAACAGGATTGTTCATATTGCAAAACAAAGCAGTGGTAAATTCTTCTTTGCTCTCTCCTTTAAAAGCTATGTATATCATGGATTGTCGATTGCAGAAGCATTATATCATCCATTCCATATGTTTTTGTACTGATATTTAACAATTTATGAACACAGGACCAGCGACAACGTGGAGCTGCTAATGGAATTGCTATGACAGCAATGTCAATTTTTAAAGCTATAGGTCCAGCAGGGGGAGGAGCACTGTGAGTTCACTTGTTTTACTTCAAACCTTGCAGATTACTTTGTTTTTCTTTAGAAATAGAAACACAAAACTCTTTTCTTCCAGCTAAAACTGTCGCGTTTTCTTGATTTTGTGTAGCTTTTCTTGGGCACAAAAAAGGCTTGATGCTTCCATTCTTCCAGGTAATGACACCAAATAACTGAGTTCAGTTGAACACGTAGCACATATACATTGCATCCACCTATGCTCTCTCCGATGTTTATATATGTTTGTGTTCAACTCAAATGCAGGTGATCAAGTTGTGTTCTTTGTGCTGAATGTGATTGAGGCAATTGGTGTGTTGCTTACATTCAAACCATTCCTTGTTGAAAAACAAAAAACTTAATTAATCAGAGGAGAGCTTATGGTCTTTTTCATTAATTAGTTTTATGTGTCTCTCTTGAAGAATCTCGAATCATTCTTTTGAAGCTCATCACTAGTGTAACATACCAATAGAGGGGCTAATGTGGTTGACTAACACACTAGTTAAGTGTGGAAGTACAAATAGCTCCATCTCTGCACTATTTTTTTTGATCAATTGTCGATTTTCATTTAGCAAGTTGTTCGAGAGAATATTCTTGACAAGGAAGTTGTTCATTTTGTTCATCAAATCGGCGTTAATCTACTATTTAGTAGTTTTAGTTCCTCAAATATGTCTGTTTTTGGTAACGTCCCCTTTGCAGGGCATCCCTTTAGTTCAAATGCTTTTGAAAGTCAATTCTTAGTGGCTCCTTTAAGCCGCAAATGCTTCTTGTATGATTAACTTTTAATTTTAATATAGTACATCTTTTCGATAAAAAAGAAGAAAGAATATTTTGTTAATTGCTTATGTTTAAAATGTATGTTATGAAAATTTGATTGTAGCAATGACAATTTTTCTTCGGCACCAAAAGTCACAATTTTGTATTTTTCAGGCAACAAACATATAATTTAGTGACTTGATTATTACAAAAATTAATTTCATGACTCTAGTGTTAGAAATAGTTAGTTTATTGACTAACTATGATTAAAAAATAATTTAATAAAAAGTACTTCAATAACCATAAATGAAATAACCTAAGAATTTATGAATTAACAATGCGTGGATTAGTATATCTAAAGAGAAAAGTATCCTTAAAGTAAGTAGTTCATGTATAACAATAGTCCTTCATGAGCAATTTTACATATGACCACTCAACTTTTATTTTATATTACTAGAAGTCATTAAACTGTTTTTTATAAAAATAATATTAAAAAAATATACTCAATATTACCTAAATATTACTAAAAGTCTCCAAATGATTTTGTTTTTAAACAAAAAAGTCATTGATATTATAGATGAGTATTTACGAAGGGATCGTTTCGTTTTTATCGATTGGTTTCGTATATTATTCTTTCTTTGTGCCTATTTCACTATAGGAGGTTGATTATGGAGGGATCATTTCGTTTTTATTGGTTGGTCCAATGTATTATTCTTTCCTTGTGCCTATTTCACTATAGGGGTTGATTCAAAATATAACTTTTATAACTTTGTGGTATATCCATAAACTGGTCAATTCTTATTTAAAAGAATGCGCTCGACTTTTTCTAAAATTCACTCCAAATAATGTAATAATCATGCAAAGTATAATGACCATTCGGTGATAAAAAATAATTTAATAACTTTCATAATACTTCTGTAAAATGAAGTGCTTAATAACTTTAGTACAATAAAATATGATCCTTTCATTATTGACCACCCTATAAAAATCCTTTCATTATCAATTACTACATTACAATCATTATACACTAATTCACCACATAAACAAAGAATATATTATTAATCAAATATAACTTCTCTCCAAACCAAACAATTACATAATGTATAATTAGTTTAAAAATCAAATGACCCCCTAGATTATGTTTGTTAGTTATTAGTCACCCTAATTTATGGTAAAAGCAAAAAATTGGGTCCCAAATCGAAATGTTGATTGGTGGTAAAAGGACTAATGTGTCAAGACCAAAAAAATACCTTCGTTTTGCACTTTCCCCAAAGCTTCTCCTTTCTCTCTTCTCACTTCGAACAACGATTGCAGTCTTCTGATTCTTCCAATTTCAGAAAGAAATTTGTTCACTAGATTGTCTAATTTAGTATTTAATAGCTTCAGATTCTCTCAATTTCTGAATGAGCAGAATCTGATTTATCATGAAGAAAAAACTCGATACTCGCTTCCCTGCGGTGAGCTTCACTTTACACTCTTTTTTCCTTCTCTTTCAGTTTCCTTCACTTTGTTGTTTAAGTTCTCCGTGATCTGCTTATGGGTTGTGTTAGTTTCAATGAATCTGGTGTTTTTTGATCTGGGTTTGAGAGAATTTGGTTTATTTTGTTCTGGGTATGTTGTATTTCTTGAAAAAATTGTGCTTTTTTTTCTCTTTCAGTTCTTGAGTGTCTATTGTAATTATGGGAGAATTTGAGCTATACTGCTTGGTGGGTCGGGTTTTTTTCCTGGGGTTGTTGTTTACCTTTTTTTTTAGTTGCTTTATATTTCATTGGGGAAATGGATAACTTGAATTTTGACTTTACTTGTACTGTGGCTGGTGATTAAGTTCGTGTGAGAAGTGATCTGGATTATCAACAGAAATTCAAGAAAGATGAAGTGATTTCTGTGTTATAGATTCATATATGTAACTAGAAGGTTTGCTCTTTATGTTAGCGTGATAGAATTATTAAATTGTAAAATTCAAGTTGAAAGTTTGAGTCTTTTTAGCAGTGGACATGGAATTTTTTTTGTTTGAAGTAGGATTCAGCCTTGGCTAAGTTTAGTGTAGGCAAAGAGCAAACTGGAGCTAGGATTTTGTGTTGTGGGTTAAAGTTATTGGTTTCATTTATTTGTCAAATAGAGAAAAATATTTTGCTGCTAGTTCTTAGTGGATTTATACTTATTTTTTAATGGTCCATGAAATGAATCAAGTGAGTCAGTGCCATGATGTGGTATGCCATCTGTGCCAGTCAACGTGATCATTGTTGGATACAGAAAGACAGATAGGCAAGTTCTACTTTGTTGCAAATTGTTGTTTCACAGTGTAATATCTTAGGGAGCATTTGGAACTTTTTCAGCTTATATAAATTCTTTCTGCTGCTTTAGTGGTCAAAAGCATCTACAACCTATGGGGTTTTCTGTTTGAAGTTGTATATTTTCTTTAAAACTGTAAACCAATTAACACTAACTAGTCCAGGCCAAGCATTTAAAGACAACTCATTCTAACTTGTCTCAAAAATGTCTATTGTAGACGTTGAGGCCTCATCTCGAAGAAGTAATCATTGGGATGTGTCTATCGCTAAGCGATGAAAAGCACAACTAGTGCAATGTGCACTGGCCTCATAATGATGGCTGTGTTAGCATTTTTTAAGCAGACAACAAAGAGGGAAAGAGTTCTATATTCCAAATGTGGCATTGCTTACCATGATGAGAGATTACCTCAAATCAATCATATTAAGCGTGCAGACCTCTTAATCACTCTTCTTAAATGGCAGTATGGCACTGCCACAGCTAACTATTTGTGTTATTCGTTTTCTGGAGTTTTGTGAAGACA
Organism: Solanum appendiculatum; assembly: GCA_018342035.1. Taxonomy (NCBI): domain Eukaryota; kingdom Viridiplantae; phylum Streptophyta; class Magnoliopsida; order Solanales; family Solanaceae; genus Solanum; species Solanum appendiculatum. Next base: position 561,594 of record JAGDQO010001415.1, read on the forward strand.
CATTAAGTATAGTATTCTGGTCTGAATTACTATAGTAAAAAATGGTGATTTATCACTTCTTCAAAGAAAGAGAAGGGTGGAATATCCTTATGCCAGTCTGTCTGTGGCCTAATGTATTTGTGATAAGAAGTGGGATACTGGGATCCCTGTCTCATATATGTGTGTTAAATGAACAGATATGCTGGTGCCTCTCTAGGATCTGTGTAATTACCTTTTTGATTCAAGTAGGGTTTCTGTTTCTATGAGTATTTTTTCCTTCGGATTAAGAATTAAAAGGATGAACTTAGAGATTAACATGGAAAACATATAGAAGAACGTCTAATCAGATTCAAGTCTCTTTTATTTGTTATCATTGATGGTCCTATTGTTGTTGTTGTCGTCACCATCATTATTTGCTTTTTAGCTTTTAATTCTATCAAATGTAGAATGTCTGAAGAGATCTCATTTTCTTCATGAAAAATGTTTAGGCCCGGATCAAGAAAATTATGCAAGCCGATGAGGATGTCGGTAAGATTGCAATGGCAGTGCCTGTTCTAGTGTGTAAGTTCCATATAATGTTTGTCTTGCGTCAATTTACTCGGTGGTTTATCTTTTTCTAACACTTCCTCTCTTGACATTAATTGCAGCAAAAGCCTTGGAGTTATTTTTACAAGACCTTTGTGACCGGACATATGACATAACTCTTAGAAGAGGAGCAAAGACTGTTAATTCACTGCACTTGTGAGTTACATTTTGAAAATCTCCATGCATCTGTCTAGATCAGATCTGGCAGCTAATTAAGATCCATTACTATTCATCGCCTCACTATTTTCTGATCTGGATAATTTGTTGTTATGTTTGCTAACTTAGTCCTGATAATCTATTTGACTGTGTTGAGTAGTTGCTTCAGATTTGTGCTTTTCTGGCTCAGGTCCTTGGATTCCAATGTATTTGTAATCATATTGCATAGATGAAACACAAAGGCGTTGTGGCTTTGCTAATGTAATTAGATTTCAATATTCACATGTTATCTTGGTTGTCTGCTAAGTTATTGGGCTTGTTTCAGGAAATGCGCTTGCCTTGTGATAGTGTATAGGTCTTCTGTGCACGGTTTTCTTATGTAATACATTTGATGAATTTATTTCTGCATGGTGCTTCATCTCAGTGCCATTGTTATTTTAGCACATTTGATTGATAAGAGGACCTTAGTCTTCATAGCTGTGTCATGTGTGGCACATTTGGTAAACCGCTTCAGTCTTTTCGATTCTTTTCTCTGAAAATATGTGCTCTTGAGTGCTATTCTTTCTCTAAATCTGTGTCTATCATTGGAAACTTGTTCAGCTAAATCGTTGAATTGTTCTGCATTTCTAACATGCTCTCTCCAAGTGTGCCAATTTCTACTGCAAGCCAACTGAGATGGATCTATAAATCATGACTTCTTTTTAACAGTAGTGGAGTATCATGGCTTCCTCTTAGCATGGTGCAGTATCTTATGTTTGAAAGAACCTGAGTTGCCAACCCAAAACCTTAAGGCATTAGGTGAAGTGACCTAGGACATTATGAATCCTTTTTTCAACCCTTACACGACCAATGAGGAACAAGTGTATTCTCCAACGCTCTCTTGCAAGTGTGACCCACTTATAGGGTTTACATGTGGATTGAAGATTTTCTTTTTATCCACCCATTACCTTAAGGTTTTGGTTGGACACTCAGATTTTGTCACATGGATCAGAGTGTCCAACCCAAAACCTTAAGACGATGTCTGGAAGCCCTTATGCAATCAATGAGAGATAAATGTAATCTCTAACAGTATGACATATGTTAGTGGTTGTTTCCCACTTCAGCCGTGTACTTCTAATCAGGAGTTCCTTTATCTTTTCCTGATACCCCAAATGGCCATGAATGTACTTTATTCAGTTGCTCTACTTCAACTTATTTCATAGTAGTTTTTTTCTTTTTGTTGATACTCAGGGGACCACACGTAATTGCATAAGCAGCTAATATGATGTAAAAATCCTTATTTGTGAGTGTGAACATGTAAGGATTACAAAAGTTTTGCTATGTGTAATTGTGTATTGATATTCTCTCAGTCTTATGCTTGGGTTGTTCTTGATCTTCTTGATGCTTGCGAGACACTACTGATGAAAATCAGTTATCAGGTGATCTTATAGTAAATCTGTAGTTGGAGAGAGTACTAGCTGCTAGAGTTAATAGAATTAGTTAATAGCTAAAGGCTGCAGAAGGAAGGGATGGTACGCTGTTTATTATCTGTAAATCATAACCTCAGATGATAGGGATTAGGGGAAACAGTTACAATGAAATCCTAGGATCAAAGGATCCAACAATAGTAATGTGATTGAAGGTTCAACGTGCTTCCTAGAAATGAGGCTTATCCTTAGCGCGAGGTTTCATTCGATGGAATTGTTCTTATAAAAAATGAAATTCGAAGGAATTCTTCAATATTACTAATAGACCAGAATTCTCTAACAAATTTAAAATAGTACTCTAAAGAATTTTATGCCTAAAACTAGATTCCAGTGCATTTCACAAATCATCCCCTGTTGTTTGTATCATCTTTAAGTGTGTTAGCTAATGCGTCATTTTTTTCTTCTCCACTGTGCTGAAACATCTCTGTCCTACTATGAGAATACGTCTTTCCCTGCAGATTCAGTAGGATGATGCTGCCTTTCTCACTCACTAGTCAACAAGTGAACTCAATCGCACTTCCTGCAGCCACTAGAAATCGAGTGAATTTATTGATTAATATTTTTCTAATAATATAAAATTACAACTAAATACAAACAAATGAAAGTTTAAAATGCACCTCTAACATGCCAAAATATAGTAAATTAGGTAAACTTTAGAGCTATTTATTGGAACATATTAAGACATCTCTTAATCACAATCTTAAGTTTACTCGAGAAAAGTAATACTTCGTTTTGAAAATATACATATGCAAAAGAATGGAATTTATATGTATGCAGAAAGGAACCTAAATTATAACTGAATCACAATTTATATGTTCAACATCAAAAGCTAGCTTGTAAGAGGAGAATTTCCCAAGTTCATTTAAGGAGACAAAAGGACCCATTCCCCACCTATGTGGGAGACTTAACAAAGACAAGTCAAATAGAAGATACATGGATACCTATTAGAAGCCAAACTCAACACTTGGATAAGAAATTTGTAAAAACATGCAACATCATTAAGAAAAGAAAATAGAGAAGATAAGGTAAATAGAAGATACATGGATATCTATTAGAAGCCAAACTTAGCACCCAGATAAGAAATTTGTAAAAACATGCCGTTGCAAATGATTTGTTTTTTAAAAAAGCTTCCACGAGGGAGTTATGAGAATCAAGAAGGAGAAAGAACAATAGAAGGAATAAAGATATTACTCGAAGATCAGTCAGCAGCTATTTACTTTGTCATTCTCTTCCACGTTCATAAAATTGGGTCTGTATGTTTTGTGGAGCCAAGGAAACAAATTAAGGTTTCTTGAAAATGATTTTTTTTTTTGGAATATGAAATGCTGTCAAAACAGTTACATCATTGAAGTTTCACTCTTTAATGCAGTTAAACACATCCAATCTGTTTTAAAATAGTGTCAAAAATTTGGTGTGAAACGGTTTAGTTTAAATAGGAGGAAAGGATTGTGTGCTTTAGAGAGTAAAGGAAGGGTTAGCATTTATTTTAGAATCGGTGGTAACTTTTAAATTTTTTAAATAGCACATAAATGGAAAAAAAAGGAGGAAAAAGGCCAAAATTAGGAGAAAAAAGAAAGATACAATTGTTGGCCATAGAGAGGTGTCACATCACCTTGTCTATGCCTAGCTTTAATATATATATGACGGGCTTGTTGGTTCATTTAACCTATTATATGCATACTGATTGTTTGTAGAAAGCACTGTGTACAAAGCTACAACGTGTTTGACTTTCTTCGGGAAGTTGTCAGCAAGGTTCCTGATTATGGCCATTCTGATGCTACCGGTGAAATGCCAAAAAGAAGGTTAGGATCATTTTCTTGTTTGTCTAAAGTCAGTAGTTTTTCTTCAATTCAGTTGATTATTTTTCTTACACTTTTGAGGTGACAAACTATGGAATATCATATACTGTTTTATCAGGAAAGTTGCAATAGAAGAACATCATGACAGTGAGGATGAATACAAAAAGAGCAGGACGGTGAGATACCTTTGTTGACTCTTGTAGTTTAGATTCCTCTTAATTTATCAGACTGAAAACTGAAAGCACTTATTTATATCAATAATAAAGCATTTAGTTGTTGCTTATAAAAAAGCATTTGTTCTTCAAAGAATAAAAGGTGCTCTGAATGTAGTATTATTAAAAACAAGTAATTGCTGATGATCTCATTTTCGAGAGATGAAATTTTCACAGCTCATGCAAAGATTGCACTATCCATATCTTTGATTCTTTTAATATTTATCAAATAGTCTTATATCTTCTTCTTCTTCTTTTTTGATGAACTAGTCTTGTATCTTCCTTTTTTTTGAATGAATTTGTCTTTTAGTTTCTTTTTTTGAATGAAGTAATCATATCTTTTTTCGTTTAGACATAAAAATTTATGATGGTTTCATGAGTTCTAATTTGTTCAGAACTCCAGGACCCTTAATTACTTTACTTCGGACAACATTTAATGGATGGCATTTTATTTTTGTAATGGTGGTGTCATGGGATAGTTTGTGCACACCTCGATTACTCCACCCCATATTTGCATCTTCTTAACTACCCTGTAACTCTGTCACAAGGCTTAGGAAAATGAGAATTAATGGATAACACCATAAGAGGTGATCTAGCTCGCTATGTCCCTTCTTTTATGCTTACCTCGGTTTTTAGTACTTCTCTCCTATCAACTCCTCTTCCTCCTCTTTTTCCTGTCTTTCTTTTTTTGTCTCCTTTCTTTCTCTCTCTTTTTCTCTTTTCCCTTACTTTCTTTCTCTCTTCTCTCATTTTGGTGCTACATCAATTTGGTAAAAACTATATTTTCTCTTTTTGGTACTAGTGTAATACACCAATCTTGGTGTGAGAGCATATTCATAGTTCTAATTCATTACACTTTGCAGCAATTCTTTAGCACCAATTAGTAAATACTGTACCTCCCTAAATAACTCAGTCTGCAATAGTTACTCGTCCCTCTTTTCATCATTCAACTGGATAGTTACTTGTCCCTCCTTCCCCGATGTGAAAGTTGAAGACAACAATTGTGGTTTTGCAAGACATCATTACACTGGGAGTTGAATCCATTCTAAGTTAGCCATTTACACAAAATTCTTAGAGGGATGGAAATCAACCGCTATATGATGTCCCATTGATCATCACTTATGAGTTCCATTATAGGAATTGAGAGTTTTGTTAAGAGTTGCACCAACTATTTCACTCACTGCAGTTGAGTGTTATCCAGGTAAGAGAGTGACGTAGCTTAAATAAAGGTTGCACTCATTATCTTTGGTTTTCGTCTGTTTAGAGATTTATTTGTCGATACAAAATGTAATTATCTTACCGTAATATAACCCAAATTATGGAATATTGGAATGAAATCGACCTAAATGGATAATAAGGATTCATATTGGTGACCTAACTTCCTTGGCGTTAAGGCACGGTGTTATTGTTTCTATCAGATAGTTAGGCTTTATACATATGGCAACATCGTATATCGCATGTCAGGTGTTTTTATATAATGTGATAACAAAATCATTTGTTGTTGTCATGAGAGTTGCAATGTACAGTGATTACTTCATATTTTCTTTTATCAAGCCATGACATGAACGCCTTTATTTCCTGCAGGAGATGTCTCCTGTTAGCAGTAGTGGTAGGGGAAGAGGTAGGGGTAGAGGAAGAGGTCGTGGTCGGGTAAGCCGTGCTGATAAGGAGCTCTCACGACCTGATATGCAACTTGAATCCTGCACTTCTGCTCAGCAGAGTGGTCAACAAAACCCAAATCCTGGAACTCAGACCGAGAACTGCTCAGAACCAAAAGAATCACCTAAACAGGATTCCACTGTTTGTGACAAGGAAAACTCAGTTGTAACAACTCCTAATCTGAAGGTCAATGTAGATGATAGTACTGATAAACCAGCTGCACCGGAAATAGCACCCTGCAATCCATCGCCAAGGCCTGTGAATGAGAAAGCAGAGGAAGGCCCTCAATGGTCTCTCGAAATGGACAGAATGGTCATCGACCCTGCTCATATGTCACAATTGAATACAAGTGTGGCAGAAGAGGAAGAAGATTATGATGAAGAAGAATAGGCAGATAAAATAACAAACAAATGGCCTATTTGACATATGCTATTTATTGGTTACAGTTTCCTGTAGGCCTCGACATAAAGGGCATGAATTCCTCTGCCACCCCTTGTGATTTATTGACATGTTAGTGTCTGTCTATTTCTTAGTTGTCTTTGTGACTTGAGTCTTTGTAATGGTCTCTAACCCTTTTCTTTTCCACTAGAAATAAGTAGGAAGTGTGTTTGTTGCTCCAATCAGCACTCCATGTACCAATTACTGTATGAAATTAGGTTAAGTTCATCTTGCATTTTCACTTTCTGTTTTTTTATAACCTAGAGATCCCCGCAGTAGTTGACCAAGTTTGAGTGTCTATTTTACCAAGCATTTCAAGTTTGAGCGACTATTTTACAAAACGTATCTGAACCAAATGAAAACATAAAATTGCTCGAATTTTCCTTGAAAAGAGTTGATCTTTAATTTTTATTTTAAAAGTGGTTTGAGATTTAATTTTTGTTCTTAAGTAACTACTTATGCCTAGCGGGGTATAACTTGAATATTATGACATTTTTTTGAATTTATTTTTTGTTATAAAAGGGACATAAGTTAATGGCCTACATAAAATAAGGCTATAAGTGCAAATAAGCCAACTGATAGTATGTAGAGAGAATTAGTGGCCCATTTGAGGCCGACGGTCCAGATGTCTAGGTAAAGTGAGTAGCCCGGCCCATTAACAGTTGGCACAATTAGGTATAAATCTCAATAATCATCACATGCTTCTTCCTCTTTTAGCTGATTGAAGCAGCTTGAGTTCCGCAGACAAAACCCTAGCTCCTCCCTCTCCTTCAGCCGTCGTCCCGCCGCCCTCTCTTTTCATAACCACGTAACTTAACCGTTTTTTTAGATCATCCTCCATAATCAGAAGCACAATTAGATAATCGGGAAAGGTAGTTTCTGTCCCTCTGTTTTTTTTTGTTTTTTGTTTTTTTTTTAAGTTTTCAGCTAATTTTAATATCTTACAAAGAAGAAACTGTGTAATGCGTTGTGCTCAATATAGCTTTTGTAGAATCTATTTGACGTTAGTTTTGTTTTATGTTTTACCTTTTTTTCACAATGCGTATTTTGCTTCTGTTTGATAGTAGTTCTTATTTGTGCATATTCGGGTGTGTGTGTTTCTCCTAATTAGTGGTCATGTGCTCCGTCTTATAAAAAAAGAAATTAATGCGAAAAGAATTGTGTGGTATGTTTAACTCAATACACAACTCTCCGGAATTAATTCAGTGGTTTCTTTGTGCCTTGGTAATGCTGGTTTTTGGTTGTCTTTTTTTGCTTCTTCCCTGAAACTTTCTGCTTCTCTGTTGTAATTGTTCGTAAATTTTTACTTGGGGCCAGCCACCGTGTCTATTTGCTCTGGTCTTACAATTTTTTTTCTTTTTGGGTTTTTGATATAGAAAACAGTCATCTTTTGCTGCTGCTAAATTTTATTGGAATAATATTAAGCTAGCTTTTGTTTTTTGATTGTTGAACAAATGATCGCGTGATGAATGTAGGCTGCTGAGAATTATTCTCTTTTGCAAAGTCGTTAATCTGTTTTTGCTTCAAAAAAGAAGACTTTGTTGACAAGCACTTTGGAGAAAAGGTTACCCATAGTACTACTCAAGAAGTCTGAGTTTATTAACTTTATTTACAAGCAGTGAATTGGTACATGTCTTCTTTAAGACATATTGTTTAAATTTATCGGTGAAAAGCACAGTAGAATTCAATAGCTTTGTCAACTGCATTGTTCCATAGAGGGAGATGGGTAGTTTCATCATTACCTTGTTGTTAGTTGTGAATTTGATTTTTGTTGAATGCAAGTTGGTTCAGGTACTAATTTACTAATAGTTGAACCTATTCAACTCAGATTTTAAAGCCTATTTTGTCTTTATGATTTTGGCAGTCATGAATTTGTTCAAACAAGTGTTTGATTACCCAGATTGTCTGTTGATTGAAATTGTTGTTCATTATAATCATTTTATTTTCTTGCTGCTTGCAATCTGTGATGAATATCTAGAATCAAAATATGAAAAGCATCATAGCCTCCCTCTATTTTTGTAACAACTTTTTGCCCTCTGGAGCTGTGGTACTCATCTGACTCCACTTTTGGCATTTTTGTGCCTTAACACTTGCAAGTAATATATCAATCAGCTATTTTTTTTACAAAGATATCAATCAGCTATTTCTCCCAAAATTGTTTTGGTTTCCTGTACTAATCTTGTGTCATGTTCTGTTCTGTTTTGATTCACTTCATTTCAATACTATTAGACAAATTAGAAGTTTCTTATAACTAGAGGCTCTATATCTTAGACTTAAGCTTACACAGACAGCCTTCACTCTTTCAGTAGCTATCTGCACTAGTATATAACTTATGTGTATACAGAAGCCATGAGCTAAAAGGTTTGGAGGGGTTGACCCTTTGTTAATGTCAAAACTGATGACACCTACAAGCAGTGTTGTGTAAGGCGATTGCCTCGTCGCCAATGGCGAGAGGCGAACCTTCATCGCCGCGAGACGATCTTCAAAAGGCGATGCCATGACGATAAAAGGCCAGAGGCGAGAGGCAAGAAAAGAGAGTAAGGCGTCGCCTTTTGTATTTTCTTAAAAAAGGCGACCAATTTAAAAGTTAAAGGTAATTTTAGGATTTACGACTAGACTCCTCTGGCAACCAGCCAAACTTTTCCGGCTACTCCAAAGTCCAAACAATGCATATTTCTTCTTTTCTTCTTCAGATTTCTTTTTCCTCGGTTTCTTTTTCCTTCTTCTTCAGACTTCAGAGTCACTTCTACCTTTGTTTTGACTTTTGTTTTGTTTTTTTCTCATTCAAGTTCTAGACTTTTAGTATGTACCATCCATTTTCAGTTTTTGAATTGAAATATTTGCTAATATGTTATTGCTATTGAGATTTTGATTATTTACGCAATTAAATATTTTAATTTTTTGGTATTAATTGGTGCCGCACTTCAAAAAGGCGAGTGTCTCGCTGCTTGCCTCGCCTTGTGGCGAGGCAGACCCTTGTCGCCTTTTATCGCCTTTTGCCGTCCAAAACACTGCCTACAAGATTGAGAAGAGAGTAAAGGAACTCCTGAATCTAATGTTTGTAACAACCCAACTAAGCCTGAATCCCAAATAGCTGGTATAGCCTAGGAGAGTCCTTTTCTCATGATACTTTAAAGCTGCTACATGCAGTAACATATGCATTGATTTTATGATGATGTGTAACAATATTTTCCGGCCTCTGTGTCGTCTTTGACTTTTGTTTGATGTGCTGTAATTAAGTTTTCCTCATTATTGCAGGCTGGAGAGCATAGAAGGCTGCTCTTGTCGTCTCTTGCCCCAAGTGTAACTGTTGGTAGATGTGTTACTTATTCATCTCCTATAGTTGAGGGCTAAGTTTTCTCTATGGCTTCCAGGAGTAGCGTCCGTCTTATTTCATACTCGAAAGAGATTATAAATGGTGAACCAATCTATATTTCCTCTAATTGCTGTCCTATTAAAGCTCACAAATATGAGGCTGCTGGGCTTGCTTTTCACTCTGCTGCTCTTAGACTGATTGGGCATGTTGAGAAAGAAGACCCCAAAGATGGCAAAGAAGATGTTCCTAATGACAAGGAACAGACATTTGCCTATTCATCAGAGTCATACAGCTCTAAGGGTAAAAAGAAGTCTTCTACCGGCGAAAAGGTACAAGATCATTATGCATTGTTAGGGTTGAGCAATCTAAGGTATCTTGCTTCTGAGGATCAGATAAGGAAGAGCTATCGTGATGCTGCATTGAGGCATCATCCTGACAAGCTGGCTTCATTACTTCTAGCTGAGGAAACTGAAGCTGCAAAACAAGCCAAGAAGGAGGAAATAGAAAACCACTTCAAAGCTATTCAGGAAGCATATGAGGTTCTTATGGACCCTGTTAGAAGAAGGATTTATGACTCCACTGATGAATTTGATGATGAAGTCCCAACTGAATGTGCTCCACAAGATTTTTTCAAGGTCTTTGGACCTGCATTTTTAAGGAATGGTCGTTGGTCCGTCACCCAACCCATTCCTTCATTAGGTGATGAGAATACTCCAATTAAAGAAGTGGATAGCTTTTATAATTTCTGGTACAGCTTCAAAAGTTGGAGAGAGTTCCCACATGCTGATGAGTTTGATCTTGAACAAGCTGAATCTCGTGATCACAAGAGGTGGATGGAAAGGCAGAATGCAAAACTTTCAGAGAAGGCCAGAAAGGAAGAAACCGCTAGGGTGCGTACACTTGTTGACAATGCCTATAGAAAAGACCCTCGAATCTTGGGAAGAAAAGAGGCGGAGAAAGCAGAGAAACAGAGAAAGAAGGAAGCTAAACTACTTGCAAAGAAATTACAGGAGGAAGAAGCAATTAGGATTGTTGAAGAGGAAAAGCGTAAGAAAGAGGAGGAGGGGAAAAAAGCCGCTGAAGCTGCTTTGCAGCAGAAGAAGTTGAAGGAGAAAGAAAAGAAATTATTGCGAAAAGAGCGCGGTCGTTTAAGAACCCTTGCTGCTCCTGTTTTGTCTCAGCGTTTGCTTGGGCTTACTGATGATGATGTAGAAGGTCTATGCATGTCACTTGACATTGAGCAACTGAGGAACTTATGTGATAAAGCCGATGGTAAGGGTGAGCTTGTTATAGCTGAACTTATCAGGGGAGCACTTGGACATGAACACAACCCGAAATATGAGAATAAAGATGAAAAGATTAAGTCACAGCAAAATGGTTCTCTGGAGAGTAAAAAACAAGTTCCTCTGATGAGCAGTGAGAAAAAGGAGAAACCTTGGAGCAAAGAAGAAATTGATCTTTTGAGGAAGGGGATGCTGAAATATCCTAAAGGAACTTCTCGAAGATGGGAAGTTATTTCTGATTATATTGGTACCGCAAGGACAGTTGAAGAGATCCTGAAGGCTACAAAAACAGTTCTGCTCCAGAAGCCTGACTCTGCTAAAGCCTTTGACTCCTTCCTTGAGAAAAGAAAGCCAGCACCGACTATTGTTTCTCCTCTTTCCACAAGGGCAGAAGTAGATGGAGTAGAAAACAGTAGCAAGCCTGGAAGTGGAAGTGCCAAAGTAGCTAATTCTCATGAGACCCCTAATCAAAACACAAACAGCCAGAACACTGAGGACGCACCTGCAGCAAATGGGGTTTCTTCTAGTTCTGATTCAGACATATGGTCTGCTGTTCAAGAAAAAGCTTTAGTTCAAGCTCTGAAAACCTTCCCCAAGGAAACCAGCCAGCGGTGGGAACGAGTTGCAACTGCAGTCAATGGGAAGACCATGAATCAGTGTAAAAAAAAGTTTGCATTACTCAAAGAGAACTTCAGGAACAAGAAAAGTGCAGTGTGAGGTTAGTGGTGCTTGAAACTTCGGAGTCTAGTTTTTTTTATTTCTATCTTTTTATTAATCAGGCAGCCGCAACAAGCTCACTCTTGAAATGCATTGTGACAACACACCTCAGTCCACTTTCAATACCATTTTTGTCATTTAAGCAGTAGCATTTACATATCTACTATTCAGTACGGCATTGTGAAGTTACTATACTCGAATACATTAATATTTGATGGGAAATACCCCACTGATACCTAAAGTTATTTATCTTTATATTTATTTTGATTGTTAGCCTCTTAGTTTCTCTCCTTCATAAAAGTTTCTTCTTTTCATTCCCTTCCCCTTTCAGTCGAGTTTCTTTTACCTTGCATTATGTTGCTCGATAATTCTGGGCGTGCTTGGTAACTGCATTTAAACCACCCTTGTGGGTTGACTCGGCCCACATCGTACAAGTTTGTTTATCAGTTCAATATTTATGTTGATTGATACGTGGAAAAAATTTCCATAGATATATCTATTTTATGACTAAGCAGCTCTACTACGAAATTTGAATACTTTCGTCTGAGATAGATGATCTGGATGAACAGTGAACTTCCCAAAGAAAACAAACTCGACGGGTTGATTAGATGGGTTATGATTTATTGTTCGCCTATATAAACTCATGTATAATTTAGATGGGTTGATGCTTCACTCGTTTTTCATTTTTGTCAATTTTGATTAGTCTAAATATAGCTCAACTCGCTTATTTGACAAACCAATAAATGCAAACTCTGAACTATAAATCGACAACAAAAGGAATCTGCCTGTGTTACAGATTCTAAATCTTGAGACATAGAGATAATAGTCAACTTCAAAAGGTCGAATCTGGAAATTAGATACGTCACTCTTCTCCTTATAATGTTTAATGCATTCATTAAATAAAATAATATTTTTCGATCATCTTAATTAAGATAGAATATTTTTTAATCACACAACAAAAAATCATTACATGTTTTTTATGACGCCCCTCGAATGAAGGAAAATATTTTGTTAACGTCATCACTAACAAGACAAAAAACTTAAGATTCTACAATTGAAGATTCGATAAAAACATATTGTATTGCAAAACTAGATGCAGTATATAACAACATAAATGTATAATAAATGAATCTTTCCCTGAAAATAAACAATTCACTTTGCAACAAATTAGATACCTCGTAATTAATGGTCACAACAATTACATCAGCTATATTTCTTTAGGACAGCTTAATTAGCATAGGAATTAACAATATGTAACCTTCCTATATATACATCCTTTTCCTCTTCCATTATATTTACCTCCGACTTTCATTTCTATTTGAATGGTCGATCTCTAAGTATGTTAACCAAATTTTATTTCATTATATTCACGAGCATAATCTTATCTTGAACTTACTATACATCTTTGTTAATCTTTAAAAGACATTCATTCAAGATGAACTACCCACTTCTTAACCGTTCTCCTATATTCTACGAAAATTAAATGTAAATAAATAAAAGAAGGTTAAATTTACAATGGGAAGCAAGAGGGTGGTGGTGGTGGTTCATGATACATCAAAAGAGGTAAATTGGAATGCTATTAGAGGGGTTCTTCATAATTTCAATCTAAAGGCTGGAGATGAGCTTATATTGCTTGGAGTTGTTCACCAATTTAATAACTCAACTTTTATCGGCATCGTAAAACTTTGTAAGTCTTCTATACAAATTTTATTCATATGTGCACATTTTTATATATAAAAAGAATAATTTAGTATACGAAAAAAGTATCAAGTGTTCACACAACGTTCAGAAAAGGGTCGCGTAGTTGACCTATACGTGACACGACAACAACTTAATTGTTGCTTTCCTTTTCGAATACAAAATTATTTAAGATTTGTTTTTCTTTTTTGATATACCAAAAAAATGAAAGAATATATATGTCAATATTTATTTCTTCTATTTGTTTATATTTTTGTAGTGGGACAACGAAATAAAGTAGACCAAAAGCTAGTGGAAGAAGAGCTTGTTAAAAGGATGGAGGAGTATAATAAGAGTTTGGAGATGTTAGTTCTGTTGAAACAATGTGAAGTTCACAAGGTTATTCCCTAAACTCCTACTTCACATGTTGATTAAAATATATATTCACTTTTAATAACTTAAGCTTTTAAATGAGATGATTACGTCTAGTATTTTTTAAAATTATTAGCTAAAAACAAAAATGATGTAACAGTCAAGACTCGATCTCGAATCACATGCCAGCGCTTAAGAGCCTAAATGGTACCCAGATCAAATAACTCAATCCACCAAATATTTTTAAAGGATCCTTTTAAAATATATATATATATGTATATATGACAATTTATAAAGTACACATATCAAAATTTTCTAAAATTAACTAGCGGACATACACCCCAATCCACCACATGGTCTGCCTCTAATCAAAATGGATTGACTTAATAAATGAATGAGTTATTGATCTGTCTAAAAAATATCTAAAATGCGAGTCGATAATGGTGTTGCAGGTCAAGTTTCACATACAAGTTCAAGCTGGAAATTCACGAAAGGTGGTTGCTGTTATAGCAATCAAAAGACTGGAACCCACTTGGATCATTCTAGATAGGTTACTTACTAAATTTCACATATTCATTTCATTATCTATTTTTAGTTCATCTGTTATATGGGACCTGTTATTTGTTATATTTAGTGTTACTAGAATAGGTAATGAAATTCTGGTATGGACTTCTGTTGTTGTTACACTGGCGGGGAGCAGTGCCCTATTGGTCTAATTCCTGCTTCCCCTTGGTATCGGTAAAACACTAGGTGGACAGAGTTACCTGGTGCCTGTTTCCCCCTTCCTTTTGGTCTTATAACTTGCTTCTTTCTGTATATAGGGAAATGAAAAAAGAGAAGAGGTACTTTATGGAAAAGCTATCATGTGGAATATCAAAATTGAAAAATGACAACTCCATAGAAGATGTGAGAGGGCCGTTAAAATTAATGGAGAACACTATGGTCTCCCTTACTAGAAATACATTTTCGTATGATGAAATGATACCGGGAGAGGATGATTCATCAGAAGAACGTCCTTCTTCGCAGCAAAGTAAGCAATATATATATATCATTCCCTGAAATGTAAATATTTTAATCAAATGGCAGTTTTCGGTTCACATAAAGACCAATTTAATGTATATAAATAAGCAATTCTTCTTTCATACACCTTAGTTTGATGCTTGATGGTGCTCTGTTGTCATTTATTTTTGATGATGAATTGTAGACTCGAAAGTTGTTTCTCGTACGAGAACCTCATGCAAAGAACAGGCAAGCAGTATTCCGGGAAAGCTCTATTCAGATTTTTGTGAAAACGAAGTAAAAAGATCTTCTTCAACTGACTTAGTAGATCCAAGTTCAAGCTCGACAAACTCTTATAGTTTCTCAAGTTCTTCTTTCCAGAAAGTGAAAACAACAACCGGAAATTCACCACCCCACGTCTCCGATGACCAAAACCAAAAGCATCAAAATATCAAGGACAAAGAAAGAGAGGAGTTATTCAATGATCAATATTTGTATGGCGTATCCGAAAAATCTGAATGTTCCTTTTGTGGGAATAGAAGGCCAAAAATGAGATTGCATAAGGAATTCAGTTATAAGGAGCTTGAAGAAGCAACAAAAGGATTTTCCAATGAGAACTTTCTATCAGAAGGCGGATTTGGTTCTGTTTATAAAGGGTATTTAAAGAATGGACTAAGAGTTGCTGTGAAGCAGCATAATGATATGAGCCTTCAAGGGGATAAAGAATTCAAGTCTGAAGTTGAGGTTCTAAGCAAAGCAAGGCATCCAAATTTGGTCATGTTGTTAGGGTCTTGCTCTGAAGGTAGCCAAAAGTTGCTTGTCTATGAGTATGTTTGCTATGGTTCT
Source organism: Solanum appendiculatum (assembly GCA_018342035.1). Taxonomy (NCBI): domain Eukaryota; kingdom Viridiplantae; phylum Streptophyta; class Magnoliopsida; order Solanales; family Solanaceae; genus Solanum; species Solanum appendiculatum. The sequence goes on from JAGDQO010001415.1 coordinate 577,098, forward strand.
CTAGACAAATTCTTATCAGGTAAGTTTATTTTTAAATTGCTAATGCATTACTATTAGTTTTAGAATGGGCAGATTGGACTATATTTGGATGGGTTAAAACGGAAGGAATACATATGCAGCCTAAATTAAACTAGAATGGGTTAAATTGGGAATGTATATATGCTCACTCATAATTGTGTTATTCTTGTGCAGGAGATATACGAATGTCTCTGAATTGGGAGAGGAGGCTAAAAATAGCTTTGGGTGCTGCCAGAGGCTTAGAATATCTTCATACACACAACATCATTCATAGAGATATTAGACCTAACAACATCCTCATCACACATGATCATGAATCACTGGTATGTTGTCCACCGAGCTGCCCTCTTTTAGTTCGGTTCAAGCAAATTAAGGTGAAATGTACTGGTCTCAAATGTGGATACTAATTAAAATGGATATGATCATATAATGACAATTGGCATTTATTTTTCTTAGGTGTTTTAAGTTAGACGTTTGTTTTATTTAACTATATGCAACATCGATGACTTAGCTAGGAGATTTTGGACTTGCAAAAGCGGCATATGATGAATCCCAAAATTCTTCTGGTAACAACGTAGTTGGCACTTTTGGATATATGGCACCAGAATATGCAGCAAGTGGAAAGTTCTCGACTAAAACAGATGTCTATGCTTTTGGGGTTGTGCTGCTGCAACTTATCACTGGACTGAAGAACACAGACAACTATCTTGAAGATAAAAGTCTTGTTGAATGGGTAAAAATTGAAAACATCATTTCACCATATAACACATGCTTATTTTGTTCTATGAAACAACTAGTTATGAAACAACATCATAACATTAATTGCTAATGCTAATTTGTACCTTTCAAGTGCAGGCAATGCCTCTTTTGGAGCAAAAGAATTATCCACGTCTAATTGATAAAAGGATTGTGGATTCCCATGATTTCCATCAGCTATTTTGGATGGTTGAGTTAGCAGGAAAATGTCTCGAAAAGGATCCTGATAAGAGGAATACCATGGAATGGGTAAGTTTTGCTTGTAATGTCGAACTAAAATGACTTAGTTTTCCCTTTGATTTTTTTGAATTTGTTTGTGATTCGATTACTAGTATCCATCATTTATTTTCTGTAAACTATTATAATCTTCATTCGTATGATCTTATAACCGCGACATTGAATTTCAGTATAAAAGTGCTCCCTTCGACCCATCATAATTTTGTTATTGTTGTTATTCTTAGCTTATTGATTGTTATACATTTCTTGTTAAATCAGGTGGTTAAGATTTTGAGTGATATAATGGAAGGAAATGCAGATACTTGTATAGACTTCAACACCAAAAGCAATAATGAAGATGATAAAATTCTTGGAACAATAACAACTTCTTCTTCATTGTCAACTGACAAAACATGTTCATCAAAAAGGTGGAGTCCATCATCCAATAGTACTCATGAAGAATGTGAAAGAAGGAAAATTCCTCTCAAACATAAAGGGGCAACTCCAAACAAAAGCAAACTTCTTTATAAAGAGATGATTCATTGAGTAATTCATTTTAATCAGAGGCGGATTTAGGATTTAAACTCTATGAGTTCAATCTATAAGGTTGTCTATCAGAAAAAACAAGGTTGGCATACACTCGACTCTCCTAGATCCCACTTTGTGGAACTATACTGGATATGTTGTTTTTTTTTGTTGTTGAATTCAATCTTTAAGGTTCTTAGCATTGGACTCGTCGTGTTTCTATAACTATGGGTTCATGTATACTATTTGTTGCATATTTAGTAAATTTCTACACATAAATTTATGTTTCATGTTGAAGGTATTGGGTTCCAATGAGTTAATGTTGTAACTTTCAAAGCTACAACTGCCCTTTGGTTTTAAGGTGCTTTTGTTACAAGTGTATATAACTTCCTTCACATTGTCTGTTGAAATATAAGAGTACTCTCGAATCATATTCATATGACATATAAACCACTTTAACATTTTGCTTTTGTTTTTGATTTGCTAAATAATTATAAGTTGATATTTTTTAAACAATCAAACCATGAAATATAAAAGAATATCATGAAAATATAAAACAAAAGTTAACAAAATTAATTAGGTAAACTAAAATTTCAATACTGGCATTATACTTTCGCTTTAAAACACATTATTGTTAAGTTGTTCATGTAGTCCAAAACAAAAATGATTGACAATCAAAGGAATGGGGCGTAAAGGCAGTAGCAAAATCAGGATTTTCATTAAAAGAGTTCAAAATATAAAAAATTAAACACACGAAAAAATTGAAGAGGGTCAACATCTACTACAGATACATAAAGTATAATTTTAATCATGTATAAGCAATGTAATTTTCCATCGAAGAAGGTTCAGATGAACCCCTGGGCCCTTATTACTAACTCTGTTCCTGGTCAAAGGCGTATATATGATTTGAAAATTTTGGGTGTCACATTACTTCAAATCAAAATAGAGTTAAATATTGAGCCAGTTTAATCGATTTTGATGAACATTAGATCAGATATTCATCTTTTTGAATTATATAAGACAAAACAATTGAATGAAAATAATTATGATAACCTAACATAATAAAGATTTTTGTTCTAAGTAACTCATTTTCCTTTATAAAAAAAGAATTCTAAAAAAATTAATCAATCAAACATGACGAAATTAAAAACATACCTAACACACCCTATTATAAATGTAATTTTCTAAATGAAGGAAAATACTATTTTAAAAAGTACTATAAAAGAAAAGTGAAAGGCTACAAATAGGGAAATTTAGAACAGTTTTCCCGCCCAAAAAAACAAAAGGCAAAATCTCCCAAAAATCTCAATACATTTATAACGCCAAAATTATTGCTACCAAATTTAAATTTAAAGATACATCGCCATTTTCTCCTCTCTGATTTCTAGGGTTTCGTTTGAAGAATCGACAATGTCGATTACTGTTTCCTCTCCGCTCTCTCTTTCTAAGTCGGCCACTACTACTTGTAGCTCTCTACTTCAAGAATTGCAGGTATTCTTCTGTTTCATCTTTTTGTTCGTTCGATAGCGTCTTTGAGAATGATTCTTGGTCGTTCTTTTTGGGTACCCAGTGATTTTTTCGGATCAAGATTGTGTTTTAGGGTGATGTAATAGAAATATATTAAATTGGGTTAGTTTTTTATGTTTGTTTATTCAAGGTTTTGGGGTTTTGTGATTTTCCCTTTTTAACTGTGTGTTTATAGTAAGAGTATGATTTAAATGTCAAATTGGGTTGTTGTTTTGTTTTCTGGTACACACGTACATCACACACACATACAAACACGTATATAAGACCCAAGATTTATGGTAGATAAGAGTTGTATACGATAATCTTGAACTTTGGGTGTTCATTATCTTGTTTTTAATTGCTGTGGAGGTGGTTATTGGGAAACATGATAGAAATTTTTGGAATTGATCATAAGGGGGTGTGACTTTAGTGGCATATGATTGGATATGCCAATAATCAGTCTCTTCTTTCTAACTTGGCCACTACTACTTGTGGCTCTCTACTTCAAGAATTGCAGGTATTCTTTTGTTTCATCTTTTCGTTTGTTCGGATGCATCTTTGAAAATGATTCTTGGTCTTTCTTTTTGGGTACCCAGTGATTTTTTTGGATCAAGATTGTGTTTTAGGGTGATATAATAGAAATATATTAAATTGGATTAGTCTCTTAAGTTTATTTATTCAATAAAGATTTTGGGGTTTTGTGCTTTTCCTTTTTTAGCTGTGTCTTTATAGTAAGAGTATGAATTAAATGTCAAATTGGGTTGTTGATGTTGTTGTTCTATTCTTTTTTTTTCTTTTCTCTTTCTGGTACACACGTACATCACACACTCACATACAAATAAGTACATAACACCCAAGATTTGTGGTACATAAGAGTTGTATACAATAATCTTGACCTTTGGGTGTTCAGGTTCTTGTTTTTAGTTGATGTGGAGGTGGTTACTGGCAAACATGATAGAAATTTTTGGAATTGATCATAAGGGGGTGTGACTTTAGTGGCATATGATTGAATATGCCAATAAGCAGTATCTTTTTTTTTTACATGAATGGAATTGAGAAGAATTGATAATGAAGGAGAGTTTTGAAAGTAAAATTATCTTGGTTGTTGGTGGAACGAATTGGATGTTTCAACAGTTTGTGTAATGTCTATGCCATATTTAGGTTGAATTGTTATATTCTTTATGGGCGGGTTCCAGTTTGGCATTTCAAGTATTACATGTCAATAACTTTGTTATTCATGTATCTCTGTATTCTTGTTTCTCTATGATTCATTAGTATATCTGAGTATGTCTGAATTTTTTTATAGCTACTAACATTTGACGAAGTGAAAGTACATCATCTGAACTGGGGATGTCTTGCAAACTGTTTTCATTCATCAGGGCACAAATAAACGTGGACTTCTGGAAATGAGAAATTTGAGATATGATAGCTTTTAGCTTCAAAACTTAGTAGAGATTGCAAATGCTATTGATGGGCCTAAGGATGTGGCTTAAATTGCTTTAAGTTATTTTAATTATGCTTTGGTATTAGACATGCCTCTATAGCATGAGCATTTCCATGCATACTGGCGTTTCTATTTGTATTACTATTGTACTTGTTTTCTTTCAGTATTTGTGTTGATTCTTGACATGAATGTTAAGTTGGTTCCATGTTTGTATTGCTACTTCTTATCTTGTCTTGTTTTCACTTTGGAAGTTATGGTTGAACTCCTCTGTGTGTGTTTTCCAAAGGTGGTTCAGCTGCATGATAAGTTTCCTGCTTGATTGTTGCCAGAATATACATTTATAGTTGCCCATGACACTATTAGCAAAAATTATTTGCTGCTTGTACAATTTCCTTTTTCATTTAATTCTAGTAATTAGCTTCTTTTTTGGCCATTATCGGAATAAACTTATTTTGTTTTTTCTGGCTTACACATTTGGTATACAAATGTGAAGTGCAAGTGAAATAGTTTAAACACTTTCCTTGAGGTTTTTTAGTTGTAAAAGATAAGAAAGTTTCTGTGTGAATAAAAGAAGGCGAAGAGGTGTTTTCCTTTTTCTTAAACTGAGTCTGTTGCAATGGACTCATTAACATTTGTATTGTGGTGCCATCACCTTACTCACTGATCTACCTAAATGCTTATGGTTCAATGGATTCCTGAAAGTAGTTTAGCATTTATTCAAGAATTTTGCTTGGTCTGCTAAGGGAACTATCTTTTGAAGTCTATGTTTCCTTAATTTGGAGAATGATGCATTTTTCTCCTACTTTCCCCCTTGTGTTGGTATGATCTGCAGCATTTTCACTTACACTTTGGAGGTAGAATCCATTCAAATAACCTGTCATTTTTTGTCTGAAGGAAATATGGGATGAGATTGGGGAGAGTGACAGTGAGAGGGACAAAAAGCTTCTTCAAATTGAGCAGGAATGCCTCGACATTTACCGTAGAAATGTAGATAAAGAGAGAAAATACAAATCTGAGCTGCATCTGTCATTAGCTGAGGCTGATGCAGAAGTTTCCAAACTTGTATCTGCCCTTGGAGAACAAGTTTCTTTGCCATTGGTTTGTCCTATGTTTCTTTGGAATCCTTAAACTTCTCCATCATTCAGGCTTTCATTTTTTTTATTTTTTATAATTAACTCTTTTCTTATTTTTTCAGTCTGGAAAGATGAAAGGTACCCTGAAGCAGAAATTGGCTGTTATTGATCCAGTGTTAAAAGACATAAGGACAAAGAAACATGAAAGGATTAAGGAGTTCTTGAATATAGAAACACAGATAGCAGCGATTTGTGCAGAAATAGCAGGAAATGCCACAGTAATTAGTCCCACAGATATTCAAGTAAGTGAACAAGACTTGACAGCTAAGAGATTGGGAGAACTGAAGTCACATCTTCAGGAACTTCAGTCTGAAAAGGTTAGTTAACTGATTTTTCTGCCTTTAAATTTTGCTGGAATAAAAAAATTACATATCATTTCAATTCAATCTGTTAACTTTCGTCCTTTTCTGCAGAACCTGCGTTTGCAACGAGTCAATAGCTATATGAGTGCAATTCATGAGCTTACAGTAGTTATGTCACTTGATTTCAAGAATATAATAGCTAATACCAATCCAAGCTTGGCGAATCATTTGAGTGTACAATCAAAGAGCATAAGCAATGAAACACTTGCTAGCTTGACAAGTGAAGTCAATTCACTGAAGCAATTGAAACAGCAGCGGCTAGAAAGGGTGGGTGCATCATCAACCAGTCCCTCCATGTTTTGCATTTTACATTTAGTGGAATAGTCTCTCTAAATTATATAGGGACCAAATTGCTCGCAAGTTTTTTATTTCTTTTGAGCAGATTTGCATGGATGCATATCATATCAGTAGGCCTAGTGGGGCAATCTTCTTGTTTTTACCACCTATATATGATAGCTTACAAGTACCGTTCTGTATCAGTCTATTGCCACATAACATTTTGAAACTCGTATTGCTGCGAGTCATTTTTCGCTAAACTGAATGAAATTATCAATAAATTGTTACTTATTTCAAAATTTTAACAACTAAAAATTTAGTTGGATAAACATGATTGAGAGTTGTTTGGAATATTATCTGCTTTTGTGGTTAATTTCTGCTTTAGACTACCCTATCAGAAAACACTCGCTACATATGATTCCTATATTATTATTTATTGCATTATAACCAATATATTATAAGCCCTTGATAATTATTTAAATATTACCTTATAAAAAATAATGTTGATTCTTTTTACATTTTATTTTATTGGTGCAGCTTCAAGATCTTGGCAGCTCTCTAATAGAACTTTGGAACCTCATGGACATGCCAATGGAGGAACAACTGAGGTTTAACCATATTACTTCCTTAGTTTCTTCCTCTATTGATGAGATAACTAGACAAGGATCCCTTGCCATTCACATTGTTGAGCAGGTACATTGAGTCATTAATCCTTTCTCTTTTTCCATTTGAGTCTTTGGGTGGACGCGAGAAAAAATCTGCGAAGATATTCTACTTGGTTTCATCTAAACCAAACTACTTTCTCTACTACCATCTCTTACCGCTTCTCATTTCTATGTTGGTAGGCTGAAGTGGAAGTTGAGCGTTTAAATGCTCTAAAGACCAGTAAGCTGAGGGAATTGATATTTAAGAGACAAAATGAGCTTGAGGAAATCTATAGGAATGTTCATATGGATGTAGATAGTGAGACTGCACGCCAGATTTTAATCCAGCTTATGGAGTCTGGTACATTCAGTTTACTTTATCTCATTTCTTTTCTGTGGCTTTGATGTGATTTAACTGTTTGTTCTTAAAACAAAAGCCAATTCTCTTGAAAAACGATTTTTGCTTGAATGATTCCTATTTCCAATCTCATTGTTTTGTTTCCAACTTATCGTTTGTTCTATTGTTGTGTGCTGGGTTTTAAGTGAAAAAGCTGTTAAATCCATTTCTGATGTTTTAGCTGCACTGTGCATGCCTTTTTGGTAGAGGCAAGTGTATGGTGCTGATTCTGAAAAGTAATGGTTGGTTTGGATTTACTTTCATATGCTAAGGGAAAGAATCTGTCCTCTCTCGGTCTCACCATCTTTAGATTGCATTTGACTGGGTATTAGCTCTTGACTTCTGACTTGGAAAAGAACAGTGTGTATGAAATCCTTATGTTGGAGATGATATAGTCCTTGATGGCATGTTCTGCTTTTGTGTGTTCCTTCTTTTGAATTGTCAACTCTAAAGAAATGTTTGTTGGTTACAACTTGAATTCAGCAGTCAATATCTCCACCAGAAATGGAGGAAACACTCAAACTAGTGGGATCAGTTGGCACCTATAGCAAATGTTCTTCTAGATTGAACCACGTGCAAGTAAATTGAATCTTATGGTAATAAAGGAGAGACTAGCATATGATCTATTTTCATCTTAAACTGTTAATGATGGTATGGCAATGATCTAACACTAGCCATCACAACCATGTGAAAGGAATTAGTACTAGATGTAGACAAATTAAAATATAGTTAAAAATTGTTGCTTCTCTCAAGATGACTTAGTATGAGACCTGGAGGACGGATCCCTAAGCATAACTCAAAAGGAAGACATAGCTATTGAGGATGAGGTAGGTATGCATGGCTCACCTACCAAATCAAACAGCGTTCCCATTGATGTAATGATACATGAAATAAAATATACCCTGTGATGGATGAAGAATGGAGTGATCAATAAGCTTTTTCAATTGCCACATCATATCTAATGGTAAGGCAATGGATAGCTCGTGGACAGATCTAATAGCAATAGGTATCAACCGCATCAGATGAAACTGTAGGGCTCACAGAGTCACAGTGTTCCCTTCTTAAAACTCGTCTTGGCTGATATTGAAGTGTTACATGCTATTATCAAATAAGAGGACTTTCATATTTTTCAGATCCTAACAACTCTATGCTGTTCATAAAGTTTGTTAGAAGATGGACATGACGCAGTATTTTTGAATTCATAAGGACCTTTCTTGAACAAGATATTCTATGGGCATTACATGAACCTATAATGAATATAACCTTGTAAGTTTTCTTTCATTGTTTAGCCATTTAATTACTAGAAACTGCTTGAACCTGGCTGTAGTCTGTTGAATCATCCCACACTAGATGAGAAGATTAAAGGCTTCAAAAAACTATTTCCAGAAGTTCTGAAGGGTCTCTAAATGAGTGCTCAACTGCAACAAGAAAAGGGATAACGCATTAACCTATGGTGAATGGGAGGAAACCTTACCTCTTAGATGGCTCAAGCAAGTCATTCAACTATTGGATGGATCCTCCTAATTCTATTTACTTAAGGCTGAGTAGTGGACAGATGAAACCCACAGCTCTAGTAAGTTAAGCTTTCTTCAGTAAAGCAATTTTACTAGCCACCACTACGGTGACTCAGTACTTAGGCTGTGACTTCTTATGTTTGCAGCCTTTATTCCCATTCTCACAGGAAGATATGAATTCCTCCCTCTTTTTTGCTCTCCTCTGTTTTCTCCATGAATGCTCATTATACCTCTAGTGAAAGAGCATATATGAAAATTGCTGGGAGAGAGTGTTACGGTCGGTATCAATTGACAGTTTACAACTTTGACTTTAATGATTCAAAAGAGGATATGTATTTTTTTTGCTGAGTTGTGCATTCATTCTCAGTTTTCGTTGAACACACTATCCTGTACTTTGGAGCAGGAAAGCAAATGTTTCCTGGCCTCTTGCATCTTAGCATGTCTATAGTTATCATCAGTAGAATTGAAAGATAGACTTCATTAATATTAGGTTGATGTTCTCTTATACAATCTTTTATTATAATCCATTACAGGCAGTGATCTCTCTAATCTGCTTTCAAGCATGGATGATCAGGTGGTGAAAGCCAAAGAGCAAGCTTCAAGCAGGAAAGAAGTATTAGATAAAGTGGAGAAGTGGAAACATGCTTCTCAAGAGGAAAGTTGGCTTGATGAGTATGAAAAGGTATACCATCTACATAAATACAGGTGTTTACTTGTGAATTATACTCAGTTATGAATCATATGATGGAGCATATGTGCATAAAGTAAACCTCTTCCATTTTCCTTTTTTTATCCTTGTGTTGTAGGTCAACTTTATATCTTCTGTAGATATGTCATAATCTGATACCCACTGCAAGCTACTTAGGGAAGTTTGGCATCTCGAACTTAGTGTTGGAACCCCCTCCCCTCCTCCTTTCTTATGGCGAGCTTAAGGCCTAAAGTTCAATGCAGTGTGGACTTGCTGCTTTGCTTCACTCAAAAAAGTGCTTTAGCGTACACTGAACACATCCACGAGTCTGTCTTAAAAGAGGACAACACTAAATAATAAATATAGTTTTCAAAGCGATATCCTAATTACCAAGAATTGGATAAATATGTTAGAATTTTGGCATAGAAAATTATTCCCTCGGTCCCAATTTAAGTGTCTTAGTTTGACTGAGCATGGAGTTTAAGAAATAAAGGGAGACTTTTGGATATTGTTGTCTTAAATTAAAGATATGTGTAGTCCTTTAAATCTTGTGGTCTTAAATTTGCCATGTAGAATGTTGGAATTGGAAAACTTACTAAATATAGAAAGAGACACTCTTTTAAGACAGACCAAAAAGGAAAGTGAGACACTTAAATTGGGACAGAGAGAGTAGTAATTTAGTAATGAAAATTTTAGTGACTTGCATATGAATCATAACTTAAAATGGTTCTGAATGTATTGACATGGTTTAAAATTCTTTCCAATTATTTCAGTTCTTCAATTCTTTGGTCCATGTCCTTTACTCACTAAAGCTAACACTTCAATTGGACTTTGCACTTAAATACCTAGTAGACACCTGACGCTTTTCTATGTTTTTTTGTGATAACAGAGGCATGCCTGAGGATTCGAGTGTATTGTTAATTTGCTGGTTTTTTTCCAAGTTCTTGGTTTCTGTAGGCTAGTAACAAATGCTGTGGATAAGTGCAGCCAAAGTAGTGTACAATTGGTTGATTATAGCTTGTATCAATCAGTGTACTTATTCATATCTGTTGCTAAAAGTTGGCCACAGTGGTAATTGGATGTGTCCCACATATCGTTTGAGGTGCTCTCTGTGATACCCCCAGTAAACTGACCCTTTCTGTGTTCCATCTTTTTTATGCTGGTATAAAATATGAAGCATAAGTGCAGTCCAGCAACATTAGGCGATGGCTTGATTTGCTCATTCATGCACTTTGTATCATTTTCTTCAATCACAAGTCCTTACTTTTTCTATGCTGGGTGGCTTGGGTTGGCTAGTTTTAGTTCAGGCTTTTTGAGGGAACAAAAAAAAAAGGACGAAATGGTTGAGTACCTGACAGTTTAGATGCGCGATGTATCTGATGCTGCATAAGATATAGTTTGCAACTTGAGTTTCCCACTAAATCATGATTCACTTCTTTGAACAGGATGATAATCGTTATAGCGCTGGGAAAGGTGTTCACATCAATTTGAAACGTGCAGAGAAAGCACGGATTTTGGTCAGCAAAATACCATGTGAGCTTGTACTCATTTGATCTACACTTCTTCCCTCATCCTCCCCTGATAGACCAGTGTTAGTAGCTTCATGATGCACTATTGTTTCCTTTTCGAGGAGAATTATGCATAATTGTGGATTTCTGTTAATTATTATATGAAGAAGCTTCTTGTTTTTGGTCTTTATCCCACTGCTATCCCTTTCACCTTCAAATTTCATCTCTTCTTCTGGTTACAAACATACTAGTTCGCCTATTTCTCTTTGAAATCTTGGTGATCTACTCTGGAAAGTGGAAACTAATATTCGATTTTGGAGACTCTATGGCCTATTTGTTATGGTTGAACAAATTTTGGTACTTGAAACTAAAGTACCAGTCAGGTCTATTAATTTGGTTTTTCTTTTTATTGTTCCTTGTTAGTTGGTGTATTACAGAACTTTAATTGATCAGTTAAAGACTAAAAAGGTGCTCGTGGCCCATATCTGATGTGTGGTAATCATTAACGAAATTATGTTCTTGGACACACTAATAGTATTAGATTCTACATCAATGTATTTTCTGCACATTCTTATCTAAAGTATGTTTGAATATTATATGTCAGCAATTATCATATAGTGACTGAAGTCTGAACCTATAATGCAGCTCTTGTTGAAAACTTGACTGCCAAGATAAAGGCCTGGGAGAAGGAGAGAGGAATGCCATTTTTGTATCACAAAGTGAGTTCAACATTGTTTTTTATTTAAGATGATATTGTTGTGGTACTGCACCTTCAGACCAGAACTTTTTGTGTCTAGGCCCCTCTATTGCATACTTTGGAAGAGTACATCATCTCGCGACAGGAAAAACAAGAAGAGAAACGTAGATCTCGGGTATTACTTTTTATTCTCTTGTCTGATACTTATTTCTGAATCTTTTGTTCAGATGTTAGCGAGGAACTGCTCTTAACTGAGCAAGGGTCTGGTAATTGATCTTTTGTTGGCTGTTTTGTGATTATGATTGAAGGGATGGTATATGTTACGTGAACTATCTATATTGTATGTATGCTTGAAACTGAATATAATCGTCTTTGATGCTTCAACCATGCATACCATAGTCAATATAACATATGTATTAAGATTTGGATGATTGAGTAATGTATATGTTTCAGGAACAAAAGCGGCTCCAAGATCAATTTGCCGTAGAACAAGAAACAATCTACGGTTCAAAGTCTGCCAAGAAACCTCTGGGTAATGCTAACACAGTGCCCGGGACTCCAAATAATCGACGTATGTCTACGCCTTCAGGTCGTTATGGTGCGTCCTTAGGGAAGGAAAAGAGAGGGAGTGGTCATGTTGGTGCTGTAATACCAGTAAACTACGTAAGTCTTGCAAAGGATGATCAGAAATGTGGATGATTTTAGGACTGTAATTGTGACTTGTAGAAAGGTATACATATCTGCTGATTTTGCACAAGCTAAACCCACTGATCCTCTGTGAGTTAGTATAGCATATATTAGAATAATGGGCATGAAAATGCACATATCATCCTCTTTCATTTTCTTTACAGCAGCATTTTGAGTATGTTTGGTAATATTGCCCCAAGAGCCAAACCTTTTTCTACTTTAATTGCAAATGCTCGCCTTTTAACATAATTTTTCTTGTACTACCTTATATCTTCGATATGTTTCCATGCTTTGGTTATTGTATAATTTGTTGTTGCTACTGTTCTCGCCTCAATTGTTTTCATCACGATCTTTCACTACTGTATTTGCATTATACACTTGTTTTTCGATATTCTTTACTTGAGTTGAGAGTTTATCGGAAATAGTCTTTCTGCCTTCACAGTGAAGTGATAAGGTTGTGTTTACGCCACCTTCCTCATACTCCGCTTGTGGTATTACACCAGGTATCTTAGGATAAGAAAGCAAATATCAGACTTCTATTCAGTAAAATACAATCTCTTCAACCAACCAGAAACAGTTTTTTTTTCATGAAGTACTAGCTGATATCAAATAAAAAAGTACAAAAGAAATTGGACTTGGGGCTCAAAGTTGTAACTTTTTGACTCATTGCATACTGTAACAACAAAAAGGAAAGCAAAAGAAGAACTCTTTTACTGGGAAGTGTAACTTTTTGACTTATGCAATTCTTCCCCTTTAGTTTGTTTTTTTTTACATGTCGACTGCAATTCGTTTATACAACTCAGCTGGCAATCTGGGAGTGGCTACAGCCTGTAATGGAGTCCTCATGTAGGTAACAAGCCCAGGATTCTCACCCATATCAATCTCCTCTGGGCTCAATCCATTAGAAGGAGTCCAATGAAAATGGTGCAAAAGATGGCCCAACATAGAGGTCACCAAGTTGATACCCAATTGTGCCCCTGGACACACTCTTCTACCAGCACCAAATGGGAGTAGCCTAAAATCATGCCCCTTCATGTCCACATCTTCCTCAAGGAACCTCTCTGGTCTGAACTCCAATGGGTTATTCCACACCTTGGGGTCGCGAGCAACTGCCCAGACGTTCACGTGCACATTGGAGCCCTTAGGAATGTCGTAGCCACCAATCTTGACATTGGCGTTGGCTCTGTGTGGGAGCATTAGAGGAGTTGGAGGGTGCAGCCTAAGCGCCTCCTTGGCCACGCATTGCAGGTATGGGAGGTTGGGGAAGTCTGTTTCGTTCATCACACGCTCGTAGCCGATCACTTGGTCGAGTTCTTCTTGGGCCTTCTGCTGCACTCTTGGGTTCTTGATCACCTCAGCCATTGCCCATTCAACAGAGATTGCAGTTGTGTCCATTCCTGCTGTGATCATGTCCTGCAATTTCCACAAGATCAGTTCTAAGCTTATCACACTCACTATTATAGGTGTTCATCTAAACATGATCTCATTTTAGCTCTTTTACAAAAGGCGAAATCTCAGTGAATTCTAGCGGCAATCATTTTATCTCCTTTTGTGAGGAAAGTGTAGACTACTAATATACTTACCCAAAGTAAGCCAATGAGAGTGTCTTCACTTAGGTCATATTTCTGTTGGAGGGTCAACAATGCATCAAAGAAGTGCTGCTTGGCGGCTCCTCCACTCTTTTGGCGAGCAAGGGTGTGCTCCTCCATAATAGCTCGGGTGAGACGGTCTCTACGTGCCCCATGCTTAGAAAAAGCGTCCTCATCAAGAGGGAACATCCAGCGAAGCCATGGGATGTGTTCAGCCATGGCAAGGGATGCTCCAAGCTTCAATCCATTGGCAACAATCGCCTTGAACTCGTTTCCTTGTTCATCCATTACACCTTCAAAGTTCACAAATCTCTTCCCAAAGGCAAGCCTAGTTATGTTGTTGAAAGCCACTGCTCCAAGGTACTTTTTCACTAGCAGACTCTTCCCCATGTTATCTACACAATTACCATATTCTTTACATTTAACACCATATGGTTCAAGATTGTACACTCGAAATTTTCACAGTACTAGTGATCAGTAAGTTCAAACCAAACAAACATCGTTTTCTCTAAAAACTGATCAGAAACATATGAAAACTTTTTTCTCATAAATGCAATTGAGTACAACAACATATCCAGTATAATCTGATAAGTGGAGTCTGGAGAGCGATAGTAGCGGGTCTTTTTCAAAGTTTGGTCTACCATTACCGACTCACCAACCACACCAGCTATTTAAGGAGGTGCTTATTCATCTTTATTATTATTATTTAGAAAAGAGATAAGTGTCAAAAACACACCTAGACTATCCCTTTTTTTTTAGTTTCATACCTGAACTATTGGGAGTGTGATTTTCATACCTAAACTATCACTTATTAGTTTGAGAAACACACCCCTCCCTTTTATTACTCTCTTCATGGTGTGTGTACTACACTCTCTTTTATTTAAATTTTTTTGCCAAATCACATTCTACATGGACAAAACATTCCACCTTGACAAAAATTAAATAAATTATTAATATTAATTAAAATTAAAGATTAAAGAATTATTATCCCAAAAAACAATATTTTTTTATAAAATATTTTTTTTACCCCCGATCTCACTGTACTCAACCCCCCCACCCCCCACGATTTTTTAAAAAAAATTCTTTTATAAAAATTTTAATTTTTTTTTACTTCATCTCCTGCACCCCCCATTTTCAAATAATAATTTAAATATTATTTTAATTTTTTAAAAAAATAATTCTATCCCACCCCACCTAACCCTCCGCTTCCAATATTTTTTCTTGTTTTGTGTTAGATGTATACAATACGTTGAGAAAAAAAAAATTACTTGTCGCAAGATTTTTTTTTTAAATAAAATTTTTATTTATGTTATATTCGGTACACAAGTAGAAAAAAAGATTTTTTCTAAAAATATATGTACATATTTTCCACAAAATGAGAAAAATGTAAATAAATAAATTAATTAATTAAGAGCCGAGGGTTCAATAAGGTGGGGTAATTTTTTTTAAAAAATAAAATAATATAAAAAAAGGGGAATAAGTGGGTGGTTTTTTTGCGGGGTGGGGGGTGGGGTATGAATTGTTTAAAAGAAATTTAAAAAAAATAAAAGGGTGGTGGGAATGTCGGGGAGGGGGGAGGGGGGGAGGGGGAGGTGGTGGAGTGGGGTAAGAAAAACAATTTAAATTTTATTTTTTTTAAAAAAGATTTTTTTTTGGGGATAGTAATACTTTAATATTTAATTTTTAATTAATACTAATAGTTTATTATTTAATTTTTGGCAAAATGAAATATTTTATCTATATAGAATGCCATGTGGCAAGATTTTTTCAAATAAAAGAGATAGTGTATTATACACACCACTGAGGTGTGTTTCTCAAACTAATAAATGATAGTTTAGGTATGAAACTAAAAAAAATGTGATAGTTTAGGTATGTTTTTGATATTTATCTGTTTGGAAAATGATAGTAGGTTGATATTAGTCAACTCATCATTTTATTTGAGCATCCCCAACAACTTCATGGACCCCCAATGAAAAAGGAAACCACCAAACGTCAACCAAATTTATCTACCTGAATACACTTTTTTTTTTTAGACGGTCTGGTCTGTAAGCAAGTATTATAGATATTAACATTGTTCAGTCTTTCTCATACTTCTTAAACGTCGCATAAATTGGGAAGAAGGGAATAGCAATTAAAGATTGATAAAAAAAACAACCAATTGTCAACTGAAACACGTCAAACTACATAACATAAATTAGAGAGAAGGGATTAGCAATTAAAGATCGAAAAAAACAAATAATTACCAACTAAAAATACATTTAAACAAAACAGGAATTTTCAAATTATAAATAAAAAACTTACCAGGACTACTGCAATCTCTGTAAATGGACTCCACCATAGCAGTGACTTCATCTTCTCGAATAGGCCTAAGAGATTCAAGCCTTTTAGGCGTAAAAAGCTCAATAGTACAAACCTTTCTAACCTTAACATAATGAGGTCCATAATCAGCCCATATCAGATCTTGTCCATCTCTGCTAAACTTCGCCGCCGATCTGCTCCTGTGCCGATCAGCCAACTGCTGGTCCTTTTCCTTCAAAACTTCCTTCGCTAACTCCGAGCTGGAAACGACGACGTTTAAAGTCGACCCAAACCAAACCGAGATTACAGGCCCGTATGTATCTGCCCACTCGTAAAAGCATCGGAATCTAACAGGCTTAATCTGGTAGAGGTTTCCGACTACCGGCCATGGAGTTGGGCCCGGCGGGAGCTTGAATCGGAGACGGTAGTAGAGGTGATAAAGTATGTATGTGAAAATGAAAGCTAAAGGAATTGCAGCAGCTAAGGGAATAGGAATAGGAATAGCCATTGTTAGTGATATTATTGAAGATAAAGAAGGGCAGCAGGCTTTCTATATAACAGGGGAGGGAAAAGAGTGGTGGAGGGAGTTGGTGGAGGGTATTTTAGTCTTTTTGAAATATGGTAGTTGGTGATTTTAGTGAAGAATATTAGATTAAAAAAAAGGGAAACATGAAGGATTGAGGGATTTTTAAATTTAAAAAAGGAAATTTTGAAAATATGATTGGTGAGGGAAATGTATAGTCAATGGGTAAATTTGTTAAAAGGAAACCTGACTTGTAATTTCAAATTATTTTCTTATTTTATAATCGGGATGAGTTAGTTTACTTGTATTTCAATTAATTTCATGAAATATAGGCATATTTTTTACCTGAAAAATTGATAAAAAGAAATCAACATGTATTATTTGCATCATGAATGTAGCTACTATTTATTCCATAATAAATGAAATATAAAAAGAAAAGGTAAAATGTTTTTAAGTATAACACTCAATTATTTGATTTGTTATTGTAATACTTGCATATTTTCATGAACCCACCAGCATGTACTAGAATTTTACTTGTAAAATTCAAACTCCAGAACAATATGTTGTTCTTTTTTTCGTGTTTTAGCTGAGAGTATTTGTTCATATTTTATTTCCCTGTTAAAGTGACTATTTTTCAATTACACAGTTGAAAATAGCTACCCACATACGCCATTTTTACCAACTTCATACTTCATAGTAAGGTCAACAATGGGTGAAACATTTTCGCCCACAGAACAGTTGCTGAAGAATGAAGATGGAAAAAACAATGGCCCATAGAAACAAAATGTGGTTGGTAAAATGGACCCACTTGAAGACTGAAGTAGGTTATGATGTTTGTTGATAAAAAAAAAATATGGACAATAAAAGTTTACAATTGTATGCTTAAGAGTCAAGTCTTTGTTATTGATGTTGATCAATTTGATTAGTACATTAGTAATTTGGATTTTGTATATATGATCATTGAGTTAACTCAATTAAGGATTCATAATTGATTTTCGACACGCAGAATAATTCTCTTTGAATAATAGTAGTATTACAAAAGCTTACTGAAATATGTATACTAGGTCATCTACAAATAAAATATACAAGAAAATAAAATGATTTGTCCTAAGAGATGTTAAAACTTGAACTTGAAGTGTCCTGAGGGGCTTCAGATTGGACATCAACTTGGGGAGCTTCTGGAGCAGAGCTTCCAACCTCTGGTGCATTTGCTACTTCTTCGGTTTCTGGTGCAGTTGGTGCTTCCGTTACTGAAGCTTGGACAATTTCCGCGGGCTTAAGCTTGTTGATATAGTAGCTAAGGGATGGTCCCGAGTACTCCACTGTTTGTACCGGAGGAGGTGAGTTCTTCCCAACTTGAAGGAGAATTAATGAACCAGCTGCAACAGAGATTAAAGCTATCCCAGCTGAAATAGCTACGGTGTTCTCTACTCCATCAGATGAGATGCCAGCAGTACCAGAGCTGATAGCACTTTCTGCTACATAAACTGCAGGCTGTTGCGAAATTAAGCAACATCAATAACACTGATGCAATAACAGCATCCATACAGGTCGTCGAACAATAATATTTCCTCTTAAAAACTACCAGAAGAGAATGATGATTCAGTGTAACATTGCCAAGATATATATACTTTCACCCATCATATATAGTAATGAACTACAAGTTCTGAAGATTTTGAGACAGAATCCTAGCCATAGTGATCCTAAACTAAGTGAGAGGCTGCGGGGCAGGGAAAACAATCGAGTCGATCAGGCGAAGCAACACAGCTTATCTTGTAAAAGCATAAGACTAGCCATCGGTATTTTATGAAGTGTGACTCCTTTCTAGAATGCTGATATCTCTAGAATATGAGGTCTGAGATCTCTATACTTTCTCAGCTTTACATAGACTACATCCTTTGGATATCCACCTGGCTCTAATTATTAGGTCCATTTCTATCATGGTATTAGAGTCAGATCCTTCCCAATTCATTGTTTACCCACCATGGGCCCCCATCTTGTATTGTCTGCGCTCCAGATGTCCGGTTTTGGGTGTGCAGGGGGATGGGGTGTGCTGAGTCCCACATCAGTTGTAGGAAGGGAAATTGGACTCCTTATATGGTCTTAGACTATCCTCGCCTTTTGAGCTAGCCTTTGGGGTTGAGTTCAGCCCAATAAGCATCACTATAATAGCTGTAGAGGTAATACTAAATTGATACTTGAAGTTGAACTTCAACAAAATGAAATTGATTGATTTGTTTTTGTAACTAGATAGACAGACGTCACTACGAGATAGTTTCTCATGTGAAGAGCTAAGACATGTCATAATATGAAACTTCCTTTGCTCCATACCACCTGAACAATGTAGTTTCAAGAGAACTTATGTCTTTGCAGAACATAGAAGTACTAACCTCCACAGAGTATATATTTGTCTGCCCAGCAGTATCCTTCTCAACATACCCTGTCCAGCCACGCGGCTTACGAGGTGGAAATGTCCCAACCACTTTGGTGTTGTCCATGGCTACCCATTCCATGCTCACCTTCCCAACCTGTTTCCAATGTAAAAAATGAATCACAATATTTTCCAGTGTGAACTACCATCTTGCTGGATGGTATTAAATGCAATGTTGATCCACTAATGGTTGTTAAAAAGCTATTCAAGTAAAGGCTGAAGAACAAAGAAACTCAAAATTACCACAAAGAGTGTATAGTATCGTTTGCGATTCTGTTTTATGAGAGAAAAATAATAATTACATGCTTCCTGTACACTTGTAAACTGGCTTAACAGTGAGGTCATGAGATTCCGATGGAGCCCCTTTTTTTTTTTTACTAAGACTCCAATTGTGTGTTTTCTACAGTAACATCCTCGAAATAGCTAGTTGGAGAGTACTTCTTCAGATATTAATGTCTGAAATAACAATTTGACTGCATAGCGACAATTTGTGTCTGAGCTAAGGATTTAACTCGTTTGTGAAGCAGGAAACATACATTTGATGCGTTGAAAAAAACATAAATTACTAGAAAAATAAGATAGATTGCTTAGTAAGCAGTATCTGAAAATCAAGCATTCCGGAAGATATGAAAACATTCAACACGGAGCAATACCACAAAACAATGCTGCAAATTTGGAACCAACTATCAACTGCAACCAAAGATAAGAACTTGTGACAAGTTTTCAGTCATGTCTAGGTAAATATGATAGGTAAGTCCATTGGGAAATCTGAAACTTTTAGTAGTGGCACAGTGTGAAATATGAAAAACGCGTAAAAATGTATTCACTGTCACCGTCATGTAGAAAATATGAGGCCACATAGAAGTGCATACGGAAACTGAAGATGATGAAATCAGAGGTAAAATTGAAATCATCTGTGATTCTGAGATATTATAGAACATGCTTTTGCATCACACACTCTGATTCTCATGATTAGCTCTCCTTCCACGGAAAGAAAAGATAAAATGTTGCAATCATGTAATGAATGCAACCTGACATTACAATGTGTCACAAACAAGTATAACTCATGAAAGAATTTACACCAAGTTTGCTCCTTCCTTCACAAACTCATTCAAGAGAAAATACGAAAGCTTCATTATCCATAACCTTCCTACAGCTAGCCATATCAAATGGTCTCTTACTCCAGTACTTTTTTCCCCAAAAAAGATTTCAATTTGGGTTGATCTTCTCCCAACTCATAGCAAAAGATTTCCTCACTAGACATGGAAAAAGTATTCCACGTTCCACTATATGTATAAACAAATACAACTCTCCTTTGCAGCTTTTCCAGAATTAGCTCGTCAACCCTATACATTCTAAGTGAAATCAAACTGCTAACATCTTTACTAGTTGTAGCAGTATACACTAATATATCATTATCATCCACAAATGCAAAAGCACAGTATTCCCACTCTTCAGGCAGTAACTTTTACCGTCTCCGGACACATAAGTTGGCATACTAGCTTACGGGTTTGGAATCCTAGTCCATTCAAGTTATTTGGTTCTAGATTACCGATTTCAAGTTATTCAATGGATTTCTTTAAGACAAATACAGGAATTCAGTTTTTTCTTTCCCGAAACATTCAGGAGTAGGCAGTAGCCATAATTATTATCAAAGATCGTTTTCGAGAGTTGGCTAAGTACCTAAACAATTCCCCAAAACTCTAAAAAGGAAAAACTTTTCAGGAGAGGTAGTGCAAGATTCTACATATCCACTTCCTTTTTTCTACATCTGTCAACAAATATCAATAGAAAAACACAAATTCAACAATACTTTTATAAATTGAAGAAAAGCAAAGAGGAAATTTGACCTCCTTCTCTGGGGCACATTCTTCAGCATTACAATCAGAATCATCAGTTGAAGCCCAAATTCTAAATCGAACGAGACTGTGCCTTTGCCTCAATTTTGAGTCCTTTTGGTATGTGGAAAAGCTCAATCTTCCGCTAGAAGATGAAGCTATGGTGCAGCTGTTTGCTGATAAAGCAGCACAAGCCATTATCTGCAAATTTGTTTGTAGCCCAACTATGGTGGTTGTCTCTTAGGTATATTGAGGTGATGGAGAAGCAGAGCCGTAGAAATTTCTTGCTTCTTCGATTGGCTGTGTTTGAGCCTCGAAAATCCTATTATGGTTTAGTTTTTGTGGTTTGATTTGAATGCACGTTGAGTGGGTTATGCGTCTCAGATTTCATTTCACTTTTAAATTGACAACTATATTCCTTATTGTCATTTTGCGCCATTCTAAGATCTCGTCAATTTTTATTTGTTCACGTTTGATTTAACATATACTTAAAAATGAACAAACTTATGTAATTGGTAAAAGGAAAGAAATAACAAAAAATAATGATGGTTTGTTAGATGATTGCATGTTTATAGTTTATCTATTGGATGATGAATGAATCTAGAATTTTAAGTTTATGGAGTTTGAATTCATAATTTATTTCACTTATTGGGTTTGAAATAGATTATTTACATATATTGAGTGAAATTCTTAATAAAATTTTAAAATCTAAATTAAAATTATTGAATTCTATCAAATTTGTAACATATATTATAGATATGCTCTTGAGATTTGTTGGATATTAATTGCCCTGAGTTTCTTATCATAAATAGGTTTTCCTTTTAAGAAAAGGTTTAAAATTGGCTAGTCCTTTTCTTGTAGGAAAATGTTTATGGCTATTCCTTTTCTTGTAGGAAAAGGTTTAGGACTCTATAAATAAATGTTTGTTCCTTCAAACTTAATTAGCATTCATAACGTAGTCCTAAGGGTTTTGAGAGATTTGGTTAGCAGGAGAATTTGTGGGCTTGTGTGAACCTCTTGAGTGAATTGGTTGAGGTTGTTTCTCTCTATATTTTGTACTCTCATGTTTATATAGTGGATTGCTCATCTCCTTTGTGGACGTAGGTCGGTTGATCGAACCACGTTAAATCTTTGTGTTTTATATTATATTTCTCGTGTGTCTTCTTACTCATGGTCTATCGAGGTTTGCTTTGCTAGCTTCCGCATGACATCTAATTATTTTGATCCTAACAAGATTAACGTACAAATAAAATATCTTAATTTGGACTGAAGTGGCTCGTGACAAATTATACCACCATAATGAGTCGACGAAGTAGAGCAAGCTTAAGATATGTATGTTTAACAATATAGGTAGATAGACTAATTATATGTCAAATAAATCCATCTCAACCACCTTACGGGCAATTCAATTGCATGATTGAGTCACTATTTGAGTTTTTTAACATATATTTTAAGATTCGAGTTTCAACATATATTCCAGGTTAAAGATATCACATGATTATACTATTTGATATTTGGTGTGAATAAGGTTTGATTTCGTAATCTTTGGGTTAGTTCATAAATAAAAAATAAAAAAACTTTATTCAACCTAACGAGGAGCTAGAAAAAAAAAAGAGCATAGGTATAAATTCAAAAACACTTCCGCTCTAATTTAAAAAATTGGGAAGATAAGCACGTTCTCGGGCTGCCACCGTCGCCGCTGATCAGCTTCGTCAAATGATATATGAAGGTAGTATTATTTAACTTTGTTCTCATTCTTTAATATATATCTATATATATAAATATATACATAACGAGATATCCTGATAGAAATTGGTAAGTTAAAAGATGAAATCAATGTTACAAAAAACACT